>CAXKVI010000004.1:37089784-37421873 GCA_964058755.1 Campiglossa producta | reverse complement strand
CGCCCACTGTGTCAAAAAAGGAACTACTCTCCCTTCGTTCCTTTTTGTTGTGGTGCTTTTTAATTATTTGCAATATACAGCTAGAGCTATAACCATTTCTTTTTGCGATGCTCATAATTTTCTCTTTCTCATTTTTGTATGCAGAGTAACTGAGCGGCACATTCACAAGTCGATGAGCCATGGAGTTGAAAGCCGCTAATTTGTGTGAATAATGGTGATTGGACTCTATCGGGATAAATCGATCAGTCGACGTCGGCTTCCTATATATATCGAATTCGATATTTCCATTGATATCGCGTTTTATTTTTAGGTCCAAGAATGGTAGCTCCTTATTACATTCATATTCACATGTGAACTGTATTGCACAATTCTTTGAATTAAATAGAAGCAGGGTTTCTTCTATTTTTTCCCTCTCAATAATAATAAAAAATCGTCAACGTATCTGCACTAGAAGCGTGGGAAAAGGGCGCTGTGAATCAATTGCTCTTCAAAAGTGTTCATGAACAAATTGCATAGAAAGGGACTAAGCATGAATGTGCCGCTCAGTTACTCTGCATACAAAAATGAGAAAGAGAAAATTATGAGCATCGCAAAAAGAAATGGTTATAGCTCTAGCTGTATATTGCAAATAATTAAAAAGCACCACAACAAAAAGGAACGAAGGGAGAGTAGTTCCTTTTTTGACACAGTGGGCGAGAATAATAAAAACACCTGGTGCAGCATGACCTATGATGCAAACAACTTTAACGTTTTACAAAGAATTTATAAGCAGGTAAATGTAAAGTTGGCCCCAAAAACAACAACAAAATTAAAATCTTTATTAAAATCCTCGAAGGATAAATGTGAAAATTTAGACAAACCTGGCGTATATCTGATTACATGTTCGCAAATAAACGACGATGGAAATATTTGCGGCGCAAAATACATTGGCCAGTCGACCCGCACGGTACGAATCAGGTTAAATGAGCATATAAAATATATAAAGAATATTGACCCGAGAAGTGGAATCGCTGAGCATGCTCTATCGAATAAGCATCCAATAAGTGAAGACGATTGCAAATTAATAAAGTCAGAAACTAATAACAGCAGGTTAAATATATTAGAATCTTTACATATATATGTAAACAAAAATGACTCGGTAAATCGTGATACAGGCCCACTGTATTCGAGTCTCTTCACTGCTCTTCAATAATATTTTGGTTCCGTTTTTGATATACATATGTACATACAGACATGCATAATCACTTTGTATTTGTTCTTGTAAACTTTGTTTTGGTTTTTTTTTAACTTGTTACATTGTATTAGCTTTCTTAAAAGTTTGTATGTTTGATTTAGTTAGGCTTACTTTGTTTGTTATACCTTTCATGAACATGAAATGGTATTATAACTTTGGTCCGATGTTTGTAAATATGAGAAGAAGAAGAGATAGACCCATCAATAAGTATACCGAAATGATCAGGATGACGAGATGAGTTGATTTAGCCATGTCCGTCTGTCCGTCTGTCCGTCTGTCCGTCTGTCTGTTTGAACGCAAACTAGTCCCTCAATTTTTGAGATATCTGGCTGAAATTTTGTATGTGGCCACCATTTTGTAATATAGGAATCATTTGTCGGAACTGACAAGATCGGACCAGTATAACATATAGCCCCCATACAACCGATTGTTCAGATATAAGGTTTTTTGGCCAAAACTTCCGCAATTAAAAAGTTAGAAACGTAAAATTTTGCAACTCGAGTAATTTCTATTTATGTAGTGTATATAGTGAAAATCAACCAGATCGGGCAAATGTAACATATAGCCCCCATACAACCGATTGTTCAGATATAAGGTTTTTTGGCCAAAACTTCTGCAATTAAAAAGTTAGGAACGTAAAATTTTGCAACTCGAGTACTTTCTATTTATGTAGTGTATATAGTGAAAATCAACCAGATCGGGCAAATGTAACATATAGCCCCCATACAACCGATTGTTCAGATATAAGGTTTTTTGGCCAAAACTTCTGCAATTTAAAAGTTAGGAACGTAAAATTTTGCAACTCGAGTAATTTCTATTTATGTAGTGTATATAGTGAAAATCAACAAGATCGGGCAAATGTAACATATAGCCCCCATACAACCGATTGTTCAGATATAAGGTTTTTTTGGCCAAAACTTCTGCAATTAAAAAGTTAGGAACATAAAATTTTGCAACTTGAGTACTTTCAATTTATGTAGTGTGTAGAGGAAAATCAAGAAGATCGGGTAAATATAACATATATTTAGCCCCATACAACCGGTTGTTCCGATATAAGGTTTTTTGGCCAATACTTCCGCATTTAAAAAGTTAGGAACGTAAAATATTTCACCTTTAGTACTTTCTACATATGTAATGTGTATAGTGTAAGTCAGTACAATTGATCACGTATAATATATAGCCTCCATACAATCGATTGTTCCGATAACTCGGATCCTATTATTTTGTAAGTTTTTTTTAAATTATAACAAAGATGTGTAATGTGTATAGTAAATATAGTTAAATTGAAACAGGCTGTACTGGGGATCGAACAGTGAAAATCGTGACGCTTAGTCATGAAAGGTATATAGCCTTCGGCACAGCCGAAGACAGCTTTCCTTACTTGTTTTTATTTTGCTTTGGTTAGTTGATCGTAGCAACTGATGATGACGCAAGGTGTGTGTCGAAACAATTGTTTTGCCTAAAGAATTTAATAAAGACAAAAACAATTAAACATTGTTAGAATATAAACGACTTTAAGGTGTTTCAATTTCCTTTTATAGTGTTGTGAGTCGTTTAGCGCTCAAAACTAATCATTTAGTTACAAAACTTGTCGTATGTTTATTATTTGGTGAACATACCTAGGTGGGGCCGTGTGTAGAAGTCCACGCAAGTGGGGAAAGCTTCTGATCGCCATTCAACTGGGAAGAAGAATCGCTCTCTTCTATGTGCGGTCCAAGCAGCTCACTACGTCCGGGAAAGACCACGTATCCTCTAGATAGCCACTGAACACCCGCTCGGTGGTGAACTAAACTGAGAAGGCTACAACCTGACAAGGCCACTCCGACATAATCGGTTTAAGGGCTTGCCAGGGGACTTCATCAGCAGCGTCTGTCACCATGAGGTGCGGCTGCAAGCGGGCGTCTGTCTTGAACCAAGCGGCTCGCTATATAAATGTGTAATTTAAATCCAACCCCCCGAGAAACGGGTTGTGCGTAGGGTTTGGGACCCACCACATAAAAACAAACTTCCAATGAGATCCAATATTCAGGCCTCGGATATGATAACTCACTCTTTAGATCAAGCATCGGCGCCCCATAGATCTTAAGATCAGTCAAACAAGTTGGATTCATCACACAGACACGTTGTGCTCTTTGTTTACCAAATGATTTAGTCGTCATTGGGCAAGGGGCGAAACCACATCGCGTGGGGGTGTTGCTTGTTTGGTCAGCGAATGTTAAAAATATAGTTCGGACAATCACAGCGCGTGTATAAGCGTTCTCACTTATACACCTGCATTTACAAATCTGCCGATGAAGAGGGAAGCGAGACGGCTTTTTCGGGCGAAGAACAGGGAAGCGGAAAAGCGTGAAATCGAAGAGCTTGAAATGCTAGCCAGCAGAAGCAACGCCCGAAAATTGTATCAAAGAATTCGACGAATGACGGAAAGTTTTAACCCCGGGGCAAACTCCTGTAAAAATGACAATGGCGACCTGGTGACAGATGTTCATAGAGTACTAGGGTTATGGAGGGATCACTTCTCTGCCCTTCTAAACGGAGGAACAGAGCAACAATCCAGAGAAGAGGACGAACCCGACCCCACAATCGAAGACTATGGAATCGAAGTTCCACAACCCGACTATAACGAGGTGCGAGTAGGGGGTGTAAAAGTAGGTCGCCTCCCAGTTGGTGCACCCTGGGTAACGCTAAATGACCTACATGGCCTACACGGCTAGTTTCTTGTATTGCCGGTTCTACGAGAACGGTTCCAGTACTTGTGCTGTACCCATCGTGCCGAAACAACCCGGGCCGTTTTCTTATATCGACCCGGCCAAGAGCAATACACTCGGGGTGACCCTGTCTGACATTTAGGCAGGGCTACACCTCGCTAAAACAACAACAACAGGTGCGAGTAGCTATATCACGGCTAAAAAGCAATAAAGCGGCGGGTGCTGATGGCCTGCCCGCTGAGCTATTTAAATGCGGCGGCGAGGAGCTGGTAAGGTGCATGCACCAGCTCTTGTGCAGAATATGGTCGGATGAATGCATGCCTGAAGATTGGAATCTAAGTGTTCTCTGCCCAATCCCTAAGAAGGGTGATCCCGCAAACTGCGCCAACTATCGTGGAATCAGCCTTTTGAGTATCGCATATAAGGTCCTATCAAGCGTATTGTGCGAAAGACTGAAGCCTGACGTAAACCGACTTATTGGACCTTATCAGTGTGACTTCAGACCTGGTAAATCAATCTACCATCGACCAGATTTTTACAATACGGCAAATCTTGGAAAAAACCCGTGCGAAAAGGATTGACACACACCATCTCTTTGTTGATTTTAAAGCCGCCTTCGACAGCACGAAAAGGAGTTGCCTATATGCCGCTATGTCTGATTTTGGTTTCCCAGCAAAACTTATACGGCTGTGCAAAATGACGCTGAACAACACCACCAGCTCGGTCAGAATCGGGATGGACCGAGCCGTTCGAAACTAAACGAGGTTTCAGGCAGGGCGACCCCCTATCGTCCGATTTCTTTAATTTGATGCTGGAGAAAATAATACAAGCTGCAGAACTTAACCGCGCTGGAACAATATATTACAAGAGCGTACAACTGTTGGCGTATGCCGACGACATTGACATAATTGGCCTCAACAACCGCGCCGTAACTTCTGCGTACTCCAAATTAGAAAAGGAAGCGGAAAAAATGGGTTTGCTGGCATCAAGCAAAGAGAGTATTCGAGAGAAAAATTCTTCGAAAGATTTATGGACCCCAGCACCTACAACAAACCTGCCTGTATACATACCCATCACGGAGGAAAAGGTTAGATGGGCGGTTAAAAGCTTCGAACCGTTCAAAGCTGCCGGGCCAGACGGGATTATTCCCGCACAACTCATAAACACGCTGGAGACATAAGCCAAATGGCTGGTATTTCTCTATACAGCCTGCCTGGCTCTTAGCTACATTCCGTGCTCCTGGAGAAGTGCCACGGTAGTGTTTATTCCTAAGGGGTGGAAGGCGTCTCATTACGAGCCCAAGGACTATAGGCCGATCAGTCTCTCATCCTTTGTACTCAAAACCTTCGAGAGGATAATAAATGACTACCTCTCCTCTACTATTGATAGCAACCTGATTTGTAGCTATCAGCATGCATACACCAAAGGGATATCTACAGAAACTGCGCTTCACAGCCTAGTTTCTGTTATTGAAAAATCGCTGTATGAAAAGGAGTACTGTCTTGTGGCCCTTTTAGATATAGAAGGAGCCTTCAACAACATAAGCCCTGATGCTATAAACACCGCTTTAACAAGTCTGGGCATAAGCAGGTCTCTTATACGACTTATTGATCAACTACTAAGGGGTAGACGAATAGCTTCATCACTGGGCTCGGTTGACTTATCACGCTATGTTACAAGGGCAACGCCTCAGGGTAGTGTTCTCTCCCCGCTTCTATGGAACCTCACTGTCAACTCGATGCTTCGAGACACAAGCTGGGGGGCGGGAAGGTAGTGGCATATGCAGATGACTTAGCTATAGTATATAGGGGCAAATTCCCACAAACCCTGTGCGACTTGATGCAAGTAGCACTGCGAGAGGTTTCCTCATGGTGCTCGCGCTGCGGACTGAGCATCAACCCGGGAAAAGTAGAACTGGTCCTTTTCACCAACCGCTATAAGATACCACCGCTAATACTAGCAAAACTGAATGACGTGCACCTGAACTTGGCTGACAAAGCCAAGTTCTTGGGCACAGTTCTGGATAGGAAACTAACCTGGAAGGAGAATGTTCTTCAGCGCCAGAAGAAAGCGTGTATTGCACTCTACACGTGCAAAAGAGCCATTGCAAAGAAATGGGGGCTCAGCCCCAAAATATGCAAATGTATCTAAGTACACTGCAATCATTCGACCAATCATGCTCTATGGAGTTGTGGTATGGTGGCCTGCGCTGAGCAAGGCAACAAACCTTAACCTGCTAGCTAAAGTACACAGATCTTGCATGATCTGTATAAGCGGTGCGTTTAGAACAACGCCCAATGAAGCACTCCAGGCCATTCTTGGAATTTTGCCACTCGATCTGGAAGGGCACCGGGTAGCAGCAGCATCGGCTCTGCGTCTAAGGGAAACGTCCGGCTGGGGCGCAAGCACTACTGGACACGCCTGGATTTTGGGATCCTATAGCTTTTTTCCGTTGAGCACAGATCATTGTGCGACCACAACAGTCGGAGATAGCGGTTTTAATCAACATTCCCAGCAGAGAAGAATGGGAGAGAGCGGATCGGAGTCCCGCCAATCATGGCGGCACTTCCATTTATACTGATGGCTCGAAGTTAGACGGCAGAGTTGGAGGAGGGGTTTATTCAAAGGATCTGAACCTTGAGCTCTCCTTCAGACTACCTGATCACTGCAGTGTCTTCCAGGCTGAAGTTTCAGCAATCATGGACGCCGCGGCTTGGATAGGCCAACACACTATCAGACAGGACAATTTTATTTTCAGCGACAGCCAGGCGGCCATCAAATCCCTTGGCTCTTACTCGTTCAACTCTGAACTGACGCTCAGCTGTCATCGATCTCTACAAGAGATGGCCCAACATAATGGCGTGAACCTCACATGGGTCCCGGGGCATAGGGACATTGAGGAAAATTGTAGGGCAGACGAACTTGCGAGGCAGGGCACGACCAAGTAGGTTCTTCGGGATAAAGAGCGCTAAGGTATGCCGTTTGCCACATGCAAGCTTATGCTGAAGGAGTACACACTTCGCCAAGCCAACGAAAGATGGCCGGATATCCAAAGAAACCTGGCCGAAATGGGATCATAATTAATAGGCGTATTAACTGGGCACTGCCTCATTGGTAGGCACGATGCTGTAGGAGTTGTAAGGATGATGAGGAGGAGGAAACGGTGAAGCACCTCATCTGCAACTGCCCGGCTTTAAGTGGCGCGAGAATGCGTTTTTTGAGTGTTCCCTTCCTGGTTAGCCTACGCCAGGTCACGGACCTGATGGCCTTCATCAAGTCATCTAAATGGTTCGAGGAGGAGTAACGGTGTCGGTATAGGAACGTCAGTCCCGGGATTCTGCTATGTGGAGAATTCCGAAAATACCGGGATTTTCCATATGGCAGGGTCCCGGAACTGACTTTCCTAGTGTTGGTGGTATCACAACGGGCCTTTTAATACTGGCCTAGGTGTGCCTCTGCGGCAGCCACTTGAACCTAACATAACCTTTATGGACCCCTAAAAGTTGGCGAGTACCGAAGAAGATATAATGATGAGCTGTATGAGCTTTACGCAAACGCGGACATATTTGAGCTAATTAAAACCCAGCGGCTTCGCTGGCTAGGACACGTGGTGCGAATGAACGAAGACGCTCCGGCCCAGAAGGTATTTTTATCGGCACCCGCCGGTGGAAGTAAAGGAAGAGGGAGACCACCACTTCGATGGCAGGACCAAGTAGAGGCAGACCTGCGAGCACGCGGTGTCTCTAATTGGCGCCAGTTGGATCAACAAAGAACCGACTGGCGTAACATGTTGGACGGCCAAAATCGCCTAGGCGTTTATAAGCTATTTTAAGTAAGTAAGTAAGAACATACGACAAAATAAATACACTGAACTACAAAATTATGTGACTTACGACAAAGTGCACTTGGATATCTGGAAAGTTATAAGGTAAGGGAGTGCATTAATGGGGTGGCATGTCATAGTCCCAAGTGGCAAAATCTCAAGTAAATCTCCATGAGAGAAAGAAATAATTTATGCTCTTTCAAAAATGTTAGACAAAAAAGTGCAGTAGGCGAAAATTTAGAATTCGAATCGGCCGATTTTTAATTCCAGATATTCATTTTATATTATATTTTTAGAATATTATTTCAAAAATATTTTTTTTGGAAATGTGTATTAACATCAACGAGATTAATGCTGTTGATTGAAATTCTCGCCACCGGAGAAGAAAGAAAAGAAAATTTGTATAACTAATTTTCGGATTTGAATTAATTTGATATATCGTCACTGCGCCTGCAAAAACAGATACATATGTATTCGTTTCTTAGTGTTTGTTCAGAAGAGCAAAAAAAAAATGATTATGGCTATCCAATTTTTTTTTTGGAAGATCTTATGCTAATTGTGTTTCAATGTTTTGTGACATTAGTTTTTTCCTTTCTTTGACCGACTTAGTCGTTTTAAAGATTTGCGACTTTTTCCAGTGTATATATGTTTTTGTCCATGCCTCTAAATCATTCAGTGCACAAAATCTTGTATACATGCAGTCGTTTTATGAGGTATTTGATAATAACAAATCAAAGCACAGCCATCAGTTGCATCTACGATAAAAAAAAATTTTACCACATGGGGGCATAACCGCTTTTTAGTACTAGAAACAGATTTTTCGATAACTTCTGAACCCGCAGATATATTAAAAAATGGAAAACGCAGAACTGTCGGGAATGGATAGTGTTAATTAAATATGAAAAAAAAGAAATTTTTGAGAAAAAATAATATCTGCTTTTGCAGGCGAAGCGACGATATATATTTGTACAAATGAAAATTGAATTTATCCAAAATTTCTTGAATTTTTCAATAACTTGAGCTGTGTTAAACTTTTATCTCTATGCACTGATACAAAGCGAAGCGACGATATATATTTGTACAAATGAAAATTGAATTTATCCAAAATTTCTTGAATTTTTCAATAACTTGAGCTGTGTTAAACTTTTATCTCTATGCACTGATACAAATAATTGTCCTAAATTTGAGGAAACGTACTACTTGACTTGAAAAAAAAAAGTATTTTCCTATTTTTAAGGAAAAAACGCTGTTTTTAAGGACAAATTTACTTAGTTTAAAATAACATTTATACTTGCCATAAGTAAATCAATGTACTAATTTCAAAATAAGTAAATATTTCCTTATGCTGAAGACATTTTTTCAGTGATATCAAGGCAAGGTTTAACTTAATTTAAGAGCATATTTACTTATCTTCGCTGTCGCCGTCAAAAACGTTCTGCCCGCGTAATTTTCAAGGAATTTTATTACATATTAAGTATAAAAGTATCCTAAAAATTCAAAATAAGTCAGTATTTCCTTATGTGGGGAGGAAACGTGAGTAAGAGTGGTGTAATTCCATAAACAGAACAAAGGTGTACCTAATTATACGCTGTCAAGCGTAAGTATACGATAGCTTCATGGTAGACACTGAGTTTACCATTCCAAAAGTTGTGAGTTCGATTCTCGTTAAAGCCAATATAAGAACTCTGTAAAATAGTTTTTTTTTTAAGTTTAAGATTACTTAACTTACATTTAAGTACAAGTTCTACTTAAAAGTAAATTTAAGTATAACAACTTCTTTCTTTTAAGGCAGTGCGGCCTTGGTGAAATAGAAGACAACATTCACATATACAAAATGTGGAATCGAAAAAAAACAAATTCAATTGGAAACATTTTTTAGAACCGAACAGCGAAATCTGCACCAGCAAGTATGAGATGCAGAACTGAACATGGTTATGTTTTGTATTACTCATAATCTTCAGCATTCGTTAATGGATAGTCTTCCTGGGTTGTTAGTGGAGTGTTTCCCAGAATCTCAAATTGCTAAAAAAGTAAAATGTGCAAGAACGAAGGCGACACAAGTAGCTGAGTACATTTCCAAGCAGGCAAGTCAGCAAATTTTTTCGGTTTTAAGACAAAAGAAGTTTTCGTTAATAGTTGATGAAACAAGTGACGTTTCGAATACCAAAAGCATGGTATTAGTTGCTCGATATGTTGATAATGCTTACAATATTCATGATCGTTTTATTGGTTTGTTATAGTACGAGATCCGGCTGCAGATTTTTGTTGTCATCGAGTACATGCTAAAATCCATATTTTTACTCATATTTATGATTACGAGAATAAAAATTCACTAGGTTGCCAATCAAAATTTGGCCGCTAGTATTTTTAATTAAATTATTATTAATTAATTTTGCGGGAAAAATTTCACCCATCAAGTTTTGAGATAAAATATCGTTCACTTCATGGCAATAGGTGTAAAGACTTAAAAAAATCGGGGTTGCCGTTGCCCGCTTGGCCGCACCTCTCCGCAGCCTGGTATAAGCAGGTATGATTTCGATACATTTTTACACCCATAACATATATTGATCTTTTATAGATCAAAATTTAGGTAATTATTTTCTGATTATTATGGTATAGGGTTGCCTTAATAAATCTGGCCGCAAGTTAGGGTTGCCAACAACAAAAAATATATATATTTATTTACCTCATAACATTCTCAACATTTAAATAGATATGTACATTAGTGCGGATCGGTCCCCATACAAAAAAAAAGGATTAAAGATATTTTGAAGGCAGCACATCACATCATATGATGTGAAACGAGATACCGACAGTCACTACTAGAATTTGAACTCGGAGTAAAAAATAATTAAGGTAAGAATTGTGGAGGCTTCCAAGCCATGAACAACGGTGTACGGCTCATTAAAATCGGACTTAAAATGGCGACGTAGTGTCAAAAAAAGTAAAAAAAAAAAATTTTTTGGGGATCGCCTTCAAAATTATGATTTTTCCATAAATTTTTTATAGTGGGCGTGGCACCGCCCACTTTTAAGGGAGGCATTTTTGAAAATTTGAATGGTCGTAACTCCTAAACTGATTACGATAGAATGATTGAATTCGGCACAAAGCATACTAGTGTCGTTGGGAGTATACCTGATGAAACTGGATAAAATCGCCTTTCAACCACGCCCACTTTCGATATCGAAAATTTCGAAAATCACACAAATTGACATATCTCGGCAGCTGAAATGGCTAAAATGATATAATTTTATAGGTGAATCCCCCTGGTCATTCTCTTATCATTTTTTCATAAATTTTTTATAGTGGGCGTGGCACCGCCCACTTTTAAGGGAGGCATTTTTGAAAATTTGACTGGTCATAACTTTTAAACTGATTACGATAGAACGATGGAATTTGGCACAAAGCATACTAGCATCGATGGGAGTATACCAGATGAAATTGGATAAAATCGCCCTCCAACCACGCCCACTTTCGATATCGAAAATTTCTAAAATCACCTAAATTGACATAATTCGATAACGGAAATCGGTAAAATGATATAATTTTATAGGTGAACCCTTCTGACCATTACATAATGATTTTTTGATAAATTTTCTAAAGTGGGCGTGGTCCCGCCCACCTTTAAGGGAGGCATTTTTGAAAATTCAACTAGTCGTAACTTTTAAACTGATTAGGGTAGAAGGATGAAATTTGGCACAAAGCATACTAGTATCGTTAGGGGTATACCTGATGAAATTGGAAAAATCGCTCTCCAACCACGCCCACTTTCGATTTCGAAAATCACATAAATTGACATAATTCGGTGACGGAAATGGCTAAAATGATATATTTTGGTAGGATGAACCCCCTAGTCTCTCCATTACGATTTTTATTCCCAGCGCACCAGTGCTAGTACGAGCGTATATTAATTTTGTTCACATAACGGTAGTACGTAACGGCACAAAATAATCGAGATAGATATAGAGTTCCATATATGAAAGTTCTTAGTTTGAAAAGAGGATTTCATTCAGGCATGTCCGTCCGTCTGTCCGTCTGTGTATACGATAACTTGAGTAAAAATTTAGAGAAAATGGGCGAAATCGGATGATAACAACGCCTCTTTTGTCGATATCGACAATTTCGAAAATCACACGAAGAGACATATCTCGGTAGCAGAAATGAATAAAATGATATAATTTCATAGGTGAATCTCTCTTATCATTCTACTAGTAATACCCGGCGTGCGTTGCTACGCCAAAGAAAATCACCTGAATAAGATTTTACCATTTTTACCATTTCTCGGAAGATACATTATCTCATATTTTATCAAGGTGAAACGCCAGCTACACGCTAAATATCAAGCTCATCGAGTCATAAATATGATTGTTTAGAATATATCGGGCCCTGATAAACTTCCTGGAAGAAAACTTTTCCCACACTTTAACCTAAGCTTAACGCTACCTACATATCAAATTTAAAGTTAATCCAACCATCTATACGATACTTTAGAATAAGTCAGTCCTGGGTCCACTTCCCGAAAGATAATGCGACAGAGGAGGGATCAACCTTTTGCTGTTGCTTTAAATAACATGGCCTCTGGCTCAATGACGAGGGAAGATATATCCTTAATTGAAGGAAGGGTAGTTAATGAAAACCTGGTACCCGATGAAGCAATACACCTATATTGGTCAAACGAAGAGACTGACAGGTACAATGCACTTAAACTAAGCAAAATTCCCACTGTTTCGTTTTCGTCTATTGCAAGAGATGTGGTTAAAGGAATTGCAGTAGGTGGGCAACGTGCTAACATTTTAAAGAGAGTTAGGCTTTTCAAAACGTCAGAAACGCAGGGTCTGCCCCATAGTTTAACTTTAAAAACGACTGCCAAGTACATGATCACTGTAAACATCAACACAGGTGATGGTTTGGTAAATGGTGCAACGGGAAATCTAATGGAGGTTAGTTTAGAATCCTCTATCCCTTCCACTTTATGGATGAAGTTTTTAGAACCCTCTGTTGGTTTGTTGGCTAGATCAAGAAAACCACATCCTCATGAATCTTCTTGGACTCCTATTGAAAAAGCGGATAGAGCTTTCCAGTACAAAAGGAATGAACAGATCTCCATTGAGAGAAACCAATTTCCAATGGTTCCTGCAGAAGGCATAACAATTCATAAAAGTCAGGGTGCAACATATAACCAAATAGCTGTTCATACTCGGCCTAGAATGGCTAGAGCATCTCTTTACGTTGCTTGCAGTCGGGCAACAAGTGCGGACGGCCTATTTATTTTGGGAAGTTTTCAGTCACCAAATCCCTTGTCTGATTCGGATCCAGTTTTCAGGGAACTGGCTGCATTGAATACTACCAAAGCGTTATCTCCAACATTCAATTTTATGCTCTCTCGCCCTTCAGATGTTCAGATAATATTTCAAACATCCAGAGCCTTCATGCTCATCTAAGTGATGTGAGAAACGACTACTTAATGCTATCTTCGGACATTCTATGTTTTGCTGATACTTGGAGCTACCCCTCAGAAAACTTTGAAATTCCTGGTTTTACTGCATTAAATGACCTCAGAATAGATAGCACCGAAACTCGTAATAGAAATAAGAGAGGATTGCTAGTGTATGCAAAAACCCCTTCAAGGATTGAGTTATGTAAGTTAAAGAAAATCTATTCTGGTCGCAAAGTTTTAGAAATCCTTTTATTCAAATACGAGGATCTCCATGTTTTGATGCTATATAGAAATTCTTTATTTCCCTTGAGAGAACTGGGCTCGGAGCTTCGAGAAATTTTAAATTCGGACCTATGTAATGAAAAGGTGTTAATTATAGGAGATTTCAATTTATGTTTAAAGACTTCCCATAGCCTTATAGAGAATCTTCTAAGGGAAAAAGGTTTTAGTTCACTGCTTGGATCAGAATGTTCCACCACACCCGTAGGTACACAAATCGATTGGGCATTTTCCAATATGGGCCCAGCCAACGTTACGGGGATCACTTATGAGACCCTTCATAGCTATCATGACAGTATTTGTATTTCTATTTTCAACTAAGTGCGTAAGAATAATAATAGCATAGTAATATCTTATATTTTTTTAATTTCGTATACTTAGGTATGTATCGGCCAATTTATTAACAAAGATTTAAAATTACGACACACCTCAACGGTAAGGAATTAAGCGTTAGAGCGAAATTAAGGTTTATTTTAGATTGCGAATCTGTTCATTTGTTTTTTGTTTTTGTTAAACCATCAGAAACTACTCCAGTTTCGTGATAATTCAATATTTAGCAAGGCTAGACCGAGTCGTAAATTTAAAACTTTGTCAACAAATTAGGCCTAAGTATATTAGAAGTAAGAAATGAATTCACTAGAAATAAGATTTTGAGGGCAGTCGAACAATGTACATATACAGTAGCATAAATAAATATAAATTTTATAAACTAACTAATAAATTTATTGAGTTCGTTTTTCCCAAGCTATAATATACATATATAAAAAATATAAACATTTTAGGTACTACAGTTGACAAAATATTGTCACATGGAAACTACGTTTAATGAGATTTGTAAATAAGCAACTCAAAATTAATTGTATTGCATTGAACTGAATACATCTCAAGTAAAACACTTCCTTAATAGCAATTTCCAAGCCGCGCTATAATATATTATGGAGACACATGAATAATGTAATGTCAGTTTTCGCGAAATTTATCGCTTATTAAAATATAATTGAAAATTTCCTCAATTGATTCTTTCCTTACGCTGGGTATTTAATGTTCGGTTTACCCGAACTTAGACTTCCTTACTTGTTATATTTACTTAACTCGCGTAACATTACCAGTCTTGAATACGTTTTAAAGCTATTGCGAATTTCATTTGTGCATCTAAAATTATCAAACAAGTCAAAGTAAAATAAATTTGATAAAGATGAAATTGTGTATTCTGTGCAAAAAAAAAGGCAACGTACTAGATTTTAAAGATGCCTCTTTTAAAAAGTGTTTCGAAATGTTATGTTTTCGTCGTAAGAAAAATTATAAGTATAATGACACTTTCTTAACAATTGAGTTAACCGAAAATTTTGGATATCATAAGGTAGGTAGGTAGGTAGAAGTGGCTGCCGCAAAGGCACACCTAGGCCAGTAATAAAAGGCCCGTTGTGATACCACCAAACACTAGGAAAGTCAGTCCCGGGGCCCGGCCATATGGAAAATCCCAGTGCTGTTGGGACTCTCCATATAGCCGAAACCCGGGACTGACACTCCTAACCGACACCGCTACCCCTCCTCGAACCATTTTGATAACTTGATGAAGGCCATCAAGTCCTTTATGTCTAGCTCCGCGACCTGGCTTAAGCTAACCAGGAAGGTAACTCCCAGAGAGCGCCTTCTCGCTCCGCTTAAGGCCGGGCAGTTGCAGATGAGGTGCTCCACCGTTTCCTCTTCCTCATCATCTTTGCAACTCCTGCAGCATCGTCGGTAGGGAACGCCTAGCCTTGCTGCGTGCCTACCAATAAGGCAGTGCCCTGTTAAAACACCTATTAATATGGAGATTTCCTTCCTTTTTAGGGCGTATATGTGTCTAGATCTTTTAAGATCGCATTTTGGCCAGGTTTGCTTGGATATCCGGCACCCTGGGGCTTGTAGCCATCTTTCGTTGGCTTCGCGGAGTGTATGCTCCTTCAGCATTAGCTTGCACGTGGCAAACGGCATACCTATGCACTCTTTATCTTGAAGAATCTGCTTGGTCGTGCCCTGCCTGGCAAGTTCGTCTGCCCTACAGTTTCCCTCAATGTCCCTGTGTCCCGGGACCCATGTGAGGTTCACGCGGTTCTGTTGGGCCATCTCTTGAAGAGATCGACGACAGCTGAGCGTCAGTTCAGAGTTGAACGAGTAAGAGCCAAGGGATTTGATGGCCGCTTGGCTGTCGCTGAAAATACAGATATCCTGTCCGATGGTGCGTTTACCTATCCAAGTCACGGCGTCCATGATTGCAGAAACTTCAGCCTGGAAGACGCTGCAGTGATCAGGTAGTCTAAAGGAGAGTTCTAGGTCCAAATCCCTTGAGTAAACCCCTCCTCCGACTCTGCCGTCTAACTTCGAGCCGTCGGTGTATATAAAAGTGCCGCCATTAGTAGCGGGACACCGATCTATGTTCTCCCAGTCTTCCCTGCTGGGAATGTTTATTCTAAAACAACAATCTCCGACTGTTGTGGTCGCACACCGATCTGTGCTCAGAGGGAGAAAGCTGTAAGATCTTAGAATACAGGAGTGTCCAATAGTGCTTGCGCCCCAGACGGACGTTTCCCTTAGACGCAGAGCCGATGCTGCTGCTGCCCGGTATCCTTCCAGATCGAGTGGCAAAAAGCCAAGAATGGCCTGGAGAGCTTCATTGGGCGTTGTTCTTAACGCCCCGCTTATACAGATCATGCTCGATCTGTGGACTTTTCCTAACAGATTTAGGTTTGTTGCCTTTCCTAGCGCAGGCCACCATACCACGACTCCATACAGCATAATTGGCTGGATTATCGCAGTGTAGATCCATCTGCAAATTTTGGGGCTGAGCCCCCATTTTTTGCCAATGGCTCTTTTACACGTGTAAAGTGCAATGCACGCTTTCCTCTGGCGCTGGATGACATTCTCCTTCCAGTTAAGCTTTCTATCTAGAACTGTGCCTAGGAATTTGGCTTTATCAGCTAAGTTCAGGCGCACGCCATCTAGTTCTGGTAGGTTCAGCGGTGGTATCTTGTACCGCCTGGTATAAAGGACAAGCTCCACCTTTCCCGGGTTGATGCTAAGTCCGCAGCGAGAGGACCATGAAGAAACTTCTCGCAGTGCTACTTGCATCAAGTCACACAGGGTTTGTGGGAATTTGCCCCTATATGCAATAGCTAAATCGTCTGCATATGCCACTATCTTCCCGCCCCCCCACCTTGTGTCTCGTAGCAGCGAGTTTACGGTGAGGTTCCATAGGAGCGGGGAGAGAACACCACCCTGAGGCGTTCCTCTTGTGACATAGCGTGAAAGATCAACTGTTCCCAGTGAAGAAACTATTTTCCTTCCCTTTAGTAGTTGATCAATTAGTCCAATAAGAGACCTATTTATGCCCAGATTTGTTAAAGCAGTGTTAATAGCCTCCGGCCTTATATTGTTGAAAGCCCCTTCGATGTCCAGAAAGGCCACGAGACAGTACTCCTTTTCGTGCAATGATTTTTCAACAATAGAGACTAGGCTGTGGAGCGCAGTTTCCGTTGATTTACCTTTGGTGTATGCATGTTGATAGCTAGAAATAAGGTTGCTATCAATAGTAGAGGAGAGATAATCGCTAATTATCCTCTCGAAGGTTTTAAGTGCAAAAGACGAGAGACTGATCGGTCTGTAGTCTTTAGGCTCATAGTGTGAGGCCTTCCCAGCCTTTGGAATAAAGACTACCGTGACGCTTCTCCAGGAGCACGGAATGTAATTAAGAGCCAGGCAGGCTGAATAGAGAACTACCAGCCATTTAGCTGATATTTCCAGCGTGTTTATAAGTTGTGCGGGGAAAATCCCGTCTGGCCCGGCTGCCTTGAACGGCTCAAAGCTTTTGATTGCCCACCTTACCCTTTCCTCCGTAATGGGTATGTTTACCGCCAGGTTTGTTGCAGATGCTACAGGTGCATCATACAAGTTCCCCGGAAAGTGTGTGTTCAGGAGCAGCTCCAGGGTTTCCCCTTCCGTGCTGGTCCAAGATCCGTCAGGCTTCCGTAAATAGCTAATGGCTGTTTGAGTTTTTTATAGCACTCGTCTAAGTCTCGCTGTATCATCGACTTTTTCGACCCCGGTGCAGAAATTTCTCCACGAAGTTCTCTTCGCTTGCCTTAGAGCCTTTTTATAGGCCCTCAGTTTAGCTTTATATTCGAGCCATTCAGGCTCCGTACCGATGCTCTTGGCCTTGTTAAATTGCTTCCTGCATGATATACGGAACGAATCCAGGTCGTAAGACCACCAGTGGGGTCTATGTTTGCCGCGTGGTTTTGGTACTGGACAAGCCTGCTCTAGGGCATTTGAGAGCGCCGTTGTAAAGGTCGTTACCAGATCATCCAGTTCTCCCACTGATGAGGGGGCTTGTGGAGGTAATACTGGTAGGTCCCTAGCTAATATTTGGTTATGTAGCTGCCAGTTAGTGTTGCGTGGATTTCGTTTCATAACTGGCTGCTCAACAATAAAGTCTAACACAATTTCTATGTACCGATGGTCAGAAAATGAATGCTCATTCAGAACACGCCATTTTCTGACCCACTCATAAGCGCCTTCGCTACAAACAGTGAGGTCTATAACCTCCCTACGAGCTTTAGTTATAAAAGTAGGCTCGTTACCCACGTTACAAACCACCAGGTTAGTTGTTAGTAGGTAGTCAAACAGAGACTCGCCCCTAGCGTTAATATCGGAGCTTCCCCACTGGACGTGATGAGCATTAGCGTCAGCTCCAATAATAAGATGGCCCGTACAGAAATTATCCACCAGATCTTTCACCTCCTTTTGTGGAGGAGGTTCTTCGGCGTCATAGGGCATATAGACCGACGCCATCGTTAGGCTGGTGCTGCCGACTGTTAAGCTGGCAGCTGTAACGTCACCATTTGAGTAGTTGGGTAATAGAAAGGTGTTTAGCTCAGACTTTACCAAAATACAGGTTCTGACCTTGCCCTCATCATTGGCTTGGATGAGCTTGTACCCCTTAGTCCCCAATCCACAGATCCTAGAGCTATTGACCCAGGGCTCTTGGATAAGGACCACGTCTACGTCGCCTTTAGAAAGACGACTGCTTAAAACAGCCGAGGCTGCTTTAGATTTGTGCAGATTTATCTGAAGCACCACCAACATGAGAGAGCTCAGACATCCCTGCCGCCAGCGTGTCGTCGAGGTCTGGCCTGTTCCGGGGGCTGTCTCTCAACGAGGAGTTGTTCAGAGCACCTGCACGATTTGGCGTGGCGGGAACCCTGCTGTCTGAAGCAGCAGCAACGTTAGTGTGCTCAGGTTTAGCCACGATCGTGACGTCGAGGCCTTCTTCGTCAAGCAGGCTTTCTTCTATCGCCGAGTTGTTCGCAGCACCATCGCAATTTGACGTGGCGGATAACATACTTTCCGCGTCGGACTCCTCTGCTTCCCCTTCCGATGCCTCGATCTCCGAGTCCTCCGGAGCGTCCGGAATAGCAGCGCGCTGTGCATCGCCACGGTATACGTGGATCACGATCTGACCCAAGCCGTAATGCACTCGTCCGTTGCACCGTTTAAGGGGCTCGAGCGCCTCCTTATTCAGAGTGATAACCACCTGTTTATTGGGCCCAACCACATCATCGACCAGATTGACGCCCCAATCCTGCGTCGGGAGAGACGGATTCCAGACCTGCAGCATCTCAAGAATATTCTCGGGTTCTGCAGGGACGGCAGGAATCCATGCCCTTGCCCTTGGCCGAGCAGGAATGTCCTTCCAGTCGACGACATCTAGTCTTGCCCCTGGATAGACTTCACCCAGTCTTGCAACTGCTGCCTTATACAGTGCGACAGTTCTTGCATCCTCGCACGCGAATATTTTGATCTGACCTTGGTGCCAGCCCGCGTCAGTACCTCGCGGCGGACTACCCGGAGACTCACGCATTAAGTGGAGGAGGGCCCTGCCCATTTCATTCCGGACATACAGCCACTGGTCTTTGGGGATGGACCAACGGTCGTTACCTCGGTCAATGAAACCTATAAGGATTCTGTCCTTGGTTACTTCAGCAAAGCTGAGTTTTCCCACTACGGGGTTGACCTGATGCCGCTTCGGATGGGGGTCTACCTCTCCGTCCGATCTCTGGCGTTTGAAGGGATTACCGTTCACCCTCTTAGGCACATAGGGCCTCTGGAAATTTGGTATCAGAGCTTTCGCTTCCTCCACCATCTTCCTTTCTTCCGGCGACAGCTTCTCCTGCGGTGCTCCCTCATATTTTTTAAGGATCCTTGCGGCCTTTCTTTTATCCCAGTACGCAAAGCGTCGGGGAGATGCCTCTTTGGGGGGATTCAGACTCGTAGTTGCCATCGCGGTCTCTCCCTTTACGGCGTCGTCCTTCTCTTTCGAAACTCTGAAACCAGGTCGTGAGACCATTGCCCCAGATGTGAAGAGATTGGGTTTCGTACCAGCGCTTGATGGAAGTTTAGCTTCCGCCGTTTTCTGCTTGACTGCGTAGGCAGCCGCACTGTTGCTTGCTCCCAGCAAGTCACTCTTACTTGATAGCAGTTTGGGGGATGACTGACCCGTAGTTTCCATCGTTGTCGGCCTCCCAGTTAACTTTGAGGCGGAGTTTGTCCTCCGGCGTTGTGTTTTCGCTTGCTCCAGCATAGTTCTTCTCTGCTGCGGAGTAAACGAAGTCGTTAATTGCTTTGTATTTTGTGTGTTCTTCATCTTGTTCGTACGACCCCTCGCCGGACAAGGCCAGCTTAGGGTCAAGGGTAGTGTAAGGGGAAGTGTGTCGTCCGCCGCGGCAGAGCCCCATACCGCGGTAAGACCATAGTACTCCCTGAGGCGGCCCGGTATCAGTGAGGCTCCGTTCGACTACAGCCACGATTTGCCTCCCGGCTGCAAACGTCCAATGGGCACGGTATCGCATAACACCCTGGATTTGGAGGGAAAAGTTTTGCACATTTATATAGCGAGCCGCTTGCTTCAAGACAGACGCCCGCTTACAGCCGCACCTCCTGGTGTACAGACGCTGCGAAAAAGACCCCGGTGAGCCCTTAAACCAAGTATGTCAGAGTGGCCCCCCCGGGGCTCCCTCTCTTTCTGCCGCGAGCCTAGGTAGCTCAACGTTGCCCAGAGTGCACGAACGAGGACGCAAGAGTCGGGATTGAGCGCGGTCACTCGGTAACCACACCCCATTACACTCCTTGGATATCATAAAGAGTGCCATAAAAAATTACAGTTTTAAAGCAAAAAGATAAAGAGGAATTTGAAAATTTTTGCAAAACACTAACAGTAAGTGAAATTTGAATTCAATTTAAAAAAAAAAAAAAATACAGGTTATATATTATTTATATTATATAGTGCCAATTTCGAGGTATTTTTTATTAAAAACTAATTTTTTCCAATTTCTTATTTTTTCGGACATACATTTACCTTTATATAAAAAATATATAACTATCTACGTTTGAAAAATTAAAAAAATAGAGATTAGACACATTTATATTCTTTTAGATTGACGCGTCATTTTCATTCATTTATTTTCGAAAACATAAAAAATATTAAAAAATGATCGCATTATAAATTAAATTTTATTAATTATACTAATTTTTTAAAATACAACGCAAACAGTGCTATGGAATAATTAATTATAGCAAAATATTTCTTGTAATTTAATCCTAGCCATCCTTCAGATCTTCATAAACTAAATATTCCTGATGTCAGTTGTGATTTAGTAAGTGTATATACATAGTAGTGTTAATTTTACGCGCATGCAAAAAAAACAAGATTTCTCACAAATTGCCCCTTAACGCATGTATTTACTTTGCAGCCAGAGTCAAGGGCTACATTGAGCGATGAACCGGCAACGTAGTACATCTGCGCAGGAAGATGATCATTCTCAACTTTCTCAAAATTGATGGTCTACTGATACAATATCTCAACAAGCTATCCTATCAACATCAAAAAGCAAAAAGTTAGTCTGCCTTTTTTGTGACCATGTTGAAAAAAAGTTGGTAAAAACCGAATCTATGTCACGTTTTCGCAATCCGAAGCCATTGTTGAAACAATAAAGGCAATGGCCGAAAATTCAAATGACTCTAAATTGCTAGCGAAACTGGAGAACCGTCAATCTGTTGCTTATCATTCAACTTGTTTATCATTATATCAGATGTCATTAAAACGGCAGTGCCAGGAACATCCAGAGGAAAGATATTGGCACAAAAACCGGAAATTCCATCAATTGGCATTCAATAAGATTTCGGAAATCATAAAAACTGAAATCATTGGAAAATTTCGCGTTATATTTCTCACCGATTTGTTTACTCAATATAAATCGTTACTGCTGGAGTTTGCTGAGGGTCAAGTACTTGCTGAAGACATCAAAGAATACCGTGCTGAAACTTTAGAAAATAAAATAATTAAAGCTTTCGGCGATCAAATTACAGTAGAATTCATGGGAACGCCGAAAAAGAAAATCGTGTATCAGTATGATATGGACACATCGCGATTAGTTGGTGAAATAGAAAAGTTGGAATCTACTGAAAAGACTCGACGCAGATATGTTGCTTATGAATTGCGAAATTGTATTACATCTCTGGAAAGCACAAAGCTGCGAGATAATTTAACCCCAGACGATGTCATTCGCGGAGAGTGCAATATTCCAGAACAGCTTTTTAATTTTGTGTGTGACTTAGTTCAAGGACCAGACACTCGTCGTCAAAATTCAAGTGATGATTTGGTGAAAATAAAGTCTGTGTGTAGTGATCTGATTTATGTTATATCTAAAGGTCGAGTCAAACCGTCAAAACATCTTACGCTCGGGTTAGCATTGAAATCTATGACAAGTTCGCGAAAAGTTCTAACGATACTCAATAGATATGGACATACAATAGGCTATAATTTAGCTGAAGAAATCGAAACTGAGATGACGTATAGTACTATACAAGAAAACAATGTAATACCTGCCGGTATTAGCAGAGTTGATGGGTTAAGCACGCACGTACCCTTTGATAACTTTGACCGCTTCGTCGACACAGCCACTGGAAAAGATACTTTGCATGATACAGTTGGTATCATTTATCAATTTCGCAGTGAAAATAACCACAATAATATGAACAATTCAGATACTTCTGATTCGGAATCCGTTGGTACATATGTCCATGAAGGGCCCACGGAGCCTCTTGCAAAAGCTCGTAAAAGACGGCGTTTTGAAGCACCTCCAAAGGAAATCCGCCCCTTTGTTAAGGTACCATTTACCAGTACAACGTTTCTGCCTTTTCAAACAATTACTGACACAATTAATGCGTGCCACTTGGAAAAATCAATTGCAATCGATAAGGATTTGATTTGGAGTATGTCTTTATCTCAAATTGATTCGGTACCAATGTGGTTAGGTTATAACTGCAAAATTAGCATTGATGAGAGCAAAACTCAGACAGTCGAGTACTTATCACCAATAAATGAATCTCCTACGTCGCTAGCTATTGTTCAAGAAACTCTTAATATTGCAAAAGAAGTTGCTAAGAATTGCAATCAAAAACAGATCATAGGTACTTACGATTTGGCAATAGCTAAATTAGCTATGCAGATTCAATATACTAAAAAACCAGAATTTGATTGTATATTCATTAATTTAGGCGCATTCCATACTCAAATGGCTTTCTTTAAAGCAATTGGAAAGTATATTGACTCCAGTGGATTAATCGAGATTTTGGTTGAAACAGAGGCACTCGCAGGGGGTTCAATGAACAGTTTCTTGGACAGTAAACATTTTAATAGATGTAAGCGGCTACATCCCTTGGCTTCCGGTGCTTTACAAATTCTTCATTTTGAACAATATCTGTCCGAAATTTACACGAATGATATTGAAACTTTAAAGGAAGATTTAAATGCAATTATGAATACTTCATGTGGATCCAATGAAAGTTTTGTTTTACCGGATTCATTGCATTAAATACTGCAGGGCTACAAACATTTCCGCGAAATAACCCTTCAAGGCGGTCATGGGAAGACAGCTCAATATTATTTGCAGTATACTGAGCTTATCAATATATTTCTTCGATTTTCTAGAAGTATTCGCTGCAGTAATTTTGACCTCTACATAGATTCTATGTTTGAAATGTGTGGTTACTTTTTTGTATTCAATCAGCCAAATTATGCAAAATGGGCTTCTATGTATTTAAATAACTTAATCGAGTTGAAAGTTGACAATTCTGTTCTGCTTGAGGAATTCCGTAAAGGTGCATTTGGTATTCGACGCACAAAATCATGCTTAGGCAGATCACCTGTAGATTTGACTTTGGAGCAGACAATAAATGCTGATGATGGTAATACTTTGACTGGTGTAAGCCATTTTACTAATTCAATCGCTGCACGAGAAAGATGGGCTCTCAGTCATAGTGTCAGAACTAAAATTATGTCATTTGTAAAAGCAGAAATCGGATTGTCTCAAGCAGATACTTCGTATACATTACAGAAAAATCGAATTGAGAAAGACTCAAAAACTCTAAATAGTATTGTAGAAACGATTAAAAAAACAATGAATCCCTTTTCTGAAAATGTGGATAAAGATAGTTTATTCAATTTGTCAACTGGTAAAGCTGCATCTTCTACCATTACCGATTATTTGCTGAACGTAAAGTCTTTAGGTGAAGAACAAAAATTAAAATTTTTCTCAGAATGCTTTGAAGATTTAACAAGATTCGTGAGACCAATTCATCGCAATAAAATGTATAACTTCGCTTCAGATTGTGTTAAAAAAAGTATAAAGAGTACCGCCGGAGACAAAAAAACATTGATCAAAATGGAACGAGATATTTTTGGACGTTTGTTAGCAATTGCTATAAATCAAAAAGTTGACATTGGGTACTGTTTGTCATTCCCTCTTGCACCTGTACCTCCTGCATTATTTCACTGCACAGGCGACATGATGAAGACGGACAAGTCAATTTTAGGTAAACTATTGACGGCAAAGATAGCACCAGCTAATCCTGGACAAGTCGACATAGAAATCATTGATGGTTTCTATTATTTATATCAAATTGGCGCAACTTTGCCACAAACATTTGGAAAAGTAGCAGAATCAATACTGATAAAACTTTGCTCTAGAAATGCTGCAGAAGTACATATTATACTTGATAGATATTTAACGCCTTCCATTAAAGATTGCGAGCGACAGAAGCGAGAAGGAGTTGATATTCCATACACAATTAATGGCCCGTTGCAAACAAGACCCAATGATTTTTTGAAAAGCTTGAAGAATTTTCGTTTCAAAGAAGCACTGGTAAAATTTTTAGCAAATCATTGGAACAATGATTTTTTTGCAACAGTATTAGGAAATAAAAAAATTTATATTACTGTTGGAGAGAAATGTTTTTCGTACTGTTCTGCTGCAAATTGTGTAGTGCAAACTGAAGAAATGGAATTAGCATGTCAACACGAAGAAGCTGATACAAGGATTGTTTTCCACATAAGCAAATTACCTGAAAATTCAAAAATTTTGGTGAAAGCAGCAGACACTGACGTTTTAATAATTATATTGGGTAATATGCATAAATTTTCAAATTTGCAAATTTGGCTGGCAATAATAATAAGGACGAAGCTTTTATAAATTGTACGGACTTGTCAACAAAATTAGGTGCTAAAGTATGTCTTGCTCTTCCTGCTTTTCACGCGTATACGGGTTGCGACTACACGGCTGCATTCTTTAACAAAGGGAAAATTCGGCCCTTTAAAATATTTATGAAGCACCCACATATCCAGGAAGTTTTCGCGTCTTTGACGAATCCGAATGACATCTTTGAGGAAACAAAAATTTATGCAGTCTAAGAGTTTACGTGCCTTATGTATGGACTTCCAAATTGCCAAAGTGTGAATGCCGCAAGATTTTTATTATTTAATAAAATGTACGGTTAAAAAAAAAATAATGAAAAATTTATGAAGAGAATTAAAGGTTTCGACTCAACTCATATTCCACCGTGCTGGAAATCTTTGAAACAAAAACTATTGCGGACGATCTTTGCTAATTCGATGTGGTTAAATGCTATTGAGCCGAATTGTATTAAGTTCAGTGCAGAAAATAATGGCTGGCTGGTTCTAGATGGTTTCTTAAAACCAACATGGTTCTTGGGAGACTCAACTCCAACGCAAGTGGAGAGTGTGCTATGTGATTCTGCTAACAATGTTTGCAGCGATGAAAGTGATAGCAGCGATGATAGTATAACTGAAAGCTCCGATGATTCAGATTTTTAAAAATAAGTGACTGAATTAGATATAAGATAATAAATATTAAAAAAATGAAATTTTCTTTTTCGTAATCAATCAATATGAATTTTTTTTGTAGTTTTGAAAAAATTATAATTCTTTTCGAGTATTTATTTCTTTATTCGATCTTGCTATTGTTTGAACTGGTAATTGAGAACATTAGCATCTGACGTATGCGCAATAGCTTTATTTACCATCTTCAACAGCTGGCAACCCTAACTTGCGGCCAGATTTATTAAGGCAACCCTATACCATAATAATCAGAAAAAAATTACCTAAATTTTGATCTATAAAAGATCAATATACGTTATGGGTGTAAAAATGTATCGAAATCATACCTGCTTATACCAGGCTGCGGAGAGGTGCGGGCAACGGCAACCCCGATTTTTTTAAGTCTTTACACCTATTGCCATGAAGTGAACGATATTTTATCTCAAAACTTGATGGGTGAAATTTTTCCCGCAAAATTAATTAATAATAATTTAATTAAAAATACTAGCGGCCAAATTTTGATTGGCAACCTAGTGAATTTTTATTCTCGTAATCATAAATGTGAGTAAAAATATGGATTTTAGCATGTACTCGATGACAACAAAAATCTGCAGCCGGATCTTAGACTATTAGAAGTTGCAAAAGCAGATGCGGCATCATTATTTAATATCATTAAAGAGTTTTTTAAAATAAATTGTATCCCAATGAAAAACATGATGCTATGGCTGGTAAATTTGGTGGGCTTAAAGCATTGCTAAGTGCCGAAGTTGACTTATTTTACATTAAATGTACATGCCATTCCTTACATTTATGTTCAATGTATGCTTGCAAATTTTTACCAAAAAATGTAGGAAGATATACAGTTTTTTTTTCTCACAGCCCGAAACGTGTGAACGATTTCAAAGCTTATTTTTTTTTTATCGTATATACTGCCTATAGTCAATAAACTTAATAAGGAATTTCAATCGCTAAGCTCCCGTTTGCCATACTTGTATTCTAGGTTTGAAACTAACATCTATTGATTTTAAGTCATTTTGTTAAAAATGAGTTTATACACGATTCGATTGACTACAAAGATATACATTACCACCTTGAAATTCCAGAAGTGTGTATGGGAATTAAATCTGAAAAGTATATAGAAGATTTTTTAGATTGCGATGAAATGTTAGAAGTGAAGTATAATATTAAATAATTTTATATTGAATTTTTGGATCAGATAAATTTGCGATTTGATTTTCAACGAAGTGACCTTAAACTTTTACAAATAATCACGCCAGCTAAAGTACTTAGCAGCGAAGATCTGTCAATTGTGCCGTTAATTTTAAAATTTCCCAACCTTGTTGAGGACGACTCTGATATCATACCCACACAGTGGAGACTGCTCCGATTAAGCAAGCTAAATTTATCCGCAAATTTAGATATTGATGCTTTTTGGAAGCAGATTAGTTTAATGAAAAATGCGCTTAATGAAAACTTATTTGAGGAACTAACAAAATTTATTTTCAATTTGCTCACGCTTCCTCCACAGCTCTGCTGCAGCGGAGCGCAAATTTTCCACACTTTCTTTAATAAAAACCAAACTAAGAAATAAATTAGAAATATGTACAATAAACAACATAATGATATGCACTGAACTGATAGACAAAAACAATTACCCCCACTACGTATGGTCAGCTAAAAAAGATCTTAAATTCAATTATGATATTTAATTAAAGTTTTGATCTAATTTGTATACTTGGGGACCTGCTAAAGCATATATAATAGTCGTAACTATTTAAAACAATCGAATTTTTTTTAAATGTTAACATTCGCACCTTATTATTTAAAAATAACACATTAAAAAAACTTGAAAAGTGATATGTATAAGTTCCTATATATGTTGAATAAAAAAAATACATAAATTTGTAAAAACAGCATAAATTACGCATTTTGTGAAAAAAAAATTTTTGGTAGGTTGAAACCCATTTTGGTAAGTTTTTGAGACGAATTTGGTACGAAAAAAAATTTTGAAGTGGCAACCCTGAGTGTGACTGCTGGGACATTTTCCTATTTTTTCGTGATACAATTTTTAAGTTTTTTCAGTATAATCGATGCAGTTCCCTAAAAATTTAGCTATGCAACTACTTACCCCTAACCCATGATAATAAAAAGACCTTTATTGTAAAATTCTGTCAGAGCAGTGGGAGTTTATGGCGTTTTGAAAATTTGGTACTTTTCCTCTTTTGGGTGGAATGTCCCATATGTAAGTCGTTATTAATCAAATATTTACGGGATCGCGGGATTGAACTTTGAAATCCCGAAAATCCCAAGAGGCTAGAAATCCCGGAAATTGGAATCCCTGGTAGATAGATTTCAACTTTTATTAGTTGAATAACCAAATGTTACTCATACGCCGTGTATAAATATTGATACACATTCTAATAAAATACTTTCCAAGCTCTTTAAAAGCTCCAAATAAATTTATTTGTAAATATGTTTGTAAGTTTGGCTTACACATACATACGTACATATTTTTAGTCCATTTTAATGTTTTTTTGTGAGTTGGCAAGGCGTAACAAGAGATTGCAGCAGTGCGACTTTTTTTCTTTTGGTTCCATCAATGTTCCAACATAAATACCACAAGCACAGCAAAAGTTGCAAACACAAGAGAAGACAAAACTGAAATAAATGAGAGAGAAAAAATGTACAAGTTTAGTACAAATACAAATTCTTCAAAAGTTAACGGTGCGGAAATACACAAATCAACAAATTTGAAAAGGATTCACCGCATAAACTAGGAAGGACCGCAGCGGAAAAAATCCACACAGGCACAACAACAAATACATTTACTAAATGTTTTGTTTTGTATAGGTGGGTAGCAAAAGCCAGCCACATAAGCGCTAAAGTGTGCACCAATGGTACTCAAAGGAATATAAATATTTGAAAATACTTGCATTTGGGTGGCAACGAAATGGAAATAAAGTAAAAATAAAATCTTACAGATTCTTCTACGACAATGCAGTTGGCCTTTGGTATCAACCAAAGACTGTGGGTTTTCTGTTGGCGTGTACTTGTTCCCATATATGTGCATTTTTTGGTTCAAATAAAGAAACATCTGGCGACGTAACTAAAATCAGTACTCCAAACAACTAGTAAAAGTCGTTCAAAGTTTTGTAACAGCAGCGGCAATAATTGCAATTTATTGTTTTGCAATGGTTTAAGAAAGAAACAGTTTCTGTATGTGTGAGCACACATATCAGGCGCGTATCCAGAAAATATTTTTCCAATTTTTTTTTCATAATAACCATTATGAATGGAAAATGGAAATGACTTAGCTTAAGTTTAATTTTGTTACTAGTGCAGACGCGAACCAAATTTATCAAATCCTAGAGAAAAACAACAAAAAATAAAGAATATTAAAAAATTGTCGAGGTCCATTACAAAAAAGGTATAATTTTAAAGGAAAAAGATCAAGCTTTAAATAAAAATTAAAAAAAAAAAAATATTAAAAATGTCCAAGTTTGAAAAAAATTGATAAAATTTGTCTTTAATAAAATTTTAACTACATTTTTTTAAATAAAATTTTTACTAAATTTTTTCAATAAACCTTTTTTTTAATTTGTATTCGAATAGAACGGAAAAATTACTTAAGAAAACGGTTTCCATGTTCCCTCTTAGCATGTCAATTACATGTCTTCTAATCTAAAGAAAAAAGGCTTACACACAAAAGATTGAACTCAAACCCGTATATACATAGCAGATCACTTTCGCCAAATTTCATTCAAATCGAGTTTTTAGGTGGTCCGCTTGGGGAATTTTACCCCATATGTACAAAGATAGCGATAGGGATCGGGAGGGAGATACAACGTCTGCCGGGTCAGCTAGTAATTTAGAAAAATGCTAGGACGATTTTTATAGTGAATTTTCAGGTGTACAGCTTGGTCGAAGATAATTTTTCGAAAAAAATACCGTTTACGAGAAAAATTCGTAAAACCCAAATATTCTCCTTTGACCCCAAATAACTTTTTTACCACACATGAGATTAATGAGAACTTTTTAAGTTTTCTTTCTGAAATTTTCTTTCTCTACAAAAATTTGGCTCTGTCGCAATTTTTGTTATTTCACTGTGTAATTTGACCCGAAATCAAAAAATTGTATCCCATGAGTTTGGGATTCATATTCCAAATTTTCTTTTTTACAGTCACAGACAAAAAAATTGCACTAACTTGCGCATTCCGGGGGTGTCCGGACCCCCCGGACCCCTCCCATGAATACGCGCCTGACACATATGTTGCTAGTAAACGCAAAGTTCTAGACGTCTTATAGGAAATACGTCTTTAAGAGTCTTACTTTTTCCATTATTTTTAAGTTGCTGCACAGAATCATCAGAATTTTTGTTGCTTCTTGAACGAATTGCCGCGACTGTCGGCATTGCTGATGAAGACAGCTTCTTTTGTTGGCCTCAATGGCAGGCAACTGAAGCGTTGTTGGCGACACGTTATCTTCATTGACCGCCCAATAAGTGCGGAGGTTAATAGAGTAAAAGTCAATATATGGTTGTAATTTAGCAAAACCCACATGAAAAACTATATGAGCCGTTTAAAGCACAAGTGGTATAAGTCCAGTTTTCGTTTTTTTTAGTTAAGCGGGCTACTCACCTGCCAAGAAATGCCTCAAGAAAAAAATGAGCATATATTTCTTGTGCCTGGTCAAGAAATTTTGACGTTTATCAAATTTTCCTTTTTTTTGCAAATTACTCTAATAAAAATGTATAAAACATGTTTAGTGAAATATTTACTCACCTTTGCCGTGAATTTGCACGTTTACCTCAAGAAATATATACGAGCATATTTATTTCTTGAGGTAAAGCGGCATTGCCAACCATAGAAAATTGTAGTATTTTTTCTTATGAGCTGAGTATTGGCTCAAGAAAACCTGACGTGCGAAAACAGTTCTTGACCATTTCTTGAGCGTTTTTTTATATGGAGTTTGACGTTTCTTGGCAGGTGAGTAGCCCGCTTTAGGCATGACGCTATGTAGGGGAAAATGTGTTCTATATAACACGCTAACGGGGTAACTCCTATCACCCATAGAAACCAAATAAATAGCAGGACTAACTTGTGAAATCAACACAAAACCTTGAATATCTAAGTTCGAGAAAAGTGGACTTATACCACTTGTGCATAAGGGGGCTAATATGTAAATACATAGGTATGTTTATTCCCATACGCCAGTGTATATAACGTATATATAGTGTTACGTCAATTCTAAGATGCATTCAGCTTGATACTCGAGCAGTACCGTAAGTGAAGAAAATATAGTTTTACATAAAGTTTTAGGCAGAAATCGAATTACTCCAAAAAAAGACTTGAACTGTATCAACTACGAATCGTTCTGGGTTAGAGTCATTAAATTTGATTGCAGCCAGATTAATGTTTTGCACTGTGCTTTAGGCATCTTTTATACTTCTCTAATTCCAATGCAGGCGCGTATTCAGGGGGGTGCCCGGGGTTTCCGAACACCCCCCGAAATGCACATGATAGTGCATTTTTTTGGTCTGTGACTGTAAAAAAGAAAATTTCGAATATGAATCCCAAATTCATGGGATAATATTCTTTGGATTCCGGTCAAATTAGACATTTAAAACAAAAAAAATTGCGACAGAGCAAAATTTTTGTAGAGAGCTTAGGTTCGCCGTCAGAAAGAAACTTCAAAAGCCAATAATGATTAATTTTGTATTTTTAATGTCAAAACTCAAACAGTTTCAAGTTTGAGTGAATGCTATATAAATTACAACTTAATCATTACTTTTGAGTTTTATTTTTTTGATTAAGCGTCATGATCACTTTTTAAGTTTTATTATTTTGAGAGGAAATAAAACTTACCCTTGAGTTTTATATTTTTGTTCGACAGTAAACGGTATTCTTTGAGCGATATTTTATCATTCAAGTATAAAAATTAAGTTCAGAGTTTTAAGTTTTTTCGCTGATCGAAAAACTCAAAAGGTCGCTGCGCCTTTATGGCAAGTATTTGGTAATAAATATTGGTTGGTATAATCTTGTCAACATATGAGTCGTTCAGTGGATAAAGGGAATGAGTCCATTTCTGGCTTTTTTGAGATTTCGCGTGGATACACTTCCTTTTATGACTAACTATGTATGGTAAAAATTTTGATTTCAAATATCAATGGCAAACCTCTTTTAAAGACAAAATATTTTTTTGTGCGAAACATAAAATTTTTATTTTCAGTGGAAAAGGGGAATAAAAAGGGAATGCATTAATCACTTGTTAAATTTGCTTTTAATCACTCTTCTTTGTTTCTATTTCATGTCTCTCTTCGAGTTTAAATATAAGAAAGCAAGGTAAGACAATGTAATTGAAAGCGCGTGTGAAAGTCTATTCTATCCCCAAACTAGAGCTATAACAAAAGAAAAGAAAAAGGGTATGATTGATTTATTAAAATATATCCCTCCCGTGTACCATACTTTCTATAAAAACTTGAAAACATTATCAAGTCAGAAAGATCATTCTGACGAAGACATAATATTTTGATAAATTTGTTATAATTAGGTTTCATTTAAAAAGAAGAAATTTTTAAAGTGTTTTTTGTTTTCAAAATAAGAAGCTTGATACTCGAGCAGTACCGTAAGTGAAGAAAATATAGTTTTACCTAAAGTTTTAGGCAGAAATCGAATTACTCCAAAAAAAGACTTGAACTGTATCAACTACGAATCGTTCTGGGTTAGAGTCATTAAATTTGATTGCAGCCAGATTAATGTTTTGCACTGTGCTTTAGGCATCTTTTATACTTCTCTATTTCCAATGCAGCCGCGTATTCAGGGGGGTGCCCGGGGTTTCCGAACACCCCCCGAAATGTACACGATAGTGCATTTTTTTGGTCTGTGACTGTAAAAAAGAAAATTTCGAATATGAATCCCAAATTCATGGGATAATATTCTTCGGATTCCGGTCAAATTAGACATTTAAAACAAAAAAAATTGCGACAGAGCAAAATTTTTGTAGAGAGCTTAGGTTCGCCGTCAGAAAGAAACTTCAAAAGCCAATAATGATTAATTTTGTATTTTTAATGTCAAAACTCAAACAGTTTCAAGTTTGAGGGAATGCTATATAAATTACAACTTAATCATTACTTTTGAGTTTTATTTTTTTGATTAAGCGTCATGATCACTTTTTAAGTTTTATTATTTTGAGAGGAAATAAAACTTACCCTTGAGTTTTATATTTATGTTCGACAGTAAACGTTATTCTTTGAGCGATATTTTATCATTCAAGGATAAAAATTAAGTTCAGAGTTTTAAGTTTTTTCGCTGATCGAAAAACTCAAAAGGTCGCTGCGCCTTTATGGCAAGTATTTGGTAATAAATATTGGTTGGTATAATCTTGTCAACATATGAGTCGTTCAGTGGATAAAGGGAATGAGTCCATTTCTGGCTTTTTTGAGATTTCGCGTGGATACACTTCCTTTTATGACTAACTATGTATGGTAAAAATTTTGATTTCAAATATCAATGGCAAACCTCTTTTAAAGACAAAATATTTTTTTGTGCGAAACATAAAATTTTTATTTTCAGTGGAAAAGGGGAATAAAAAGGGAATGCATTAATCACTTGTTAACTTTGCTTTTAATCACTCTTCTTTGTTTCTATTTCATGTCTCTCTTCTAGTTTACATATAAGAAAGCAAGGTAAGACAATATTATTGAAAGCGCGTGTGAAAGTCTATTCTATCCCCAAACTAGAGCTATAACAAAAGAAAAGAAAAAGGATATGATTGATTTATTAAAATATATCCCTCCCGTGTACCATACTTTCTATAAAAACTTGAAAACATTATCAAGTCAGAAAGATCATTCTGACGAAGACATAATATTTTGATAAATTTGTTATAATTAGGTTTCATTTAAAAAGAAGAAATTTTTAAAGTGTTTTTTGTTTTCAAAATAAGAAGTTTTTTATGTTATTTTTTAAGTTCATTAAAATTAAAACTTTGCGAATGCACTGAACAAAAAAATAAAGAACAAATTATCTGCAGCCTTTTTTTACAAAATAATAAAAGTGTACTCTTTGCAATATATACTAATTCAATTAAAACAGTACGGGAGGTAGGCTAATATTTAAATGACTTTTTTTTTTTATTTCCGAACGAATGCTCAAATTCAAAACATAATTAGTTTGCATTTTCACGTATTTGTAGCATATTAACAGGTTTTGTGAACACATCCACTTACATACTAACATTAAATTTTTACAAATTGGAAAAGAAGTCATAATAATTAATTTTGCAACTTTACTTTTGACTTTTGTTGTAATAACTATTTTTAATATCAACGTCAACTGTTTTGTCGTTTTTCGCCATTTAAAATTTTTGGACTCATTCCCTTTATCCACTGAACGACACTTATGTACTCAATTATTTAAACATAGTTTTAGCCACATACATAGGTATATGCACATAAATATTCATGTACATACGTAGTAAAAGGACATGAAATAAATATCGTCCACCATGAAAAATGCAAATTAAGAATTACTTATTTCACAAATTTCGCTATTCTTTTGTTCAAGTATGTGAAAATTACAATACAAGTACTGCTTATTAAGGTTTACGACTTTGTGGATAATTCAGGAAAATTCGGACAATTTTCATCAAAAATTAAAATTTTATACTAAAGGACCCCGCACAAAATGTATGAAAAAAAAAATCATTCGGTCGATTTTTCTGGGAATAAGTTCTTTACATTACGTAGACAAAAAGTCTCAATGGCACCAGAGTTCGAAAATGGACAGTTTTCGAGATATTGGCTGTTAAAAATTGGAAAATAGGGTTAGTGGAAAAACGCCATAATCATGTAAAATGCAATTTTTATCAGTATAAATCGGCGTACAAAGGGCAAATCCACTTGCAAAAAGCCTCAGCATGTGTATATACATATACATCATTTTTGTAATCAGTATCAACTTGAAGTGGTCTGCCTTATGCGTTTACTTTATATAACGCAACGCAACTATTGCCACTTCTCTTACTTGAAGTAAAATTCTTGAGTTTGCTGGTTGGCTGCCTCCTACACTGAACCAAAAACGTACACGTTTTTTACGAACAAAGTTTCATAAAATTTCACGCTGATTTTTTCTTAGAATCTAAGAAAAATTACATATAATTTAAGAAAAGTTTCTTATTATATATTAAAAAATACGTTAAATTTTATTAATGTCAGAACTTCGTTCTTAAAATATAAGAACTAACATTCATTAATTGTTTTAGCTGCATTTTTTCTTAAATATTAAGAATTTGTTTTTAAATTTTAAGAAATTACGTACGTATAAAAGTGTCCATACAATCTAAGAATATTTTTCTTAAAATTTAAGAACTTTTTCACGAAATGTAAGAACTTTTCTTATATTGTTCAATCAAACGTTGACAAAGCTAGACGTGCGTGACAAATAAAATTGTAATTTAAAAAACAATAATAAAAATTCGAGAAACATAAGCAAAATATACCAAATAATTGAAAAAAAAAAAAAAAAAAAAACTCAACCGGTGGAAAGGCCTAGCATAAGCAACTTGCAACAAAGGCAGCTCGTAAATCGGCTCCCTCCACCTCCACCAGTGGTGTGAAGAAGCCCCGTCGTTATCGCCCTGGTACCTACAGTAGCTTTGCGAGAAATTAGCCGTTATCAGAAGTCAACTGAATTGCCCATCCGTTCCAGCGTTTAGTTCGTGAAATCGCTTAAGATTTCAAAACTTATTTACTTTTCCAATCTGCTGCTATTGGTGCTTTGCAAGAAGCATCTGAGTCATATTTTGTGGGACTTTCGAAGATACCAACTTGTGCGCTATTCATGCAAAACGTTTACCTAACACATCCGGGAAGATCGCGGTTAAGTTTATGTATATTATTTTATCAATAATCATTATATTATTTATTATCCTAAATTCTACTTTTTGTAAATAATAAATAAAAATTATAATAATATTTTATTTTAGTAAATTTTAATTTTTTGAAGTTTTAGGAATAAGTTCGTAAAATTTAAGAACGGATTCATATGTTCTACGAATGAGTTCGTATAATTTATGAATGGATTACATATTCTACGAATAGGTTCGTACAATTTAAGAATTTGAACATACATACATTCTAAGAATGAATTCGTATAATTTAAGAATGGATCGACATTTCTATTCTAGGAATGAGTTCGTACATTCTAAGAATGGGTTCATTGATTCGAAGAATTATTGTACAAATTTTGTTTGACATGAATATTTACGAATTTTTGTTCTTAAATTCTATGAAAACGTTCTTTGGAGAGATTTTAATGAAAAAAATTCTTAAAATATACGTACTTTTTCGTAGAAAATATGTACTTTTTTGGTTCAGTGTACATAACTTAATATTTAACTTTGTTCTTACATTCAAAGCTTTATTTATTTATCTATACATTGCATGAGTAATAGAGTGCTGAAATGATAAGCGACAGTTTGTAAACATTATTTTTCTTTGATTTGCGTTTGCCAAGCAATTAAAATGGCATCAAACAAAGTTTAGCCCAAAACTTCTACTCCACCCATTATTTCATGCACCAAGTGAACGTCCTTTCAGAACACAAAAAAATAGATTTGACCGCGATTAATACCTATAAGGCTATATCTAGGGTATTGTGCGAATCAGATCTCATAAGCCCCATCTCTTTGTTGCCTGGTATGTCTGAATTTGACTTCCTGCAAAGCTTATTTACCAAATGACCTTGAGCAATACCAACAGCTCCGTTAGAGCCATTCGAATCCAGGCCGCGAATATCGGACGAAACTTAACGATGAGCTGTACGAGATTTGCGCAGATATGAACATAGTTACGGTTACGAACCGTCCTTTATTATACGGGACAGTTCTGTTTTTTTTTTTTTGAAAATTATATTGATTGATAAAAAATTACTTCAAAAGATATACCTTTTAATATAAATTTCTTTATACCTCGTTTTTGGTATAAAAATGACAAACCGTTGTTGTAAAAAACCATTTACCTAAATATATTTTTGTAGGAAATTGAATTCCCTGCGCCTAGGTATAAAGAAAAATTATAAAATCCCATAGCTTAAAAAATTAGCCTCTTGGTGTACATAAATAATTAAAAAAAAAGTATAAAATAATTGAGTGGTCTCTCAATATTTTCTTATACATATCAAAAAATACTGGATCAACCTTGTTCTTTAAATGAGCTGAAAATCATATTATTCGTAAGCATCCTCTCAACTAACACCAATTTTGTGGTATAGTAAAAGCTTTTAAAAGAAGTTTGGGAAAACGTTTATATCAAGAAAGTGCAAGAGTGGTCTTTTTCTGCCGAATGCTCGATGGCTGATTTTGGAGTTTCCGATAATTGATTCCGGGGTGCCAAAGAGAAAGTCTCAATCAAAAATCAACAATAAGATGCTTTGTCCCGTATTTTATCGATAGAAAAATAGTGACAGTAACCGTAGTGAACAATGTTTATTTCTGCCATGAAAAAGCATCTTTAGTAATATCCTTTCGAAATATCCTATACATACCTAGCCTATATCGCACAAAAAAAATAATATTATACAACCGCAAACAATTTAAATAGTTGCAAAAAATTTAAATTTTCTAGACATTCAAAATATTTTCTTAATATTAAGTTATTCCCAATAAACTGTTGGATATATGCACTTAAACATGTACATTCCCGGGAAGAAAATAATCTAGGCAAATCTATTCTTAATCTAGGCGCTGGCTAGATTTTCCTACAATAGACAATTCGCCCTTGGGCTCTGGAATAGAAAGCGTATGTTTTTAAATTTACGGGCAATTTATGGATTATTCTGTAAGGGGACTGCCTAGTTTTGCATACCTTGCACCTGCTCAGTTTTTCCAATCCAGGGCCTAAATATTTTATCTATATTGGGGCGGCCTGGTTTTTTAATTAAAGTTGTTCATTTGCCGAACAAATTTCATGGTTCAATGCTGGCTCAGGGACAATGAATTTTTTTAATTGATTATTAAATGTATGTGAAATTGAATTCAAGTTGTTCATTTGCAGAAAATATTTCAATGATTGGAATAGCCCAATGGACAGAGAAGACAACTGCGATGTAAAGGTGTCCGGGCTCAATGCTGACTGAAAGGCAATAAATTATTTTATTTCTTAGCTGGCATTGCCTTGGAAAAACTAGGCAGGGCCTAGATTTGCATTACCCGGCAGGCCCTTTTTTAAAAAGCGTTAACAAACAGATAAGGGCCTGTGTAAACTTTCCTTGGCAGGCCCATGATTTTAAAATGGAAAATCTAGTTTTACAGATTTTAACAGATTTTCTACCCGGGTTAGGGTGATTCAAATAAAATGTCGACTAGGTCTCACCCCGTCAAAACTACATAAGTAGTTGATGAGAAAAAAAAGCCTTGCAAAAAATTAGCCCTTTAATTTAACCCTTAGAGATCGCAATGTATCACCTTTTTACCTTTTTTATTAAGAAAGGTGCTTCGAAAGAGTTATAGACCTCTAAGCGTTTTCGATGGCGAGTAACGCCCACAGGCGAAATTTACTTTATGACAAAGCAATATAGTCCGCGGTCGCTATTTCTTTTTTAGTGGGCGTTTGTTCTCCTTCACAAAGGCAATCCGTAGTCCACATATTTATGTATGTACATCATATGACAGTTACTCATATCCTTTATTTTGTTCTCAGTAGTTTCAAAGCGAAAACCTTTACAATGTAACCAATATCTTGCTAAAAAATTTTGGAAATTTTGCATCGTACAGCCTAACCTAATATAAACGCACAGCGTACGTTTGCCGTTCGAACGTGAACGACTTTTTTGGTTCTAACCGAAATAAACGTCTGTGCGTGTCTATCTCTGCCGGTGTGCAAACATCAAATTAAAATTTCACGCAGAACACAAAAAGGAAATCGAGTTACATAGGTGCTTACGCTGTGCATTCAATTTCTTTTGCTTTCTTTGCAAGTTGTATGTGCATGAGACATTTTTGACAGATAACTGCCGGAGTGCGTTTAAATTCCCTGCAGTCAAATTCCGAACTACTCAGCAAACATACTAGTTCATTGACTAACCATTTTGTGGCATATGCCTACCAGTTCGTTGTTGATTAGTTTTAAAAGCAGTCAATGCCAAACTACTCAGCGAAAATTCTAGTTCATTGACTATACATTTTGTGGCGTATGCATACTAGTTCATTACTGATTAGCGTTAAACCAGTCAATGCCAAACTACTCAGCAAACAATATAGTTCATTGACTATACATTTTGTGGTGTATTTATACTAGTTCATTGCTGATTAGCTTCAAACCAGTTAAGGCCAAACTACTCTGCAAACAATATAGTTCAATGACTATACATTTTGTGGTGTATTCATACTAGTTCACTTCTGATCACCTTTAAACCAGTCAATGTCGAACTACTCAGCAAACAATATAGTTCAATGACGATACATTTTGTGGTGTATTCATACTAGTTCATTTCTGATTACCTTTAACCCAGTCAATGTCCAACTACTCAGCAAAGAATATAGTTCATTGACTATACATTTTGTGGTGTATTTATACTAGTTCATTGCTGATTAGCTTCACACCAGTCAAGGCCAAACTATTCAGCAAGCAATATAGTTCATTGACTATACATTTTGTGGTGTATTCATACTAGTTCATTTCTGATCACCTTTAAACCAGTCAATGTCGAACTACTCAGCAAACCATATAGTTCATTGACTATACATTTTGTGTTGTATTCATACTAGTTTATTTCTGATCACCTTTAAACCAGTCAATGTCGAACTACTCAGCAAACAATATAATTCATTGTCTATACATTTTGTAGTGTATTCATACTAGTTCATTGCTGATCACCTTTAAACCAGTCAATGTCCAACTACTCAGCTAATAATATAGTTCATTGACTATACATTTTGTGGTGTATTTATACTAGTTCATTGCTGATTAGCTTCAAACCAGTCAAGGCCAAACTACTCAGCAAACAATATAGTTCATTGACTATACATTTTGTGGTGTCTTCATACTAGTTAATTTCTGATCACCTTTAAACCAGTCAATGTCGAACTAGTCAGCAAACAATATAGTTCATTGACTATGCATTTTGTGGCATATGTACTAGTTCATTTCTGATTTCCTTTAAGCCAGACATTGCCAAACTACTCGGCAAACAATGTAGTTCATTGACTGTACATTTTGTGGTGTATTCATACTAGTTCATTTCTGATTAGCTTTAAACCAGTCAATGCCAAACTACTCAGCAACATTATAGTTCTACGCCTAAAAATTTTGTGGTGTATTCATACTAGTTAATTTCTGACTACCTTCAAACTAATCAATTCCAAACTACTCAGCAGACACCTAGCTCGTTTACTATACATTTTATGGATGTTTTTATACTAGTTCTTTGCTGATTACCCTTAAACCAATCAATGCCAATCTAATCAGAAAACATACTAGTATACAACTATAATTTGCTGGGCGAAATAATACTAGTCAGAAAAATCCTGGTTCGTACTAGTATGCAAGTATGTATGAAACTCGGGTTGAAATCATACTACACCTTTTTCAGTTTATATTCAGAAAGTTTTCTGAATATCAATTGTAATTTTCTGAATGTCAATTGTATTTTTCTGAAAATCAAATGGAAATTCTGTAACTGCATTCAGATCTTTTATGATCCCTCTAGATCTTTTATGATCCCATTTTGGCCAGGTTTGTTTGGATGTCCGGCACCCTGGGGATTGCTGCTACTTTTCGTTGGCTTGACGGAGTGTGTACTATCGACGATGCTGTAGGAGCTGCAAAGATGATGAGGAAGAGGAAACGGTGAAGCACCTCATCTGCAACTGCCCGGCCTTAAGCGGCGCGGGAACGCGCTTTTTGGGAGTTCCCTTCCTGGATAGTCTAAACCAGACCGCTGGGATTTTCCAAATGGCCGGGTCCCGGGACTGACTTTCCTAGTGCTGGTGGTATCACAACGGGCTTTTCAAAACTGGCCTAAGTGTGCCTCTGCGGCAGCCACTTGAACCTAACCTAACCTAACTGCATTCAACTGTTTGAACAGCCACAGATTTGTAAATTAAAAAAAAAACTAGGTCCCGCCAACTCATAGGGAAAAAATCAAAGCAGCACACTATAAGTTGGAAGAGAAGTTCGGCAAAAGTCTCGTTAGAGGTTATGACAACCTGTTGGTATATAACCGCCATTTTTTTTTACGTTGCGGCATAAACTTGAGTATATTGACAACAACAATATAAATTAACTCTACCAATGCTCCTTTAACTCGAGTGTATGGCCCAGCATGAAAGCAGTCTTACTTTGACTCTTTTTGATGTAAAAATAAGACTTAATTTTATCTATATATCATATGTGGGTCCGGAACTCCGCAGTGGACGACTAACTTAACCTTAATTTACCTTACCTAAAAATACAACCCCAAAGCCCCAATTACATAAAACTTTGACAAATGCGCGCCTATATAATCAAACTTGACGAACGCGGAATTTGAAAGGAGCCATTGCAAGTAGAATTCAATAATTAAATTAAAAATACAATAAACAACATAATTTAAAAAATATAGAAAAAAAAACTTGTGTTAACTTTACCGAGAATCGAACTCAGAGCCTTTAGCTCATTTTTGGCTGTGTATGAACTAGTATATCAACTGGTATAATGCTGATGCAGAGGCTGACTAGTATACCAATTGGTATGGTGCTGATGCAGAAGAGGACAATTGCTTTTCTTTTTCTCTTGTAACTGCTTCTTTTTTACCTTGTAATTCACAGATGCTTTTTCGTGTTTGGGTAAATACAAATAGTCGCTGCTTTCTAAAGAATAAACTGGTATATTGCTGATGTAGAGGCTGACTATGATACTGGTGCATAGACCGACTAGTATACCAACTGGAATGAATGTCAAATTCGTGGACTAGTATGACAAGTGGTACGATCTGATTGGGCATAATGGTTAGTATGTCCTGCCGCATAGACTGAGCAGTATGTCAACCGGTATGATTCTGATGTATATATGAACTAGTATGTCAACGGGTAAGATTCTGATGCATATATGAACTAGTATGTCAAATGGTATATTTCTGATGCAAATTTGAACTAGTATGTCAACTGATATGATTATGATGCATAAATGAACTGATATGTCAACTGGTATGATTCTGATGCATAAATGAACTACTATATCAACTGGTATGATTCTGACGCATATATGAACTAGTATGATAACTGGTATGATTCCGATGATTTTTTTAACTAGTCTGTTAATTGGTATGATTCTGATGCATTAATGAACTAGTCTGTCAACTGGTATGATTCTGATGCATATAAGAAGTAGTCTGTCAACAGGTATGATTCTGATGCATATATGAACTAGTCTGCCAACTGGTATGATTCTGATGCATATATGAACTAGTCTTTCAACTGGTATGATTCTGATGTATATATGAACTAGTCTGCCAACTGGTATGATTCTGATGTATATATGAACTATTCTTTCAACTGGTACGATCCTGACGTATATACGAACTAGTATCTTAAATGGTATGATACTGATGTGTATAATAACAAGTATATCAACTGGTATATTCCTGATGCAGAGGCTGACTAGTCAGCCAATTGGTATGGTGCTGATGCAGAGAAGGACAATTGCCATCTCATAGGACATCGCCGTGTTAAAAATACCAGTTGCTAATATGGAAAAATTACAGAACTCGAACTAGTTGAAGCCGCCTAGCCCTGCAGTCAAATTCCGAACTACTCAGCAAACATACTAGTTCATTGACTAACCATTTTGTGGCATATGCATACCAGTTCATTGTTGATTAGTTTTAAAACCAGTCAATGCCAAACTACTCAGCGAAAATTCCAGTTCATTGACTATACATTTTGCGGCGTATGCATACTAGTTCATTGCTGATTAGCGTTAAACCAGTCAGTGCCAAACTACTCAGCAAACAATATAGTTGATTGACTATACATTTTGTGGTGTATTTATACTAGTTCATTGCTGATTAGCTTCAAACCAGTCAAGGCCAAACTACTCAGCAAACAATATAGTTCATTGACTATACATTTTGTGGTGTATTCATACTAGTTCATTTCTGATCACCTTTAAACCAGTCAATGTCCAACTACTCAGCAAACAATATAGTTCATTGACTATACATTTTGTGGTGTATTTATACTAGTTCATTGCTGATTAGCTTCAAACCAGTCAATGTCGAACTACTCAGCAAACAATATAGTTCATTGACTATACATTTTGTGGTGTCTTCATACTAGTTCAATTCTGATCACCTTTAAACCAGTCAATGTCCAACTACTCAGCAAACAATATAGTTCATTGACTATACATTTTGTGGTGTATTTATACTAGTTCATTGCTGATTAGCTTCAAACCAGTCAATGTCGAACTACTCAGCAAACAATATAGTTCATTGACTATACATTTTGTGGTGTCTTCATACTAGTTCATTTCTGATCACCTTTAAACCAGTCAATGTCCAACTACTCAGCAAACAATATAGTTCATTGACTATACATTTTGTGGTGTATTTATACTAGTTCATTGCTGATTAGCTTCAAACCAGTCAAGGCAAAGCTACTCAGCAAACAATATAGTTCATTGACTACATTTTGTAGTGTATTCATACTAGTTCATTTCTGATCACCTTTAAACCAGTCAATGTCGAACTACTCAGCAAACAATATAGTTCATTTACTATGCATTTTGTGGCATATGTATACCAGTTCATTGTTTATTAGCTTTAAACAGAGCTGTTAATTTTAATTAGTAATTAGTAATTGATTGATTAGAAAATTTTTTTAATTACTAATGATTATTTTAATTGCTTTCAAGAAAAAGCAATTACTAATTGATTACGATTAGAAAAAATCAAAAAAAAATTAAAAAATCAAGAAAAAATAATAAAAATAAAAAATAATCAAAAGTAATCAAAAACGGCTTTTTTTTATTACTTTTGATTTTTTCTTGATTTTTTTAAATTTTTTTGATTTTTTTTGATTTTTTTTTTGATTTTTTTTAATTTTTTTGATTTTTTTTGGATTATTTTAAAGTTTTGTTGTTAAAAGTATAAACATCTGTGTATCTTTGTATGCAAATATATACATCTACTTACACTTTGGGGCTCATGGATTTCTAGAATGAACCTTGATCGCTAAGTATATGTACATATGAGAAAAAATGCCAGGTTTGATTGTTATATGCGTTGTAGTGGTGAAAATTTGTCCCTTTTATATCTAAACGGGTAGTGTCGTGCATTTCTCGTTTAAAACCCTATGGGTACGGTCGGATGGTTCTATTCGAACACTTATAAGTATGCTACACAAAGTAAAACGTGGGCATACCAACTACATATGTATGCCCAAAAGAGACTAGTAATGATCAATTGATCAAAAATTAAGTGGTTATTATCCATAGAGAGAGGTCCGGGATTAATAACTTTAGGCCAAAATGGACGACGTAGTCATTTTGTTGGAGTAGAGAATAGTAGAAGTAGAATCGTTTTATTTTTATTCATTTTTGTTTAAGTAATGCTATTTAGTAATATTTGCGAATAATATGTAAGTAATAATGTAATGACAATTAAAGAACAATAACACAAATAGTCAACAATAATGGTATTCAGTTTAAAAATAATTCATGTAGGTGGACATGAGTGCTATCAACGGTTATTTCTACTCACATTGAAAACGAACGTTTGAGATCTGAGAAGGTGATTGGTTCTCAAATGCATCTCAAATTGAGATTAGCTAAAAATGTTTGTTGGGATTACACCGTTACTTCTTGCTTCACCTATACATTTGTATGTTTGTGCAAGTGGATCTTTATGTATGAACATATTTTTCTACAACAGTACTGGAAAAAAATCAAAAAATCAAAAGTAATCATTACTTTTGATTATTTTTGATTACTTTTGAATTTTTGATTTTTTTTGGATTTTTTTAAATTTTTTTGATTTTTTTTTTGATTTTTTTTTTAATCAATTGAAAAAATAATCATTAAAAAGTGAAAGTAATTGGTAATCAATCATTAGGTGGCTTCTCAAAAAATAATCAATGAAATGCTAATCAGTACCGATTACTAATCAATTATTAACAGGTCTGGCTTTAAACCATTCAATGCCAAACTACTCAGCGAAAATTCTAGTTCATTGACTATGCATTTTGTGGTGTATTCATACTAGTTCATTACTGATTTCCTTTAAGCCAGTCATTGCCAAACTACTCGGCAAACAATGTAGTTCATTGACTGTACATTTTGTGGTGTATTCATACTAGTTCATTTCTGATTAGCTTTAAATCAGTCAATGCCAAACTACTTAGCAACATTATAGTTCTACGCCTAAACATTTTGTGGTGTTTTCATACTAGTTAATTTCTGACTATCTTCAAACTAATCAATTACAAACTACTCAGCAGACACCTAGCTCGTTTACTATACATTTTATGGATGTTTTTATACTAGTTCTTTGCTGATTACCCTTAAACCAATTAATGCCAACCTATACAGAAAACATACTAGTATACAACTATAATTTTCTGGGCGAAATCATACTAGTCAGAAAGTTTTCTGAATATCAATTGTAATTTTCTGAATGTCAATTGTATTTTTCTGAATATCAAATAGAAATTCTGAATATGAATTGTAATTTTCTAAATATAAATTGTTACTTTCTGAATATAAACTGAAAAAGGTGTAATCAGAAAAAGTCTAATCTATTTTAGAATAATACTAATTAGAAAAATTCCATTTCATACTACATTATTATTATAAGGCCTTATTACACCGCAACCATTAGTACGATCTATTGTAGTACATGGTACTATGCAAACATTATTTGAATTTTTGGTTTGCTTCTTTTTTTTTCTCTTGTAATTCACAGATGCTTTTTCGTGTTTGGGTAAATACAAATATGATGCTGATGTATATATGATCTAGTATGTCAACCGCTATATTTCTTGTGTATATACACAGAAAAAAGGCACTGGCAAAATCAACAAAATCGTGCTGTTATCCTGAAGTTGACCAAATTTTGGTTGTTTGAACGGTATTTTTTGTTGAAGTAACTGCATTCAGATCTTTTATGATCCCTCTAGAGCTTTTATGATCCCATTTTGGCCAGGTTTGTTTGGATGTCCGGCACCCTGGGGATAGTTGCTACCTTTCGTTGGCTTGACGGAGTGTGTACTCCAAGCCAACGAAAGGGGGCAACAATCCCCAAGTGCCGGACATCCAAACAAACCTGGCCGAAATGGGATTAAAAAATATCTAGAGGCATTCACGCCCTAAGAAGGAGAGAAATCTCCATATTAATATTTGTTCTAATTGGGCACTGCCTTATTGGTAGGCACGCAGAAGGTGTGCCCTATCGACGATGCAAAGATGATGAGGAAGAGGAAACGGTGAAGCACCTCATCTGCAACTGCCCGGCCTTAAGCGGCGCGAGAAGGCGCTTTTTGGAAGTTCCCTTCCTGGATAGCCTAAACCAGACCGCTAAACTGGACATAAAGGACTTGATGGCCTTCATAAAGTCATCTAAGTGGTTCGAGGAGGAGTAACGGTGTCGGTTTAGGAGTGTCAGTCCCGGGATTCTGCTATGTGGAAAGTCCCAACAACTCAGGGATTTTCCATATGGCCGGGTCCCGGGACTGACTTTCCTAGTGTTGGTGGTATCACAACGGGCCTTTCAAAACTGGCCTCTGCGGCAGCCACTTGAACCTAACATAACCTAACTGCATTCAACTGTTTGAACAGTCACAGATTTGTAAATTAAAAAAAAAAAACTAGGTCCCGCCAACTTATAGGAAAAAAATCAAAGCAGCACACTATAAGTTGGAAGAGAAGTTCGGCACAAGTCTCGTTAGAGGTTATGACAACCTGTTGGTATATAACCCCCATTTTTTTACGTTGCGGAATAAACTTGAGTATATTGACAACAACAATATAAATTAACTCTAACAATGCTCCTTTAACTCGAGTGTATGATGTAACAATAAGACTTACTTTTATCTATATATACATATGTGAGACCGGAACTCCGCAGTGGACGACTAACTTAAACTTAAGTAACCTTAATTTACCTTACCTAAAAATACAACTCCAAAGCCCCAATTACATAAAACTTTGACAAATGCGCGCCTCGTCTTTGAGTATTTGCAAAAATTTCGCTTCGCTTTACGTTTAAAAAACTTTGTATGAAAGTGGATCCTACAAAGTTGAATGCAATTGGGCCTTCCCCTAAATAATCAAACTTGACGAACGCGGAATTTGAAAGGAGCCATTGCAAGTTGAATTCAATAATTAAATTAAAAATATGTACAATAAACAACGTAATTTAAAAAATATAGAAAAAAACTTGTGTTAACTTTAACGAGAATCGAACTCAGAGCCTTTAGCTCATTTTTGGCCGTGTATGAACTAGTATATCAACTGGTATAATGCTGATGCAGAGGCTGACTAGTATACTAATTGGTATGGTGCTGATGCAGATGAGGACAATTGCTTTTCTTTTTCTCTTGTAACTGCTTCTTTTTTACCTTGTAATTCACAGATGCTTTTTCGGGTTTGGGTAAATACAAATAGTCGCTGCTTTCTAAAGAATAAACTGGTATATTGCTGATGTAGAGGCTGACTATAATACTGGTGCATAGACCGACTAGTATACCAATTGGAATGAATGTCAAATTCGTGGACTAGTATGACAAGTGGTACGATCTGAATGGGCATAATGATTAGTATCTCCTGCCGCATAGACTGAGCAGTATGTCAACTGGTATGATTTTGATGTATATATGAACTAGTATGTCAACTGGTAAGATTCTGATGCATATATGAACTAGTATGTCAAATGGTATATTTCTGATGCAAATTTGAACTAGTATGTGAACTGATATGATTATGTTGCATAAATGAACTGGTATGTCAACTGGTATGATTCTAATGCATAAATGAACTACTATATCAACTGGTATGATTCTGACGCATATATGAACTAGTATGACAACTGGTATGATTCCGATGATTGTTTTAACTAGTCTGTTAATTGGTATGATCTTGATACATATATGAACTAGTCTGTCAACTGGTATGATTCTGATGCAAATAAGAAGTAGTCTTTTAACTGTAATGATTCTGATGTATATATGAACTAGTCTGCCAACTGGTATGATTCGTATGTATATATGAACTATTCTTTCAACTGGTACGATCCTGACGTATATACGAACTAGTATCTTAAATGGTATGATACTGATGTGTATAATAACAAGTATATCAACTGGTATATTCCTGATGCAGAGGCTGACTAGTCAGCCAATTGGTATGGTGCTGATGCAGAGAAGGACAATTGCTATCTCGTAGGACATCGCCGTGTTAAAAATACCAGTTGCTAATATGGAAAAATTACAGAACTCGAACTAGTTGAGGCCGCCTGGCTGACTGGTATGTGATTAGTATAAAACTAGTTAAGTTGACTGCAGGGAGCTTACTGGTATTTGATTAGTATAAAACTAGTTAAGTTGACTGCAGGGTTAGGTTAGGCTGTAAAAAACCTTCTCCTGAAAAATTTAATTTTTTTTTTGTTATGGCTCGATATAATTACTGGCTTTGGCACTTCGTTTATTTCTTTTTCCGGCTACGAGTATTACATGCCAGCAGCTAACACTGCTGCAGCTTATGGTTTCTATTTTGAAAAACGACCCACAAAGAAAATGATTTTATTTAAATTGGTTTTAAATATTATACGCATTATGTGTTTAATTTATTACACATCCATGTGCACGACATATTTATATGCATTAGACTGTGAAAAAAAATCTTCTTTTTAAGTAACAGAAATATGGCTCACTATACAATGTATATTATACATATTAAGGCATTCACAAGATCTCCTATACGCGTATCTGCTATTGGTTTAAAACTGTCATAATTTCCATGCTGCCATTTCTCATATAAAATTTGAATATTTAGGACAATAAAATTGAGCAACCTATAAAAAACAAATAATTCACGACTATAAATTGCGTAAAAACTGAGATATTTGCTTGAAATTCAGTATATAGGTTACTTTCTGGCTAAGGTAGGTTGCAATTGAAAATGGGCGAAATCGGATCATAACCAGTCCCCCTTTTTCGATATAGAATATTTCGAAAATAACATAAATTGACATATCTCGTCAGCTGAAATGGCTGAAATGATATAATTTTATTGGTAAATCCTCTGGTAATTCTATTGTGATTTTTTGATAAATGAAATTTGGCACAAAGCATACTAGTATCGTTGGGAGTATACCTGATAAATCTATGTATATATAAATACGCCACATGAAAAACTTTAGGAACCTCCTGTGAGCGAACCGTTTGACCGATTTGAATGAAATATGCACCGATGGAAAGGAAATCGAAAAAACTGAGGTATAGGCGGTATATTTTCAGGGGCGTCCCCGAAAATTAAGTATAGCGGGTACGGGGCTAGCGACCCCACGACCCCCAAAAGTTTTTATTGGTCAAATTTTCGATCACAAGCGATACTAGTATGATAAAATCGCCCTCCAACCACACCCAGTTTCGATATTTTCATTGTTCTATTATGAATTTTTGATAAATTTTTAAAAGTGGACGGTGCCAGGTATATTCGATGCAATATTCATTCAGAATAGAGCTCTCGATTTTGTTCGCACATTTTCGAGTAACCCGGGCAAATGTTCAACGAGTACTCGAATACTCGCTCAATGCTCAATACTCGAAAATTATCGAGCTTTTTCGAGCAATGTTTTTATTTTTTGTTTTGAAATGAGTTTGATTATTTTGCCAGAGCCATTAAGTTGGTCACTCATAATTTCTATACAGTGAAAAATGAACAAATTTTACAGCTATAACGTCAAACCTCATACGTTTTTGTCTCCATATAGTGAATTTTTCTTCAATATTTTTCTTCTACGTTAAGTTATAATTACCAGTTAAGGTTTCCAACTCTCAAACTGATTTGTTGCATTTTGTTGAAAAATTTGGGTATTTGTTTCCTTTAGCACCCAACTGCTAATATATTAGCCTCAGGATCACGAATCCGGAAGCGCTTATAAAAAATAACCCTGGGCTACGCCATCCCACGGTACGCATTTTTTTCGCAAGTTTTTAGGTACAGCCTAATAAAATTCCAACAACCACATCAAAACTTGCAACTTTGGTTGCAAATATCTCTTCAGAGAAGCAAAATATTAAAAAAGCGCTTCCGGTTTCGTGATCCTGAGCCAAAACTCGTCTTTTGGGCCCTCCACCATAATTTTAGGTAATTTATTAGCAGTTGGGTGCTAAAGGAAGGTAGGTAGGTAGTAGGGATGTCATCCCGGGATCCCGAAATCCCGGGATCCCGACCCTTTTTAAGCTCCCGAAAATCCCGGGATTGTGTTCCAGCAATCCCGGGATTTTCGGGATGTGAGAAAAATCCCTTTTGTATAGCAAAGAAACCACACTGAAATTTGGGTTAGCGTTTACAACACTGTTGACGTAGAAATCAGCTGGTTTCATTGTTATTTTTGCGCGCATAATTGATTGATGAATAATAAGAATAATTAAATATGACTGAAAAGCCGTCCACTTCAGGTAAATATAGATATATTTATAACTTCGGTGAAGTGGAATACCTCGCACTCATCCATTTTTATACGAAGTATTTCATTTTCATTAAATAAAGAATCACTGTAATGAAATTGAAATTTATTTCGTACAGGTTTTGTTGCACATAAAACAAAGGCGGAAGAGGAGTCTTCCGTGTGGTTCTATTTTTTAGTTGCGCGCGACAACGACGAGTCAGCTCAGTGCAAAAAATGCAGTCAAATATTATTAACGAAAGGTGGCTCAACAAAAGGGCTGCACACGCATTTGAAAAAACATAATATTGTTGTGTGCCGTAAAACAAAAGCTCCAGAAGCCAATCCTGTACCTTGTAAACAGCAAAAGTTGCATAAATTTTTTAGTAATAAAACGGAGAGGAGTATGGAAGCTGTTTTAGCTAGGATTACGGCTGTTGATGGTTTTGCTTTTTCAGCTTTCACCAAATCACAAGATCTACGCGATGTAATGCGAGGTAATGGCTTCGATTTACCAAAATCCAGAAACACTATACAAAGTATTGTACTCAACTATTACGAAAATATTAGAGTAGGATTTTTACATGAAATTGAAAAGCTCGTAAAAGAAGGTGAAAAATTTTGCGTAGTTTTTGACGAATGGACATCTGTGTCAAACAAACATTTTATGAACGTTAATATCTTTGCGGCATCTAAATTTTGGAACTTGGGTCTTGTTTTTTTTTTTGACAAAATAAAAAAAGCTTGTGTTTTTAGTTGTTGCTGATTCGAGAATAGCTCGTAAAACGCAATGTTCGTAAAATGTAAGGTATCTTGCTGGCTGGGAAGAGGCGCGCTGAATGTACCAAATTTTTTTTTACTTTTTAATTAATACTTACCATTATTAAACTGTTTAATACATTTATATTAATGTAGGAGTTCAACTACAAAAAAAAACTTTCTATTGAAGTGTGTTATTTTTTTTTATTCAAATGAAATACATTAAAAGTAAATAAAAAATATAAGGGATAAATAAATTTAATTAATTTTATTTGTTATTTATTTAAAAATTGACAGTTTCACAAACATTTTCTCCAGTCTTTTTGAAGCAAACCTGTTAGAAATAACGAATCCCTAATCCCGGGACTAATCCCGGGATCCCGGGATTTGTAAAAGCATATCCCGAAAATCCCGGGACGGCCAAAACCCGAAAAATTGACATCCCTAGTAGGTAGGTAGAATGGCTGCGACAAAGTCGCCCAAGTAGCTTTAAAAGCCGTTTTGATGCTGTTTATAATCTCCAGGATGCTTGGAATCCCTTATTCGGATACTCTCCCTAGATTTTCCAAAAAAGGGGTCCCAAACACTTTCAGTCGTATTCTGGCTAGAGCGGGGCACTTACACAGGAAGTGCTCAACGGTCTCTTTTGCATTAATGTCTTTACAGCTTCTGCAGTGGTCAATATGCGGAATACCCAGCTTTTCCGCATGCGTACCTATCGTCCAGTGACCCGTGCAGACTGCTACAAGCTTGTAGGTGTCTACTCTGGACCTGCTTAGGAGACCCCTTGTCCTCCTCTCGCTGTAGTTCGGCCAGGTGGCTCTCGATATTGCACAGGTAGTAGTACCTTTCCACTTCCGTTGTGCTTCATTAAAGTAATATTTTTGGAGGTTCCCCTTGGCCACTACCAGGGGTACCCAGATTTCGAGTCTAGGTACCTCTTCGTTCTCTGCTGATGAGCCTGCCCGTGCTAGCTCATCAGCCCTCTCATTACCCTCGATCCCTTTATGACCCGGGACCCAGATAATGGATATTTCTAAAACTTCAGCTAACGTAGTCAAAATTTGTTGTGCTAAAGGAAACAAATACCAAAATTTGAAATAAGATTACCAACTATTTCAAGTAAACTTAAGAAAAAAGTCTTAGTTTCTATATAGTAAAGTGATTTTTGGGTCCCTTCGAATTCACTATAAAGAAGTTCGACTTTATTTAAAAAAAGTCACTGCATGGAGACAAACACTAATGAGGTTTTACTTCCTATCTGTAAAATTTGTTCATTATATAGAAAATTTCACTATATAGAAATTATAAATTCATTATATGGCCAAAATCGGGGACTGTTACGTTACAATCAGACTCACTTTCCAATACAAACTACTACTAAAAGATATGGATTTGGCCACTTTCATTATTTTTGGCATATGCATATTAAAGTGCACCGCTGAAGTAACATTTTCTATATATGAGTGGCTCGGTGCCATCCTTGCCTAACCCTCAATTTAATAATTTCCTAATAATTAGTGACAAAAGTAATAGGTAATTAAAAATTAAGCAGCCTAAGGCCAGAAATGCCTAACCCTCACATTCTTTATTATGCGAAAAAAACAATATTTAAAGAATGAGAATAGTTTGGAGTATTTCTGAGTACTTTAGCATAATAACTCCATATAAAAAATTGCGAGGGTTAGGCAAGGATGGCACTGAGCCACTCATATATGAACATTTTTGTAGGTTTTATTAAGGAGTTATGGCCCACTTTGTATGAACTGTTACGTAATATATATTGGAAGTAGGTTTGGCAGTTGCTTCACATTATTGAAAAAGTCTGCTCCTCTGTCAGATTATTTTCAACATGTAGTATACAGTTTTAAAGGTTTAACTCGTATGTAATAAATGGAAAAAAAATTACACTGAAAAAAATTTGTCTGTGCATATACTGCTCGGACTGTTACGTTATAAAAAAAGACTCTTACGTTACACGTGAGTTATGTGGAATGACACACAACCAGCTAAACCTATCAAGAGGCCAAGTGTGTTTTGAGACTTGGTTGCTTGATGGGAAACAAGCCGAAAGACGATACTCGGCATTCCACATTTTGTATAAACAAACGGCTGGCCTTGCAATAAGTCTAATGTTGCAAGCAACAATGTAGCCCAGCCTAGCTTCATATATATTTCCCAAGACATCAAAAGCTAAGTAGGTTTCTGATGTCCAAAAATCATTTGTGTATACATACATACACACCCACATATCCATCCATGGGAATGCTGAGTGAGCAAAATAGTTTGTTTGATGGATAAAGTATACATGTACATATGTACATTTAAGAATGTACATATGTACATTTAAGTAGGCTATGTATTAAGTAGATTGTAAGGGTTAGTGAGGATGGCTTTGTGAGAAACAAAGTCAGTCCTATTAAGACCGTCCTACTTACTGCTTGTAGGGACGGCAAAACCAAATATACATTTTTAACAAACTTTAGAGTTAATAAACTATTCTATAAAATTTAAAAATAAAAATTTGTGTTTAACTTTAAAAAATAAAACAAACGATAATAACAAAACCGTAAGTAGAACCTGCCCCCAGTTCACCACCCGTCGTGAACGTAACTGGCGCAGTCGCGGAAACGAATAAACGGAAAAAAATATTTTTTATTGAAAAATTTTAACGAAAAAAAAAAACGAAACGAAAAAAAAAAAAATTTTTGAAAGATTTGAACGAAAAAAAGAAAAAAAAAAAAACAAGAAAATAAGGTGTAAATGAAAAAAGAAGCAGGAAAATCGTGCAACAATAAAAACAACAAATATAGGCGTATTCGCACAGAAGCGTTGGCAGCAACAACAATAACAAATAGAAAACAGCTTTTGGAGTGAAGCTGCATTTATCGGAGAATTGAAAGGCGGAACGGAGAACTTAAATAGCAGCTACAGGAATTACACTAGCTGAAGTGACTTGAGCAAACTCTATAGAGAGGAAGCAGTAGAATTAAAATCAACAACCGCAGGGACGAGGCACCGCAGAGAAGTGGAATAAATAAGTACATCGTAAAACACAAAAAAAAAAGGAAAAGAGGAAAACAACAAAAGCGGCATAAAGAATTGGAATAAAAGGTAAGCAGAACTAAAGGGGCGTTAAAAAGGCAAAGGAAGGGCGATGGAGATATCCACCTAATCACAAAATTGCGGAGTCCGTTGGTTAATTTAGTATTAACGTAATATGTAATGAAAAAGAGAGAAAAAAAAAAAAAAAAAACAAATTTTTTTTATTATTCCAATTAATAATAAGAGTGCGGAGGCGGTTATAACTGTACCGATTGTGTAAGTGTTTGCACCTCGCACATACTACGCCCTTGAGCGATAACACACCAACGTTTTATATCCATAGTTTTATACACGGAATTATTACGACATTCATTTTTTTTTTTTTATTTTTGGGTGTGTTCTGAATTTTTTTTTTTTGGACTTCCTTTCACCCAAATCGCAAAATGGCTACAAATATAGAGAACTGTCTAGTAGCCATAACCCAGTTGTTGCAGCAAAATGCTGCCCACCAGAGAACCACCCTTAGACAAAGGGTGGAGAAAGATTTAAAATATCTACAGCCTTTCGAGGGCAATACGAGAAAGTTGCCCTCTTTCATAAATACAGTGGATAGAATTTTGGGGGAGTATGTGGGCCAAGAAAATTTGGTATATCAAATCGTATTTGATTTGAAAATTTCTGGATCGGCGAAGAATTTCCTCTCCTTGACCCCACCGGAAAATTGGGAAGGTTGCAAGACTAGGCTCAAGCAACATTTTCGGTCAACTAAAGACCAGATGTCAATTACAAATGACATCTCAAATTTAAGGGTGTCCAATATGTTGGAACTGGGTAGAAAAACAAGGGAGATTATTGATAATATTACTGAATTGAGCGCCCTTAATGAAAATGGGGACGTGATGAAGGAAATTTTAACGGGGATGCTAATTCAGAGAATAAAGCAATTGGCGGCAGGTACCTTTGCATGTACGATCAGAAATATTCTTGATTGGCCAACAATGGCAAATAGTATTTATAATTTTATAGGATTGGATGCGGGAAATCTGAATCCAATGTTTACTACTGGAAATAGATATCCAGGTAGGCAGATGGCCAATAATGGCTTTCAGCAACGAAACAGAAGCCAGGGGCAGAATAATGTAAATAATATACCCAATTCGGGAAATCAAAATAATAACTGGGTGGATCGTGATTCCGGGCGATTTAGCAATCGTTCGCAAGGCAATACGGGTCGAAATAATTGGCAAACAGCAAATTCGTCACGAAATTTTAATAACACAAATAGGCAGAACAATTCACAGCAGGTGAATGGTGCCTATCGGTATGAGTCGGGTCGGTACAATGCCTCGAATAGGCAAAATAATGCTCAAATAAGTGCTCGATCGCGGAACGAAACGAGTCGTTATAATAATAATTATAACAACAATAATAATAATAATAATAATTATAATAATAATAATAATAATAGGCAAAATACTTCTCAACAAACAAGGCGTCCAAATGGGCCTCAACCCATGGACGTAGACGCTGCAAGCACAGCAGAAGACACAAATACGACCGAGGATTTTTTTTTTATAAATTAGCCTCGGAACACGAAAATAAAATTTTAATAATGCTAACGATGTTCGGTAAGAAATGGTTGACGTTGGTTGACCCCGGGTCCACTATAAGTATAATAAAAGAAACAAGTTTTTGCGAATATAATCTCCCGATAATTAAAGGAAACGGTGTGATGGTGAATACACTGAGTGGTAATATAAAGGGACCAAATGAGAGAGTTAGTACCCCCTGTCCGTCCGAGTTTCAGTGTGCTAATAATGCCAGAATGAAATGGGTAAAGGTTGACTTTGATAAACCATATGACCTTTTGTTGGGAAACGATTTTATAATGAAGAACGTAAAATTGATAGATATTGAAAGGGGGGAAATTGTTCTGTGTAATGGGGCTAAAATTCCATTTTGTTCAAGAATAATACAGGAGCAGGTTTATGCTCTCGATATTGGGGAAATGAAAAGGGTTCAACTTGATCATCTAAAATCAGATGAACGTAAAGAAGTTGAAAATCTATTAAAAAAATATGAGAAATTGATATATAAAGAGGGGGATACGTTAACAAATACAGAAGCGGTGGTTCACGAAATAAGGACTACCACGAATCAACAAATAAATTCAAAAATATATAGACTGCCCCCAAAGCATGAGGAGGAGGCTATCAAACAAATTAAAGACCTGGAAAAACAGGGGATAATTCAGAAAAGTAGGAGCAAATATAGTTCTCCTATCATTATTGTACCTAAAAAGGAGGATAGTGCTGGAAATAAACGGTTTCGTTTGGTTGTTGATTATCGTAGATTGAATCAGATAACTATCGACGACAAATATCCCTTGCCAAATATCGATGGAATCTTGGACAAGTTGGGCAAAGCACAGTACTTTAGCACTCTTGATCTCGCAAAGGGTTACCACCAGATTTTAATGGCATCTAAGGATATTGAAAAAACGGCTTTTGTTTCCCCACTGGGTTTGTATGAGTACGTCAGAATGCCGTTTGGGCTAAAAAACGCCCCGGCTACATTTCAAAGATTAATGAACGAAATTTTAAGGGAGTATATAAATAAAATATGTGTTGTATATCTGGATGATATATTGGTGTTTTCCACATCATTGGAAGAGCACTTAAGTTCATTAAAAAAAATTTTTTCTAGGTTGCAAGAGCATAATTTGAAGATCCAGGCCGACAAATGCAGTTTCCTAAGGAGGGAAACCAAATTCTTGGGCCATACATTAACGAAGGAAGGAATAAAACCCAACAAAGAGAAAATTGAGGTTATCCTGAATTTAAAGATTCCAAAAACTGAGAGACAGCTAAGAAGTTTTTTGGGAGCTACCGGTTATTACAGAAAATTTGTAAAGGATTATTCTAGAATTGCTTACCCGATGATTAAATATTTAAAGAAGGGATGCAAAATAAATACCAATGATCCACAATATATTTCGAGTTTTGAAAATCTCAAATCGTTGATTTCCTCTCACCCAATTCTTAAATACCCAGAGTATGACAAGGAATTTTCGATCACTACAGATGCAAGTGATTATGCTATTGGGGCAGTATTGTCTCAGCAGGGACAGCCGGTATGCTACATTTCTCGAACTCTTAACAACCATGAGCAGAACTATGCTACTACCGACAAAGAGTTTTTGGCAATAATGTATGCGGTCACTTACTTTAGACCCTACATATACGGTAGTAAATTCAAAATAGTTACTGACCACTGCCCAATTATGTATTTGAATAATAAATACAAGGGGAAAGAATTTTCGCAGCGTCACCAAAGATGGCTTTTGAAGCTGCAGGAATACAATTATGAAATTGAGTATGTAAAGGGCAAAAATAATGTGGTAGCAGACTTTTTAAGCCGAATAGAGGATTCTCCGAAAATCGATGAAAACAATGATCAAGAATCGAATTTGGAGATGTCCGACACGATACATTCGGCTGAAGAGGAGCTATTGGATCACTTTGTGATTAAAGAAGATATTGTTAATAAGTATAAAACACAAATCATAGTAACTTACAGCCCACAAGCTGAAGTTGTGATGGTGCATGGGAGAAAAATTATTGAAATAAACCCTCGGGATGATGAAGGTATACTAAGAAATGTATTGGAAAGAAATATTCAAAGTGGTAAAGTGGGAATTTTTTCGGAAGTAGAAGAATGTGATTATCACAGAATGCAATTGCTTTTAATGTCAATGTTTTCTTGTAACAGTAAATTGGAATTTGTAAAATGTACAAAAAGAGCCACAGATATTTTGCAGGAGGAAGAGTTACATAGGCAAATCTCTTTGTATCATAGTGTTGAGTCTATGCATAGTGGCATTGGGGAAACTTATAATACATTAAAAGATAAAATTTTCTATCCTAAATTTAGAGAACATATTCAATTGATAATAAATAATTGTGAAAAATGCCAACAGATTAAATACGATAGAGATCCCATTAAACCAAAATTTCAATTGACTGAAACACCAAAGGAAAAAAACGAAGTAATACATATAGATATTTTTCACTTTAAAAAACTATCGTTTGTAACGGCTATTGATAAGCTGACCAAATTTGCAGCGGGGTATAATATTACAGATAGGAATTGGAGATCAAAAAAGGCAATTATAATTGAACATTTTGCAAAGTTCGGTAAGCCGAAGAAAGTAATCATGGATAATGAGTTTAGAGCAGAGCAGTTGGTGCAGTTTCTGAGTTCGGAGGGCGTAGAAGTTCATCTTACAAAACCAAATAATCACACAGGTAACGCAGATATTGAAAGGCTCCACTCAACCCTGTTGGAAAAACTAACAGGAATTGATGACCCGAGTCTTTCAACAGAAATGAGGATACAGATCGTTATAGGCAACTATAACGAACGCTATCACTCAACCATACAATGTTCACCCAGATTTGCAAAAGACAGTTTAGATCCAACAATTTTAAAAAATAGAATAGACCAAGTAAAGAAAAACACCATAGATAAAGCAAATAGAACCAGAGAACAATATGAAGAACTCAGAGAAACAGGCCCAATAAAAAACTATAAACGAGTAAGGCACAAAGATGAACCTTATTACAGAATAAACACTTTGCAGAATGTTCATCCGGCAAATATCAAAAGACCAAAGAAGTTTGCGGGAATACCAAATTTGATTAATGGGAATGAGGAAGAAGACAGGCTTAGTATCACAGCTCATAATGGGGATACATAGGGAAAATCTAATATATATATATATATTTTTTTTTTTTAAGTTAAGTAATAGGTGTAGTTATGGGGGTACAGTATAAGAAATTAATTCGTATAAAATTGATAGTGTGGTAACATATTGTTTATTGTTGCCATTTCAGATGATGTTCTCCATGATTGTTTTAATGTTGATAGCCCAGATGAGGGGGGCTGAAGGAATAGTAAAGGGACACCTTCAAGTGACACCAATACTGGATGAAGCGGGATATACAATGATCCACATGGGGCAGGTAGAAATAGTTAATAGGACCATTACTATATTACATGTAATACAGCCACAAGAGATTCTGGATGTATTGCATCAAATTAGGCAGGACATTGAGGGGAATGCCTTTAAAGGAAAGGGGTTCCTCCTCAATGAATTAGAAACATTAGAGTCAAGAGTAAAAACAATACAACCAGAAAAGGTTAGCAGGAATAAAAGGGGTTTGATAAATTTTGTTGGAACAACTTATAATTGGCTATTCGGACTAATGGACGATGATGATCGTCAGGAGATATTGGGTTATCTGGAGGTCCAACAGAAAAATGAACACAACATAATACAAAATCTAAATCAGCAAATTTCAATAAATAAACAGTTCAATGACACTTTGCATTTAATTAGAGATACTATAGTGGAAGATAGAAAAAAAATTAGTAAGCTTTTTGAAAATATGAACCAACAGAATACAGAAATTTTTAAACAATTTTTATTCAATGACATAGTAAATAAGATAAGATTTGTAAAAGATAAAGTAGATGACATACAGAATAATATAGCAGCAGCCAAATACAATTTAATTCACCCAGGAATTTTGACAAAAGAGGAAATAAATTATTTTAAAATAGATTTTTATAAATTAAAACTGTCCAAAATAGGAGTGTTGGCATACAAAAATCAATCCATTGTAATTGCAATAAAAATTCCAAATAATTATGTACAAACAGATTTAAAGTTGTTGGTACCTTTACCAAATAAAAATCATTTAGAAGTCGAAACGGATAGGGAATTAATTGTAACGTTAGATAACGAAAATTTTGAATATAAGAAAGATACAGCGGTAAAAGATTTAAAAAAAAGCCAACACTGCATATTTAAAAATGATTGCATGTTTAGATTCAACAACAAGACTAAAATAAATACTTTAGAAGATGATACATTGTTAATAATAAATGCACACCAAGAGCAAATAATTCAAAATTGCGATAATAGGGATTTAAAAATAAAAGGAAATTACTTGGTGCATTATGCAAATTGTAAATTAAATATAAAGGATCAAATTTTTGAAAATCGAAAAGTCGAATTTACAGAAAAATTTTACTACCCAGCCAGAATGTTAAATCAAAGTTATGTTGATCTGAAATTTAAAGAAATAAATGTTAACGAAGTAGAGAATACAAAGAAAATTAAAGAGCTGGTGTACCATAAAAACGTTTCATATGGAACAAATGTTGTGATGGTCTTGTTGATTTTGATAATAATAATAATTGTATTAAAAAAATTTTATGAAAGAAAAAATATTAAAGTTGTTAATAAAATTATACAAGAAACGCCAAGTAGCGTAGAGATTCCTTTAGATAATAAAAGAACTCAGGAGAGTTCTTACTCAAACCGTGGGGGAGTTATGTGGAATGACACACAACCAGCTAAACCTATCAAGAGGCCAAGTGTGTTTTGAGACTTGGTTGCTTGATGGGAAACAAGCCGAAAGACGATACTCGGCATTCCACATTTTGTATAAACAAACGGCTGGCCTTGCAATAAGTCTAATGTTGCAAGCAACAATGTAGCCCAGCCTAGCTTCATATATATTTCCCAAGACATCAAAAGCTAAGTAGGTTTCTGATGTCCAAAAATCATTTGTGTATACATACATACACACCCACATATCCATCCATGGGAATGCTGAGTGAGCAAAATAGTTTGTTTGATGGATAAAGTATACATGTACATATGTACATTTAAGAATGTACATATGTACATTTAAGTAGGCTATGTATTAAGTAGATTGTAAGGGTTAGTGAGGATGGCTTTGTGAGAAACAAAGTCAGTCCTATTAAGACCGTCCTACTTACTGCTTGTAGGGACGGCAAAACCAAATATACATTTTTAACAAACTTTAGAGTTAATAAACTATTCTATAAAATTTAAAAATAAAAATTTGTGTTTAACTTTAAAAAATAAAACAAACGATAATAACAAAACCGTAAGTAGAACCTGCCCCCAGTTCACCACCCGTCGTGAACGTAACTCGTGCGATTTGCGTTTAGATAAAAAGCGCATTTAAGCATTATTTATAGCTTTTCTGTGAATTTCGTTGTAAGTAACATAAATTTAGTTGTATTAAGATCAGACATCCAAAAATTTCCCAAGAAAGAAGATGGTCCAGGGGAGGAAGACAGAAAATCCACTTAATACGGAAGTGATTCGGGCCATGGTGTTTTTTTGGTTGATCTAACTCTCCTACCAGTGAACATAAAAGGGTAAAGAAAAAAAATGGGCAGAGCATTCTTTTCTGCAGCCATTTAAAGTGCATTTTCTTGGTTTCTTTTAATTACTCGGTAATGGTAACATCTGTCAAAAAATTTTCTTCAACAGTTTGCTAGTGAGGTGATGCTCCATCAAAAGTATGTTATTAGCAGAGACGGTAATCATTGTGAGTTAAATAATAAAAATCGGAATTTAATAACACAGTACAACAAAATTTGAAGTCCAAATAACGAAATTTCCGTCGATGACTCCTTTAACCATAAACTAGCAAAAACTAGAGTTCATCCAAGAAACAACTAAAATACATGAAACATTCCATATGAAAACGTCTAATTCAAAAAGCTGGCTAGTCTCGGATTTCGCTCAAACTTTGAGGGACACTTCTTTAGGGTCCTAACGGATCAAATTTTATAACCACTGGTTTCGGACTGGTCGAATTTCGAAGTTTGAAAAACGTCGTTTTTAGGCTTACCCTATTATAGATGTACACTTGTTTCTATCAGAGATATCCTTGCATTCGATGCGGCGTTTTAAAGGTAAACGAGTTTAGTAAAGGTTGCTTGACAAAAAGTCTCAAAAATTATACGAAAATTTACTTTGAAAATAAGTTTATATTGGTTTAGGAGATCCATCAGCAGAGACCCTTAAGCGAGCTACTCACCTCCAAGAAATGTCAAACTCCATATAAAAAAACGTGCAAGAAATGGTCAAGAACTTTTTTCACACGTCTAATTTTCTTGAGCCAATATTCAACTCATAAGAAAAAATACTACAATTTTCGATGGTTGGCAACGCCGGTTTAAACGTGCAGATTCACGGCAAAGATGAGTATATACTTCGCTGCACATGTTTTATACATTTTTGTAATAGTAATCTGCAATAAAATGGGAAAATACCGTAAACGTCAAAATTTCCTGACCAAGCATAAGAAATATATGCTCGTTTTTTTTCTTGAGGCATTTCTTGGCAGGTGGGTAGCCCGCTTTAGTATGAATATAACAAAACAAAATATTGAGGTATTAGAAGCTAAGGGTCAGGACTGGAGTCCATAACAAATTCGTATTTTTATCTCTTGAGAAACATGTCCGTTTTAGAGCCTGAAAACACGATTTTTGAAAACTTACAAATTCCGAGATAATAATTTACCTATAAGGAGTGAGTTTTTTTGGCCGATGAATGGGTTAGTTTCTTCTAGGATATGTACTCTTAATTTCTGAACAAAATTGAATGGCTACTTAAAACAGTGAAGACGCCAGAGCCAGCTAAATTTGACAATAAAGGATAAAAATGATGAATTTTAACTTACTCTCTTTTTCCATAAAACGCCGTATCGAATGAAAGGATATCTGTAATAGAAACATGTGTTCAGAAAAGTACCATGGTGACTCTGTTGGAAAATGGCTGTTGTACAGTGTTATTATTGTTCAATTTATATTTTTTGGATCAAGGTTAATTATTATTTTTTGAGCACAATCATTTTACTCAGCAATAATCATTATCCTTGAGTTTTATAAATTTTGCTCAACCATAATTAGTACCATAATAGTAATAATTTTCTTTGATTTCTATTTTTTCGCTCAGGAAATAATAATTATACTTGATTCTAATTTTTTTGCTCAAAATAAAACTTAAAACGTCATATCTCCTGAACCATGAGGAGTTTCGGTTTGAAAATTTACACGAACGTATCTCTTACTCTTAAGTATCTGATCCCACACATAAGTAATTCAAAAACCGACTATAACTAGTGGAAAAGGGGTATGAAAGTAAGACGATACAAGAATTTCATATTTTATATATATGCGATTTCGTCATTTATTCAGGTGACATTAATTAAGTAATTAATTAATTAATCCAATCAGTGGCGTAGATAGGGAGGGAATTAGAGGGATAAATCCCCTCCCCCCATGTGAAAATTATATTGATTTTATTTTACAAAATGGAGTTACAGATCATTCTAGAGGTGTATCAATTCCAGTTTAGATTTTGCAGACCTTACTCAATTTTTTATATAAACAAACACTTACTTGAATATAATTGTCTCAGACTAGCCTTTTCTAGTATTCTTGCTTCAAACATCGGTGTGTTTTTGTGATTCTCCGATCTTGGTTTGAATTTGCCAAAAATGCAAAAATCAATATGGGAATACATAAATATTCTTGAGGGAAATTTACTGCTGAATCCGAAATCAGAATTCAACAACGGGCCGAGGTGCGACCTTAGCCCCGCAAAAGAGGTCATTACTGTCAGGGATAAGCAGAAATAAATGTGCCATTTGAAGATTGTAAAGCTATATTTTCGTAGAGAAAGCATCTACTAATGCTTAAATGACACTTTGTTTTTATACCTTTCATGAACATGAAATGGTATTATAACTTTGGTCCGATGTTTGTAAATATGAGAAGAAGAAGAGATAGACCCATCAATAAGTATACCGAAATGATCAGGATGACGAGATGAGTTGATTTAGCCATGTCCGTCTGTCCGTCTGTCCGTCTGTCCGTCTGTCTGTTTGAACGCAAACTAGTCCCTCAATTTTTGAGATATCTGGCTGAAATTTTGTATGTGGCCACCATTTTGTAATATAGGAATCATTTGTCGGAACTGACATGATCGGACCAGTATAACATATAGCCCCCATACAACCGATTGTTCAGATATAAGGTTTTTTGGCCAAAACTTCCGCAATTAAAAAGTTAGAAACGTAAAATTTCGCAACTCGAGTACTTTCTATTTATGTAGTGTATATAGTGAAAATCAACCAGATCGGGCAAATGTAACATATAGCCCCCATACAACCGATTGTTCAGATATAAGGTTTTTTGGCCAAAACTTCTGCAATTAAAAAGTTAGGAACGTAAAATTTTGCAGCTCGAGTACTTTCTATTTATGTAGTGTATATAGCGAAAATCAACCAGATCGGGCAAATGTAACATATAGCCCCCATACAACCGATTGTTCAGATATAAGGTTTTTTGGCCAAAACTTCTGCAATTTAAAAGTTAGGAACGTAAAATTTTGCAACTCGAGTACTTTCTATTTATGTAGTGTATATAGTGAAAATCAACAAGATCGGGCAAATGTAACATATAGCCCCCATACAACCGATTGTTCAGATATAAGGTTTTTTGGCCAAAACTTCCGCAATTAAAAAGTTAGAAACGTAAAATTTTGCAACTCGAGTACTTTCTATTTATGTAGTGTATATAGTGAAAATCAACCAGATCGGGCAAATGTAACATATAGCCCCCATACAACCGATTGTTCAGATATAAGGTTTTTTGGCCAAAACTTCCGCAATTAAAAAGTTAGAAACGTAAAATTTTGCAACTCGAGTACTTTCTATTTATGTAGTGTATATAGTGAAAATCAACAAGATCGGGAAAATGTAACATATAGCCCCCATACAACCGATTGTTCAGATATAAGGTTTTTTGGCCAAAACTTCTGCAATTAAAAAGTTAGGAACGTAAAATTTTGCAACTCGAGTACTTTCTATTTATGTAGTGTATATAGTGAAAATCAACAAGATCGGGCAAATGTAACATATAGCCCCCATACAACCGATTGTTCAGATATAAGGTTTTTTGGCCAAAACTTCTGCAATTAAAAAGTTAGGAACGTAAAATTTTTCAACTCGAGTACTTTCTATTTATGTAATGTATATAGTGAAAATCAACCAGATCGGGCAAATGTAACATATAGCCCCCATACAACCGATTGTTCAGATATAAGGTTTTTTGGCCAAAACTTCTGCAATTAAAAAGTTAGGAACGTAAAATTTTGCAACTCGAGTACTTTCTATTTATGTAGTGTATATAGTGAAAATCAACAAGATCGGGCAAATGTAACATATAGCCCCCATACAACCGATTGTTCAGATATAAGGTTTTTTGGCCAAAACTTCTGCAATTAAAAAGTTAGGAACGTAAAATTTTGCAACTCGAGTACTTTCTATTTATGTAGTGTATATAGTGAAAATCAACCAGATCGGGAAAATGTAACATATAGCCCCCATACAACCGATTGTTCAGATATAAGGTTTTTTGGCCAAAACTTCTGCAATTAAAAAGTTAGGAACGTAAAATTTTGCAACTCGAGTACTTTCTATTTATGTAGTGTATATAGTGAAAATCAACCAGATCGGGCAAATGTAACATATAGCCCCCATACAACCGATTGTTCAGATATAAGGTTTTTTGGCCAAAACTTCTGCAATTAAAAAGTTAGGAACGTAAAATTTTGCAACTCGAGTACTTTCTATTTATGTAGTGTATATAGTAAAAATCAACAAGATCGGGCAAATGTAACATATAGCCCCCATACAACCGATTGTTCAGATATAAGGTTTTTTGGCCAAAACTTCTGCAATTAAAAAGTTAGGAACGTAAAATTTTGCAACTCGAGTACTTTCTATTTATGTAGTGTATATAGTAAAAATCAACAAGATCGGGCAAATGTAACATATAGCCCCCATACAAGCGATTGTTCAGATATAAGGTTTTTTGGCCAAAACTTCTGCAATTAAAAAGTTAGGAACGTAAAATTTTGCAACTCGAGTACTTTCTATTTATGTAGTGTATATAGGGAAAATCAACAAGATCGGACAAATGTAACATATAGCCCCCATACAACCGATTGTTCAGATATAAGGTTTTTTGGCCAAAACTTCTGCAATTAAAAAGTTAGGAACATAAAATTTTGCAACTTGAGTACTTTCAATTTATGTAGTGTGTAGAGGAAAATCAAGAAGATCGGGTAAATATAACATATATTTAGCCACATACAACCGGTTGTTCAGATATAAGGTTTTTTGGCCAATACTTCCGCATTTAAAAAGTTAGGAACGTAAAATATTGCACCTTTAGTACTTTCTACATATGTAATGTGTATAGTGTAAGTCAGTACAATTGAACACGTATAATATATAGCCTCCATACAATCGATTGTTCCGATAACTCGGATCCTATTATTTTGTAAGTTTTTATACCTTTCATGAACATGAAATGGTATTATAACTTTGGTCCGATGTTTGTAAATATGAAAAGAAGAAGAGATAGACCCATCAATAAGTATACCGAAATGATCAGGATGACGAGATGAGTTGATTTAGCCATGTCCGTCTGTCCGTCTGTCCGTCTGTCCGTCTGTTTGTTTGAACGCAAACTAGTCCCTCAATTTTTGAGATAACTGGCTGAAATTTTGTATGTGGCCACCATTTTGTAATATAGGAATCATTTGTCGGAACTGACATGATCGGACCAGTATAACATATAGCCCCCATACAACCGATTGTTCAGATATAAGGTTTTTTGGCCAAAACTTCCGCAATTAAAAAGTTAGAAACGTAAAATTTTGCAGCTCGAGTACTTTCTATTTATGTAGTGTATATAGCGAAAATCAACCAGATCGGGCAAATGTAACATATAGCCCCCATACAACCGATTGTTCAGATATAAGGTTTTTTGGCCAAAACTTCCGCAATTAAAAAGTTAGAAACGTAAAATTTTGCAGCTCGAGTACTTTCTATTTATGTAGTGTATATAGTGAAAATCAACCAGATCGGGCAAATGTAACATATAGCCCCCATACAACCGATTGTTCAGATATAAGGTTTTTTGGCCAAAACTTCCGCAATTAAAAAGTTAGAAACGTAAAATTTTGCAACTCGAGTACTTTCTATTTATGTAGTGTATATAGTGAAAATCAACAAGATCGGGCAAATGTAACATATAGCCCCCATACAACCGATTGTTCAGATATAAGGTTTTTTGGCCAAAACTTCTGCAATTAAAAAGTTAGGAACGTAAAATTTTGCAACTCGAGTACTTTCTATTTATGTAGTGTATATAGTGAAAATCAACCAGATCGGGAAAATGTAACATATAGCCCCCATACAACCGATTGTTCAGATATAAGGTTTTTTGGCCAAAACTTCTGCAATTAAAAAGTTAGGAACGTAAAATTTTGCAACTCGAGTACTTTCTATTTATGTAGTGTATATAGTGAAAATCAACCAGATCGGGCAAATGTAACATATAGCCCCCATACAACCGATTGTTCAGATATAAGGTTTTTTGGCCAAAACTTCTGCAATTAAAAAGTTAGGAACGTAAAATTTTGCAACTCGAGTACTTTCTATTTATGTAGTGTATATAGTAAAAATCAACAAGATCGGGCAAATGTAACATATAGCCCCCATACAACCGATTGTTCAGATATAAGGTTTTTTGGCCAAACTTCTGCAATTAAAAAGTTAGGAACGTAAAATTTTGCAACTCGAGTACTTTCTATTTATGTAGTGTATATAGTAAAAATCAACAAGATCGGGCAAATGTAACATATAGCCCCCATACAACCGATTGTTCAGATATAAGGTTTTTTGGCCAAAACTTCTGCAATTAAAAAGTTAGGAACGTAAAATTTTGCAACTCGAGTACTTTCTATTTATGTAATGTATATAGTGAAAATCAACCAGATCGGGCAAATGTAACATATAGCCCCCATACAACCGATTGTTCAGATATAAGGTTTTTTGGCCAAAACTTCTGCAATTAAAAAGTTAGGAACGTAAAATTTTGCAACTCGAGTACTTTCTATTTATGTAGTGTATATAGTGAAAATCAACAAGATCGGGCAAATGTAACATATAGCCCCCATACAACCGATTGTTCAGATATAAGGTTTTTTGGCCAAAACTTCTGCAATTAAAAAGTTAGGAACGTAAAATTTTGCAACTCGAGTACTTTCTATTTATGTAGTGTATATAGTGAAAATCAACCAGATCGGGAAAATGTAACATATAGCCCCCATACAACCGATTGTTCAGATATAAGGTTTTTTGGCCAAAACTTCTGCAATTAAAAAGTTAGGAACGTAAAATTTTGCAACTCGAGTACTTTCTATTTATGTAGTGTATATAGTGAAAATCAACCAGATCGGGCAAATGTAACATATAGCCCCCATACAACCGATTGTTCAGATATAAGGTTTTTTGGCCAAAACTTCTGCAATTAAAAAGTTAGGAACGTAAAATTTTGCAACTCGAGTACTTTCTATTTATGTAGTGTATATAGTAAAAATCAACAAGATCGGGCAAATGTAACATATAGCCCCCATACAACCGATTGTTCAGATATAAGGTTTTTTGGCCAAACTTCTGCAATTAAAAAGTTAGGAACGTAAAATTTTGCAACTCGAGTACTTTCTATTTATGTAGTGTATATAGTAAAAATCAACAAGATCGGGCAAATGTAACATATAGCCCCCATACAACCGATTGTTCAGATATAAGGTTTTTTGGCCAAAACTTCTGCAATTAAAAAGTTAGGAACGTAAAATTTTGCAACTCGAGTACTTTCTATTTATGTAGTGTATATAGGGAAAATCAACAAGATCGGACAAATGTAACATATAGCCCCCATACAACCGATTGTTCAGATATAAGGTTTTTTGGCCAAAACTTCTGCAATTAAAAAGTTAGGAACATAAAATTTTGCAACTTGAGTACTTTCAATTTATGTAGTGTGTAGAGGAAAATCAAGAAGATCGGGTAAATATAACATATATTTAGCCACATACAACCGGTTGTTCAGATATAAGGTTTTTTGGCCAATACTTCCGCATTTAAAAAGTTAGGAACGTAAAATATTGCACCTTTAGTACTTTCTACATATGTAATGTGTATAGTGTAAGTCAGTACAATTGAACACGTATAATATATAGCCTCCATACAATCGATTGTTCCGATAACTCGGATCCTATTATTTTGTAAGTTTTTATACCTTTCATGAACATGAAATGGTATTATAACTTTGGTCCGATGTTTGTAAATATGAAAAGAAGAAGAGATAGACCCATCAATAAGTATACCGAAATGATCAGGATGACGAGATGAGTTGATTTAGCCATGTCCGTCTGTCCGTCTGTCCGTCTGTCCGTCTGTCCGTCTGTCCGTCTGTTTGTTTGAACGCAAACTAGTCCCTCAATTTTTGAGATATCTGGCTGAAATTTTGTATGTGGTCACCATTTTGTAATATAGGAATCATTTGTCGGAACTGACATGATCGGACCAGTATAACATATAGCCCCCATACAACCGATTGTTCAGATATAAGGTTTTTTGGCCAAAACTTCCGCAATTAAAAAGTTAGAAACGTAAAATTTTGCAGCTCGAGTACTTTCTATTTATGTAGTGTATATAGCGAAAATCAACCAGATCGGGCAAATGTAACATATAGCCCCCATACAACCCATTGTTCAGATATAAGGTTTTTTGGCCAAAACTTCCGCAATTAAAAAGTTAGAAACGTAAAATTTTGCAGCTCGAGTACTTTCTATTTATGTAGTGTATATAGCGAAAATCAACCAGATCGGGCAAATGTAACATATAGCCCCCATACAACCGATTGTTCAGATATAAGGTTTTTTGGCCAAAACTTCTGCAATTTAAAAGTTAGGAACGTAAAATTTTGCAGCTCGAGTACTTTCTATTTATGTAGTGTATATAGCGAAAATCAACCAGATCGGGCAAATGTAACATATAGCCCCCATACAACCGATTGTTCAGATATAAGGTTTTTTGGCCAAAACTTCTGCAATTTAAAAGTTAGGAACGTAAAATTTTGCAACTCGAGTACTTTCTATTTATGTAGTGTATATAGTGAAAATCAACAAGATCGGGCAAATGTAACATATAGCCCCCATACAACCGATTGTTCAGATATAAGGTTTTTTGGCCAAAACTTCCGCAATTAAAAAGTTAGAAACGTAAAATTTTGCAACTCGAGTACTTTCTATTTATGTAGTGTATATAGTGAAAATCAACCAGATCGGGCAAATGTAACATATAGCCCCCATACAACCGATTGTTCAGATATAAGGTTTTTTCGCCAAAACTTCTGCAATTAAAAAGTTAGGAACGTAAAATTTTGCAACTCGAGTACTTTCTATTTATGTAGTGTATATAGTGAAAATCAACAAGATCGGGCAAATGTAACATATAGCCCCCATACAACCGATTGTTCAGATATAAGGTTTTTTGGCCAAAACTTCTGCAATTAAAAAGTTAGGAACGTAAAATTTTGCAACTCGAGTACTTTCTATTTATGTAGTGTATATAGGGAAAATCAACAAGATCGGACAAATGTAACATATAGCCCCCATACAACCGATTGTTCAGATATAAGGTTTTTTGGCCAAAACTTCTGCAATTAAAAAGTTAGGAACATAAAATTTTGCAACTTGAGTACTTTCAATTTATGTAGTGTGTAGAGGAAAATCAAGAAGATCGGGTAAATATAACATATATTTAGCCCCATACAACCGGTTGTTCAGATATAAGGTTTTTTGGCCAATACTTCCGCATTTAAAAAGTTAGGAACGTAAAATATTGCACCTTTAGTACTTTCTACATATGTAATGTGTATAGTGTAAGTCAGTACAATTGAACACGTATAATATATAGCCTCCATACAATCGATTGTTCCGATAACTCGGATCCTATTATTTTGTAAGTTTTTTTTAAATTATAACAAAGATGTGTAATGTGTGTAGTAAATATAGTTAAATTGAAACAGGCTGTACTGGGGATCGAACAGTGAAAATCTTGACGCTTATTCATGAAAGGTATATAGCCTTCGGCACAGCCGAAGACAACTTTCCTTACTTGTTTCTTAATATTTTTATACCTTTCATGAAGATGAAATGGTATTATAACTTTGGTCCGATGTTTGTAAGTATGAGAAGAAGAAGAAATGGACCCATCAATAAGTATACCGAAATGATCAGGATGACGAAATGAGTTGATTTAACCATGTCCGTCTGTCCTCAGTTTTTGAGATATTTGGCTGAAATTTTGTATGCGGCCACCATTTTCCAATATAGGAATCATTTGTCGGAACCAGAAAGATAGGATCGATATTACATATAGCTCCCATACAACCGATTGTTCCGATAAACGGATTTTGGGCTATAACTCCTGTAATTAAACACGTAGGAACGTGAAATTTTGGAAGTATCGCTATTTTCATATGTGAAATATCGATGTTGAAAATCATCGAGATGGGATAAATATTTCACAAAGCCCCCATACAATCGATTGTTCCGATAAACCGATTTTGGGCTTTAACTCCTGTAATTAAACACGTAGGAACGTGAAATTTTGGAAGTATCGCTATTTTTATATGTGAAATATCGATGTTGAAAATCATCGAGATGGGATAAATATTTCACATAGCCCCCATACAATCGATTGTTCCGATAAACCGATTTTGGGCTTTAACTCCTGTAATTAAACACGTAGGAACGTGAAATTTTGGAAGTATCGCTATTTTTATATGTGAAATATCGATGTTGAAAATCATCGAGATGGGATAAATATTTCACATAGCCCCATACAATCGATTGTTCCGATAAACCGATTTTGGGCTATAACTCCTGTAATTAAACACGTAGGAACGTGAAATTTTGGAAGTATCGCTATTTTAGAATGTGGAATGTCGATGTTAAAATTCAATGATCGATAGTTGCGATAAATTCCGAATGAGATAAAGTTAAATTCACATAGGCTGTACTGAGATCGAACAGTGAAAATCGTGACTTTTATTCATGAAAGGTATTTAGCCTTCGGCACAGCCGAAGACAGCTTTCCTTACTTGTTTTCTATTATTTTTAACATCAGAAGAAATCGAATCACAAAAATCATTTACAAAAAATACATGAAAAACTAGGAAAATTCGTAGTGTCATACAGGCACAACGGCTAGTCTAAGACAATTTCAGTGTAGACAGTTTTTGTAGGGAATTCAATTTCCTACAAAAAAATATTCTGTTTGTTTTGCTTTAAGGCTGACAATGCAGCTGTTGGTTTAGAGGGTTTTATTTCCCTCTATACATCAGGGTATGAATACGTTCCGTTATTTGTAAGTAGAAGTATACGGTATTTTGATCCCGTTATGCTTTTAATTAAGTTTGATTCCGTTACTATTTCTGTACGTTGAGAGTGTAAAATCTGTCCCTATAGACCAAGATCCCAGAGCCTAAAAGCGTCACTTATTTTATAATGGATAAAACCAATACCGATCGATAGTCCTCCCCGAATCTAGAAAGAATGTGAAAATTTTAAAGCTGTACCTATGACAAGGGCCTAGGAATCGGGGGTCAAAGTCGCCAAAAAATGACCCTAACTTCACTTATTTTATAATGGATGACTTTCACATATTTGACGTAGATTACCACCCCGCGTCAGTATCAAGTGTTGTTAGACCCGTACCAGTGACAAGGCTCCAGCCAGACACCCCCAGTTCGCGGATTTTCCTATGGAAATTTATTCTGTTTTACTAATTTCACGCATTTGGGCCACTTTGGCTGCTTTTAACTACCCAATATTTTCCCATTTTTTGTAGAACACTACCCTCAAGTAGTATCAGGAATTTTTAGACTTCGTCCCATGGAAAAAACTTCAGCCAGACACCTCAAAACTCGGGAAATTTCACTAATTTTTACTGCGCTTTCACATGTTTAAGCGGATTTGACCAACTTTGGCCTCTTTTAAATAACAGATCTTTACACATGTATCGTAAAATGCTACCCTTAAGTAGAATCAAGAATTTCTAGACATCATCCCATGGAAAAAACTTCAGCCAGACACCTGAAAGTTCGAAAACTTTTATTTTCCTATTAATTTGCTTTCTCTTGTTTGTCCCACTTTTACTAATTTTAAATGATAGATCTTTTCACATGTGTCGTAGGACACTACCCTTAAGTAGTTTCAGTAATTTTTAGACCTCGTCCCATGGCAAAAACTTCAGCCAGACACCTCAAAACTCGGGAAATTTCACTAATTTTTACTGCGCTTTCACATTTTTAAGTGGATTTGACAAACTTTGACTACTTTTAAATAGCAGATCTTCACACATGTGTCGTAAAATGCTATCCTTAAGTAGAATCAAGCATTTCCAGACATCATCCCATGGCAAAAACTTCAGCCAGACACCTAAAAGTTCGGGAACTTTTATTTTCCTATTAATTTGCTTTCTCTTGTTTGTCCCACTTTTACAACTTCTAAACGACGGATCTTTTCAGATGTTTCGTAGGACACTACCCTTAAGTAGTTTCAGTCATTTCTATACTTCGCCCCATGGCAAAAACTTCAGCCAGACACCTCTAAGCTCGGGATTTTCACTAATTTTTACAGAGATTTCACTTGTTTCAGCAGGTTTCTCCAACTTTGTCCACGTTTAAACGGCGGATCTTTACACACGTGTCGTATAACACTACCCTTAAACAGCATCAGGCATTTCCGGACTTCATTCCATGAAAAAAACTTAAGCCAAACAACCCAAAGCACGGGGACTTTTCATCATTTTTAATGTGCTTTCACATGGTCAAATGGGTTTGTTCAACTTTGGTTGCTTTTAAATGGCGGATCGTTACAAATGTATCGTATAACACTACTATTAACTAATATTAGGCATTTTTAGACTTCGCCCCATGACAAAAACTTCAGCCAGACACCTCAAAGCTGAGGAAATTTCATAATTCTTGCTGCGAATTCACATGTTTAACTGCGTTGCTCTAACTTTGGCTGCTTTTAAAGGGCAGATAATTTCACATGTGTCATAGAAGGCCACCCTTAAGTGGTATCAGTTACTTTTAGATTTCGCCTCATGTTAAACACTTCAGCCAGACACCTCAAAACTGAGGAATTTTTATAATTCTTACTGCACTTTCACATGTTTAACCGAGTTTGTCCAACTTTGGCTATTTTTGAAAGGCAGATCTTTACACATGTGTCGTGGAACACTATCTCCAAGTAGTATCAGGTATTTTTAGACTTCATCCCATGGAAAAAACTGCAGCCACCTCAAGGCTGAGGAATTTTCATAGTTCTTACTGCTTGTTCACATGTTTAATCGGGTTGGTCCAACTTCGGTTGCTTTTAAAGAGCAGATCTTTTCACATGTGTCATAGAAGACCCCCTTAAAGAAGTATCGGGTATTTTTATACTTCGCCCCATGTCAAAAACTACAGTCAGACACCTCAAAACTGAGGAATTTTCATAATTCTTACTGCGATTTCACAGGTTTAAGCGAGTTGGTCCAACTTTTGCTGTCCGTAAAGGGCATATCTACACACATGTGTCATAGAAGACCACCTTAAAGAAGCATCGGGTATTTTTATACTTCGCCCCATGTCAAAAACTACAGCCAGACACCTCAAAACTGAGGAATTTTCATAATTTTTACTGCGATTTCACAGGTTTAAGAGAGTTCCCTGCAGCGAAACCTCAAACTAATCAGAAAAATACTAGTATACAACTATAATTTTCTGGCAGAACTCTTACTAGTCAGGAAATATCCATTTCATACTAGTATACAACTAGATTTTTCTGGATGAAATTATACCAGTTGAAAAAAACAAAATTCATTCGTTTCGTTTTCTCTTATAATTCATAGATGCTTTTTCGTGATTGGGTAAATACAAATAGCCGCTGCTTTCTTAAGAATAAACATGAAAATAAAGTCAAATGATAAAATAAAGGGTAAGCCAGGGAAATCATACTAGTCCAGGTTAAAAGCCTTTTTGACTAGTATATTCCATACTGGTCCTTTTTGGACTAGTTCATTTTATGGAAATTATACTAGTCCAGGATGAACTAGTATGGAACTGGTATCTCCTGACTAGTAAATAACTGGTATATTCTGGTCGAAATCTGACAATTGACATCTTGTAGGACATAAAAACGTAAAAAATACTAGTTGCTTATATGGAAAAAAGACAGAACACCGGGCCCAACTAGTCAGTGTTCTGTCTTTGTTCCATATAAGCTCGGTGCACCAACTAGTTGTAAAGTAGTTTTCAACTAGTTGCTTTCGCTGCAAGGTAGCGACATAAGAGTGACATTGTCTGAAATGCAACAAATTCCACATCTGAACACTTTGTATGGGCTGAACTGTTCTAATTTGCTTGATCATGTCCTATGGAGAGATCAATTGCGAAAAAAAACTCGAGCTCTGAGGTGTTTGGATGTAGTTTTTGTCATGGGAAGATCTCCAAAAATGCCTGATACCACTTAAGAGTTGCGTTCTACGACACATGTGTAAATATTCGCCTTTTAAAAATAGTCAAAGTTGGACAAACCTGCTTCAACAATCGAAAGCACAGTAAGAATTATGAAAACTACCCAGATTTAAGGTGTCTGGTTAAAGTATTTGTCATAAGGCGAAGTCTAAAAGTACCTGGTACCACGTAAGGGTGGTCCTCTATGACACATTGAAAATATCTGCCCTTTAAAAGCAGCCAGAGGTAGACGAACCATCTCAAAAATGTGAAAACGCAGTAAGAATTATAAAAATTTCTCAGTTTTGAGGTGTCTGGCTGTAGTTTTTGACATGGGCGAAGTATAAAAATACCCGATACTTCTTTAAGGTGGTCTTCTATGACACATGTGTGAAGATATGCCCTTTACGAACAGCAACAGTTGGACCTACTCGCTTAAACCTGTGAAATCGCAGTAAGAATTATGAAAATTCCTCAGTTTTGAGGTGTCTGACTGTAGTTTTTGACATGGGGCGAAGTATAAAAATAGCCGATCCTTCTTTAAGGGGGTCTTCTATGACACATGTGAAAAGATCTGCTCTTTAAAAGCAGCCGAAGTTGGACGAACTCGCTTAAACCTTTGAAATCGCAGTAAGAATTATGAAAATTCCTCAGTTTTGAGGTGTCTGGCTGAAATTTTTGACATGGGGAAAAGTATAAAAAATACCCGATACTTCTTTAAGGTGGTCTTCTATGACACATGTGTAAAGATATGCCCTTTACGAACAGCAAAAGTTGGACCAACTCGCTTAAACCTGTGAAATCGCAGTAATAATTATGAAAATTCCTCAGTTTTGAGGTGTCTGACTTTAGTTTTTGTCATGAGGCGAAGTATAATAATAGCCGATCCTTCTTTAAGGGGGTTCTTTAAAAGCAGCCGAAGTTGGACCAACCCGATTAAACATGTGAAAAAGCAGTAAGAACTATGAAAATTCCTCAGACTTGAGGTGTCTGGCTGAAGTTTTTTCCATGGGATGAAGTATAAAAATGCCTGATACTACTTGGAGATAGTGTTCCACGACACATGTGCAAAGATCTGCCTTTCAAAAACAGCCAAAGTTGGACAAATTCGCTTAAACATGTGAAAGTGCAGTAAGAATTATAAAAATTCCTCGGTTTTGAGGTGTCTGGCTGAAGTTTTTGACATGGGACGAAGTCAAAAAGTACCTGATACCACTTAAGGGTAGTCTTCTATGACACATGTGAAATTATCTGCCCTTTAAAAGCAGCCAAAGTTAGACCAACGCAGTTAAACATGTGAATTCGCAGCAAGAATTATGAAATTTCCTCAGCTTTGAGGTGTCTGGCTGAAGTTTTTGTCATGGGGCGAAGTCTAAAAATGCCTAATATTAGTTAATAGTAGTGTTATACGATACATTTGTAGCGATCCGCCATTTAAAAGCAGCCAAAGTTGGGTAAACCCATTTGACCATGTGAAAGCACAGTAAAAATTATGAAAAGTTCCCGTGCTTTGGGTTGTTTGGCTTAAGTTTTTTTCATGGAATGAAGTCCGGAAATGCCTGATACCGTTTAAGGGTAGTGTTATATGACACATGTGTAAAGATCCGCCGTTTAAACGTGGACAAAGTTGGAGAAACCTGCTGAAACAAGTGAAATCTCTGTAAAAATTAGTGAAAATCCCGAGCTTTGAGGTGTCTGGCTGAAGTTTTTGCCATGGGGCGAAGTCTAGAAATGACTGAAACTACTTAAGGGTAGTGTCCTACGAAACATCTGAAAAGATCCGTCGTTTAGAAATTGTAAAAGTGGGACAAACAAGAGAAAGCAAATTAATAGGAAAATAAAAGTTCACGAACTTTGAGGTGTCTGGCTGAAGTTTTTGCCATGGGATGATGTCTGGAAATGCTTGATTCTACTTAAGGGTAGCATTTTACGACACATGTGTGAAGATCTGCTATTCAAAAGTTGTCAAAGTTTGTCAAATCCACTTAAACATGTGAAAGCGCAGTAAAAATTAGTGAAATTTCCCGAGTCTTGAAGTGTCTGGCTGAAGTTTTTGCCATGGGACGAGGTCTAAAAATTACTGAAACTACTTAAGGGTAGTGTCCTACGACACATGTGAAAAGATCTATCATTTAAAATTAGTAAAAGTGGGACAAACAAGAGAAAGCAAATTAATAGGAAAATAAAAGTTCTCGAACTTTCAGGTGTCTGGCTGAAGTTTTTTCCATGGGATCATGTCTGGAAATGCTTCATTCTACTTAAGGGTAGCATTTTACGACACATGTGTAAAGATCTGTTATTTAAAAGAGGCCAAAGTTGGTCAAATCCGCCTAAACATGTGAAAGCGCAGTAAAAATTAGTGAAATTTCCCGAGTTTTGAGGTGTCTGGCTGAAGTTTTTGCCATTGGACGAAGTCTAAAAATTCCTGATGCTACTTGAGGGTAGTGTTCTACAAAAAATGGGAAAATATTGGGTAGTTAAAAGCAGCCAAAGTGGCCCAAATGGGTCAAATTGGTAAAACAGAAAAAATTTCTATAGGAAAATCCGCGAACTGGGGGTGTCTGGCTGGAGCCTTGTCACTGGTACGGGTCTAACAACACTTGATACTGACGCGGGGTGATAATCAACGTCTAATATGTGAAAATCATCCATTATAAAATAAGTGAAGTTAGGGTCATTTTTTGGCGACTTTGACCCCCGATTCCTAGGCCTTTGTCATAGGTACAGCTTTAAAATTTTCACATTCTTTCTAGATTCGGGGAGGACTATGGATCGGTATTGGTTTCATCCATTATAAAATAAGTGACGCTTTTAGGCTCTGGGATCTCGCTCTACTAAGACTAGCTTAGGGAAGCTTTGCATCTCCCAACTATTCTATTTTGCAAGGAGGAAGTGGACACGCCGACTTTGGTGCAATTTTCACTAGCACGACGCTACAAGGCGACCACTCACTTCAGCTTTACAAATCGAACTGCAAAAAAAAATATATTCAGGAAAGTTTTTTTACATGAATGGCTAGTCAGCTTTATACCAAAAATGAAGTAAGGTCTGCAAAATCTAAAATTGCAATGCTATCATCATTCCGAAAAATAAAATCCATAAAATTTCCTACAAAAAAAAAAATTTTTTAGTTGGCCCAGTTATACATAACTACTAATTGCTTGGTGGAGGCTAAAATTTCTATTCTTTCTTTAAATATCTTTTGATCACAGTATGTACCATGTTTTATTTTTAAAAAAATATACATAATTAATAAAATAAACTAGGTAAGTTAAAAAAAATTACCAAAAAATTTTAGTCGATCACTACATTATAACTTCTTTGCTTCTAAAGTTGCCTAAAGGCAAAAAGTATAATTTTTTGTTTGATAAATCCTCATAATTTTCTGAGATCTTCAGATTAGTGGTATAAAAATAAATCCGAAATTCGATTTAAGCCAAAACACTTCAAAGGTCAATGATAGGGCCGAGCGAAACCTCCACGATGACATTTAAATTTTGAAAATCGGACAAAGTATAAGAAAGTTATAGCAAAAAGCGTTCTTTCGCGGATACTTAAGGAAAAAATTTGAATGCAAACATTTTTTTTTTTCGACATAAACTTTCAAATTAATGTGATACACACTGAACTTTTCTTTTCGATGAATTCTAATGTACAAATCTTTATGAAGTTTGATATTTTCGAATCCCCCCCACCGCAAAAAGTTATCTACGCCACTGAATCCAATCGACGAAATACATCTTTTTATACCTTTTCCACCATTTATAGTCGATTTTTTAATTATTTATGTATGGGATCAGATACTTCAGAGAAAGAGGCACGTTCATGTAAATTTTCCAACCAAAAACTATATGGTTCGGGAGATATGACGTTTTGAGTTTTATTTTGAGCAAAAAAAGTAAAAATCAAGCATAATTGAAGACGTTAGTGAAAGAAGGGAAACGAGAAAATTGACTTTGAAGTTTTGCTTCAACATTTGAGGTTTTTTCACATCTTTATGGAAAACTGACATAAAGATTATGCAAAGCCATAAAAGACGATGCATAATATGCAATAAAAAGCATAACTTTATGTTTAGTACTTTATATGAAAAAAAAAAACGGAACATAGCACCTTCTTCCACAATTCGTATTGAAAACTTGTGTACATAGCCCCTTCATCCATGATTTATTTTCTCAAATTTTCATGATAGCGGTTATCTGATAAGCCAGAAATCTTTATATGCATAACGACTATCCACCAATGCAAAAAATACAGTTTGAGTGGTTTTGCGACATAGCCCCTTCTTCCACTAACGTCTTCAATTATTATTCCTGAGTAGAGATGGGCGCGTGCATGATTTTTGCAACACGACACGACACGGTCACGAAACTGATTTTCAAAAGTTGGCACTAACACGCACGGGGAAAAAATACCAAAACACGACACGACACGACACGCACGAAAAATATATAATGTGCCAACCCAGTTTGGTAAAAAAAAGGAGATCGTGTTTTTTCGTGCGTGTTTTTTTATGGTTTTCGGGCTCAACACGATCACGCACGATCACGACACGAAATCGCATTTTCGAACACGCACACATGGAAACACGTGCGTGTTTCGTGTCACGGTAAAAAACACGCACGCCGCCCATCTCTATTCCTGAGCGAAAAAATAAAAATCAAAGAAAATGATTACGCATGATAGAAAATTCAAAAAATCGAAAATAATAATTATGGTTGTGCAGAATGATAAAAATTAATAGGTTATAATTATGCTTGAGCAGAAAGATTGAAATCAACACATAATGATTATCGTTGATTAATATGGATAAAACTCAAAAAATATAAATCATTGCAGATTGCAAAAGGTTATACCTGTATAAGTATGGTGGTATTTGTAAAATTGTTTTGCGATGTTTGGAACATTCTGATTTTTTTGTCGAAATAATGAAGAATAATAATTATTTTCCGTCTCTGGTTATTAGTTTTTTTGTAAATACTATAGTTTCCCAGTGCATATTACAAAAAAGACGATGCATTTTGTATGAGGTATATTTTTTTTTTGCAAATTTAAATTTTTTTTGCCGATTTTGGAAGAATGGTTAATGGATATTAAAGTTTGTTCTAACGATTTTTTGTGAAATAAGATTAACCCATAAAAAATCGGTGTGCAAAAGTTCGAATTAAAAAGACTGTTCACAGAGCCAAAAAGTTCACCTATAATCAAAGAGATCGACGTCTAAAAAAGCTTTTTGGCTGGGGAGAGCGAGTGGGGACAAATTTGAAGAAATTTGTGCTAGGAAATCTTCTAAATTTTAGCTTGAATTTCTTCTCAAATTTATTGAAAAGGAAATCGGCTAAAAACAAGGAGTTAGCTTCTTATTTATGAATTTTTTATGTACTTTCGTCAAAAGTTAGAAGAAATCTGCTTGTTTTTATGAGAAAACCTGTTTAAAGTAAATTAATGAGAACATCCTCTTATTTTCACTAGATTCATATTGAATTTATTGAAAAGGAAAACTATATATTTTTAGAAGATCCCTTATTAAATCAAATTCAGGTATGCCTTCTTCGAATGTGTAATTCGACGCTACCAAGCACAAGCACACGATAGCATCATGGTAGAGATCTCCGTTCAGCAGTTAATAATTCTTAGTTCGATTCGCGGTGAAAGCAATAAGGCAAGTGGACATGTGGTGAGGCAAAAAGAACAAAGGTGTAATTAGACGTTGGCAAGTTAAGTATACGATGGCATGGTAGTGTAGATTAGACTAGACTGACTAGACATCTGGGTTGAGCGTTCATTTTTTGTTTTTTTAATTTGAAATATTAAAAAGAAAATCTTCTTAATATTATGTGATTACCTACTCAGTTTTATTAAAAAGAGACACCCAGTCATAATAAGACGGGCATCTTATTGGAAAAATATCATAGAGAAATCCTTCTGATTTAGAAGGATTTTTTTTTCTCTGTGTTACGTTACAAACAACTTTTGCTCTGAACAAAGACATATATGTTATAACTACAAACTCTACAAATATTGCAGATTATTTGAAAAATAGACTGGGAATGCTCTAAGAAAAATGTTTTTTTGTTTGTTAACGAGCTAGATTTTGCACAAAAAAATCTTTTGAATTTTGGACTGTTACGTTACATGAAAAAATGCGGCCGAATTCATTGTGATCCAAAATGCTCCCAACATTTGTCTCATCAAAATATTTTATCAAATTCCTTTCAATTAACCTGTGCAAGTATACAAATGGTATAAGAAGAAGGGTGATCCCGCAAACTATCGTGGAATCAGCCTTTTGAGTATTGCATATAAGGTCTTATCAAGCGTATTGTGCGAAAGACTGAAGCCTGAAGTAAACCGACTGATTGAACCTTATCGGTGTGGCTTCAGACCTGGTAAATCTACCATCGACCAGATTTTTACAACGATTTTAAAACGATCGACACACACCATCTCTTTGCTGATTTTAAAGCCGCCTTCGACAGCACGAAAAGGAGTTGCCTATATGCCGCTATGTCTGATTTTGGTTTCCCAGCAAAACTTATACGGCTGTGCAAAATGACGCTGAGAAACACCACCAGCCCGGTCAGAATTGGGAAGGAACTCTCCGAGCCGTTCGAAGCTAAGCGAGGTTTCAGGCAGAGCGACCTCCTATCGTGCGATTTCTTTAATTTGATGTTAGAGAAAATAATTCAAGCTGCAGAACTTAATCGCACTGGAACAATATATTACTAGAGCGACGACATCGACTTCATTGGCCTCAACAACCGCGCACGTAACTTTTGCGTACTCCAAACTAGAAAAAGAAGCGGAAAAAATGGGTTTGGTGGTGAACGAAGGTAAAACGAAGTACCTGCGCATTCGCGCCTTGGCAACCACGCCATTGTTGGCAGCAATAATTTCGAGATAGTAAGGGACTTTGTATACCTGGGAAGCAGCATTAATACCAACAACAATGTAAGCCTGGAAATCCATCGAAGGATAACTCTTGCAAACTACTTTGGGCTGAGTAGGCAATTGAGAAGTAAAGTCCGCTCTCGACGAACAAAAACAACACTCTATAAGTCACTTATCGTACCCGTCCTGCTATATGGTGCAGAAGCATGGACACTGACAGCATCTGACGAGGCGGCTTTGGGAGTATTCGAGATAAAAATTCTTCGAAAGATTTATGGACCCTTAAAAGTTGGCGACGGGGAGTACCGAAGAAGATATAATGATGAGCTGTATGAGCTTTATGCAGACGTCGACATAGTACAGCGAATTAAAACCCAGCGGCTTGCGTGCGAATGAACGAAGACGATCCGGCCCAGAAGGTATTCTTAACGGCACTCCCCGGTGGAAGTAGAGGAAGAGGGAGGCCGCAGGACCAAGTAGAGGCAGATCTGAGAACACGCGGTGTCCCCAATTGGCGCCAGTTGGCTCAACAAAGAGCCGGCGAAACATGTTAGACGGCCAAAATCGCCTAGGCGGTTAAAGGCTATTTTAAGTTTAAATAAATGGTAAAATATATTATAATGAATCTGATATTGAACACCAACTTAATATATATTTTGTTGACAGCATTACAGATATTTGCAGTAAAATTGAAGTAGTTGATAGAATCTTTATATTATTATATATTATTTCTGTAAGGCCTTTTTGTGTTTGCTCCTAATTTTCTGCTCTAATTTGAAACCAATATTAATAAATAAGGTATCGTTTTAAAGGTGGGGGTTAGCTCTACATGCGAAACCATATACTAATTAGCGGATTGCTTTTGTTTAAGCGTATTTTATAAAAATTTATTTGTTTAAATAAAACATTGTGAATTCACAAAAAAATCAATTTGTACACTGAGAGAAATGCATTGAATGTTGTGACAATATCACTATTGATAGCGACGAGTTTGATGCAATATTCATTCAGAATGAGCGAGTTATCAAGTATTATTTGCTCCCAATAAAAAGTAAAATGACATGTCAACCATTCCGATATGATGTACTATTTTTTATAATTATGGATAGAATACTAATATATTTGAACGGCATGTCAATATCTATGGTCGTGATATGAATTTCTATTGTCGGTATATCCATATCCATATTTACTGCAAATTAATAATGGTAGAGACAGCGTATTAATATATATGGGCAAAATGTAATTTTTTCTAGGACGCATAATCATAATAGTTCAACAATTTTTACTATGGATTTCCTAACAATAGTACAACTTGTTGGAGCGTTTTTTTAAATTCAAAATTTTTTGAATTTCTTATGATTGAACATTTTTCTAAAAATTTTATAATATGCCGTAGCCGAATGGTAGAATACTGGGCTAACGTGCCAGAGGAGCAGGGTTCGAATCTTACTGAAACTAGATGACAAATTATATAAAATTTTGTTTTTTAAACTATTTAGAATTTATCAATAGTTTATATGGATACCATTTCAACAGTGATTTATCAAAAAAGCATTGATGAAATATCCATATTCATTGATGGGGCAGGATAATTAATTTTTATTTACAGGTCAATTCTACTGTGGTAATAACTTTATTATTACCGGCAAACAAATTCACTCGGCAACTTTTACTCCTTTTTGGTATTCTGAGGTCAAAAGTTTTCTGGTAACACCGTTACCACCAAAATAGGTGGTAACATGTGGTAACATCAATATAAAACAGCTGATGTTTACTTTGAAAAATAAAAAAGCGAAAGTGCAATTGAACAAAATAAAGTGAAAATTAAACAAAATAAATAAAACAAAGTGAAAATCAAACATATAAACAGGTATATAGTATTAATAAATCACAATCGCATTTAGCTTTGCGGATATCTCCTCCCACAATTTGTTGATCAAATTTGGCGATGTGGGGCAGTTTTTCCCCTGCAGGAGCTCGGGATGGTCTTTGCAAAAGGCCACATACAACCGCAACTGCGCAGGGGTGGTACGTGCATATTTTCTGTAAATAAAATAAACAATTTTTAATAAATTTCATAAAATATTTACCAAATTTACTTACTTGTTCATTTCCATTTTGCAGTCTTCTTCTTTTTGATAAACAAAAAACATATGGCAGGTGACTAGCAGGGTTGGTTTTCAATTCACCATACACACTGGTGAGTTTTTTTGCCATTAGAGCGTTACCATCTGCTCAGAATCGCAGCCACTTTATTTGGTAACGTATTTTAGGGAAAATTGTTTGCCGATGGCAATTTTACCGGTAACGCGCAGCATAGGGCTGTTAATGACATTCCGCATTCTAAAAGAGAAATACTTACAAAATTTCACGTTCCTACCTGTTTAATTACAGGATTTATAGCCCAAATTCGGTTTATCGGAACAATCGATTGTATGGGAGCTATGTGAAATATTTCCCCATCTCAATGATTTTCAACATCGATTTTGCACGTATAAAAATAGCAATACTTAATAATAAATCGTTTCGAAATTCAAAATTGTAGTGTAAATGTATAGAATTTCGAAATGGTTTGGGAATGGTTTCCTTTAAAATTATGGGAGAGGGCGGCTTTAGACGCGTTTTTAACATTTTGCTTCTGTGTAGACATATTTTCAATCAAAGTTGCAAGTTGTCATGTGGTTGTTGTAATCACACTAGGGCGTCCCTTAAAATGTGCGAAAAAGGGTTCTGCGCAGAAGCACTGGGGATGACGTAGACTGTGTTGAACCGGCGGAGGGCTACTTTTTATAAGCGCGGTCGAAGGCCGTTAACTCAGAAAGGTGTTCTGCACACAAAAACCATGGATCCCAACCCAAATTAGGTTCGGACCCGGGTCATTTCTCGGTTTTTTGACCATACCTTTTCACTGAAACAAAAAAATAATTTTTGTAGCCCTCTTCCATAATTTTGGCTAAATTTTTAGCAGTTTGCCCCTAACGGAAAAAACATACCAATGGGCAATTTGAGCAAAAGAAATTATATATCTTAATACGGAGAATTCGATAGTGGTAATAACCTAGTTTTGAAAAAAATCAACCTTGGTCGCTTGCCCTATTGCCACAGATGTAACGAATGTGAATTTTCCATTTGGAGGAAAAATATTTGTATTTTGAAGTGATTTTGGACAAGTTCTTCCAGAACTTCAATTATTGAAAATTGCATTAAGCATTAAACGCTCACCGTTGCACACTGGGGCCGAGCGTGCTCAAAATTCAGTTTTGAAATAATGAGTTTTTCAAAAAGATAAAAACCCGGGTTTGTTCCCTATAAAATTCTACACTTTTGGCCCAATTTTCAGCTTTCTATCGTTTTTCAGTTGGGAGTTATCCATACGCAAACATGGCAAATTTTCCAAAAAATAATTTTTTTCAAAGTGAGAAATTTTAATGTAATATTTGTATTTGGAAGTGATTTTGGACAAGTTCTTCCAGAACTTCAATTATTGAAAATTGCATTAAGCATTAAAAGCTCACCGTTGCACACTGGGACTGAGCGTGCTCAAAATTCAGTTTTGAAATAATGAGTTTTTCAAAAAAATAAAAACACGGTATTGTTCCCTATAAAATTCTACACTTCGGGTCCAATTTTCAGCTTTCTATCGTTTTTCACTTGGGAGTTATCCATACGCAAACATGGCAAATTTTCCAAAAAATAATTCTTTTCAAATTGAGAAATTTTAATGTGTAATTGAAATAGTTGGTGTAAGAGAAGGATATAAAATTTTATTATTCTGCTTTTTCCATTAAATTAAGTGAAGCTTATGTAATCGATTAGTGTTTTATTTCTTGGAACTAGATGTTTTAAAAAATAAATTTTAGTATAAAACTAAACGTGTCTTTTTTATACCCAGCATACTAGTACAAGGGTATATTAATTCTGTTCACATAACGGTTGTTTGTAACGGCAAAAAATAATCGAGATAGATATAAAGTTCCATATATTAAAGTTCTTAGGATTAAAAGAGGAGTTGATTAAGGCATGTCCGTCCGTCTGTCCGTCCGAGTGCACGATAACTTGAGTAAAAATTGAGATATTGCATGAAATTTTGTATAAGATTACTTTCTGGCCAAGGTAGGTTGCTATTGAAAATGGGCGAAATCGGATGATAACCACGCCCCCTTTTTCGATATCGAATATTTCGAAAATCTTACAAATTGGCATATCTCGGCAGCTGAAATGGCTAAAATGATATAATTTTATAGATGAACCCCCCTGGTCATTCTTTTTTCAAATGTCAAATGTCCCAGGAGTCACGATGGAATGTCCCAAATAAGTTTCCGGCGAAGATAGGTGGAAAAAAATTATTATCAGATGGTGTAGTTAAAGATGTGGTACCTTATTTAGGATTTTTCTATGCTAAAATAATAAGTGAAAGTCTGAGTAGTGGTATATTTCCTTCTATATGGAAAACTTTTACTATTGTCCCTATAGAAAAACTTAGAAGAACTACGACCTATTAACACGTTGACAAGCGATGAAAAAAAGTTGGAACTGGTGGTGAAAAATCAGTTAGTCCAATATTTTGAAAATAATAATATACTTATTAGGGCGAGTCGATTTATTAACCGATATCGCGCATATCGGTTAACTTTTGTTCATACAAATCGGCCCAGCCTAATACTTATACCTTATACTGTCAGGATTTAGGTAAAAATACTCTTGTGAAACAGCATTAAACATGGTTATAGCTGAATGGAAAGAAGAACTTAACAACAAATACTCTATAATAGCAGTGTTCATTGATCTTAAAAGAGCTTTTAAAACAATCGATCAGAAAATTTTGCTTGAAAAATTAGAGGGCATTGGTATTAGAAATGTAGAGCTAGATTGGTTTAGAAATTTTTTAACAAATCGTAAGCAACGAACCACAATTTATTCTACCCTATCAGAAGAAGAAGACGTCAATATTGGCTTGCCCAAAGTCCCCGTCTTGGCTACAATCTTATTCAGTACATACATTAATGATATCAATTCTGTATTTTAACAGGTCGATCTCTTTAGATTGCATATATTCAACAAAAATTTATATGAGGGTTCATAATTAAGACAATAGGAACCACGGTTACCGAAGTTGGTACTTTAGTGCCAAAAGTGACTTTTTTTACTGATGGTACTTTGGTACCAGTTTCCCTAAAATGGTACTTTTTTCCAGGACCTGTATCAGTTAGGTGGAGTGTAACTGCTAGGCCTATTTCAGCTGCCAATGAAGATGTATATACGTGTTACCCTTTAGAAGGTATTCTTTCTTATTGGCACCCGCAGGTGAAAACAGAGAGAAAAAGAAGAAGTGGAGACCGATTTGTGATTCCCTGTGTCTCTAGTTGGCGCAACGAGAAACGAATGGCTGGCGTTGTTGGAATATTAAAATCGCCTTCATTTTAAAGGAGGGAACCACTTACTCCAGTGCATTTGAGATTGCCTTTGTAGAGGTTTAAATACAGTTTTTCGGTGTGTTGGTGCGACGGGTAGGTTTGCAAGGTTGTTGTAGTAATCGATTAAAATGTTATAAAACTGCATAGTTAAGCGATCAGCAGATTCATTTCGTTAGATCGACCTTTTAAGAAAATTTGCTGTAGACACTATAAGCCCAAAAATGCCTGACATGTGGAAGCGCAGTAAGAATTATGAAAATTCCACAGCTTTGGGGTGTCTGGCTGAAGTTTTTTTAATGAGATGAAGCCTAAAAATGCCTGATACTACTTAGGGGTAGTGTTATGTGACACGTGTATAAAGATTCGCTATTTAAAAGCAGCCAAAGTGGGACCAAGCCGCTCAAACATGTGAAAGCGCAGTAAGAATTAGGAAAATTCCTCAGCTTTGAGATGTCTGGCTGAAGTTTTTTTTTTCACGGGATGAAGTCTGGAAATGCCTTGCACTACTTAAGGGTAGTGTTTTACGACACATGTGCAAAGATCCGCCATTTAAACATAGCCAAAGCTGAAAAAACTCGCTTAAACAAGTGAAATCGCTGTAAGAATTACAAAAATTCCCGAAGCTGAAGTTTTTGCCATGGGACGAGATAAAAAATTCTTTATACTACTTGGGGGTAGGGTACGACACATGTGTTAAGATCCGTCATTTAAAAGTAGTAAAAGTTGGACAAAGTTGATTGAACAAGAGAAAGCGAAGTAATAGGGAAAGAAAAGTTCCCGAACTTTGAGGTGTCAGGCTGAAGTTTTTGTCATGGGATGATGTCTGGAAATGCCTGATTCTACATAAGGGTAGTGTTCTGTGACAGGTGTGTAAAGATCCGCTATTTAAAAGCAGCCAAAGTGGGACCAACCCGGTCAAACATGTGAAAGCGCAGTAAGAATTATGAAAGTTTCCGAGTTTTGAGATGCCTGGCTGAAGTTTTTGCCAGGGACGATGTCTAAAAATGCTTGATAATACTTGAGGGTAGTGTTCTACAAAAAATTGGGAAAAATTGGGTAGTTAAATGCAGCCAAAGTTAGCCAAGTCCGTTAAATTGTTAAAACGGAATTCATTTCCGTAGGAAAATCCGCGAGCTTGGGGTGTCTGGCTGCAGCCTAGACCATGGTACGGGTCTAACAACATTTGAAACTGACGCGGGGTGGTAATCTAAGACAAATATGTGAAAATCATCCATCAGAAAATAAGTGAAGTTAGGGTAATTTTTTGGCCACTTTGACCCCCGATTTCTAGGCCCGAGACCTAGGTATAGCTTTGGAATTTTCCCGTTCGTTCTAAATTCGGGGAGGACTATCCAGCAGTATTGGTTTCACCCATCAGAAAATAAGTGATGTCTGGTGGCCCTGGGATCTTGGTCTATTATGCACACATTTGTACATTCAAACGTACATACATACAAAATGCGCTTGCATGCCCATAGGTACAATTCTAGTTGTTAAGTGTTTTAACAGTTGTAAAGTATTCGAATAAAGCGTTCAGCAGAATCAGTACGTCAGTACGTTGAAACAATTTGCTCTAAAATTGACGTACGTCACGCAACTGACGTATTGGCGGAGTGATTCTGTTTCTCGCTTAATTCGCTTATACGGATAAATAATTCGCATAAATATTATTCAAATTCTTTGAACGGATGAATGAAATAAGAATGTAAAGAGAGTTTTCCGGTCGGCTATTATATGCTAATTATACGCATTAGAAAAGGCATTGTGCTATCCCCTGGCTCCAATTTCCTGTGCTTTTACTCGCACAAATGGCAATATTTGTAAAGCTCCAAAGTCTGTGGTTCATAAGCAAGCTAATCAATGATAAAGACACAATGGCTGATCCACCGGATCCACTTATTATATTCACTTAAAAATGGTCCAATATAAGTATGGAAAAATCTCGGAATACATTCTGAAAATTATCACATATATAGGTTACATAAATTTACATTTTTAATCTAATTATTTCTGTATTGAATTTTAGCAAAAGTAGAAATGTATAGATTAAGCTTGAACAAACAACAAAGTTTGAACTACGTATGTATGTATGTACTAGGTATGAAAATTTTTAAGATTTTAACCATACCGGGGTTTTTGGGATCTGATTGATTGCCTGAGAGTATAAAATGGTATAAACCTGACATTATTTACAAAGCTATTTTTCTCTCAGAAGTGATCGATGAGGACTTTTGAGGTTTTCTATCTGAAGGTAAACCTAAGCTGTATGCAAAAATTTGCCTCTGTGGGAATTATTGTGGTTTCAAATGTCTACACAGAGAAAAATGAGCTGGGAATGGATAAGAATTGACCGTGATTTTGGTTTAATCAACCCATATTTTGGTTGAATCAACAGATATTTTGGTTGATATAACTAAATTTTGCTTGATATGACCAAATCACTGTCAGTTCTTATCCATCAGCAGCTCAATTTTCTCTGTGTGTATATTGACGGGACTATTAGCTCAAACAATTTTATTTTTTATTTTTTGAAGAAAATCTTTGAATATGAGAAGACTTTAGCACTTTCTTTGTGTGATGGAGTAGCCAAAAAGTACTTTAAGCTGAAAGTAGAAGGTTTATTCATGATTATTTCATACCACGTATTTATATTTATGTGTATACAAATAAACTGAGATATATGTATTTTCCATATCAAACTAGCAAACCCCTATGAAACTATATCTATGGTTCCCTATGTACAGTCACTTCTCAGAGCAGAAAACCCAGGACATCGCCATGGATCTCTGCGCAGTGGAACCACCCGGGGTTTTACCTCGGCCAAGGACTGTCACTTTCATTGTAACCCTGTTTAGTATGTTTTGTCCCATTCCGAAACTATCATCCTCCCCCCTTGCAGCAGGGCTGCAAGATATTCTTTTGTTACGGGCGGGCGTTGAGCCGAACCCCGGACCAAAAGAATGGATATGCAGTGTCTGTTGCAAAAAAATATATGTTAAACGGTCGCATTCTGTGCAATGCTTCTCGTGTAAGAGATGGCTCCATAAATCTGGATGTTCAGGGCTTAACCCTAACATCCACAGACCCCGTACTTTCTTTAGTACTTTCGTGGCCCCTTGCTGTTTGCGCCGTCGGGCGTCCCGCGGTAAGCGCCGTTCAAGCGCACCCCTACCGCCACCTTCTAGTAGCAATACTAATAATAATAATGTCTTAACGACCAGCAGCATTTCTGCTATACCCGCCACACAAATTCCAGACTGTTGCTCGTGCCTTATGGCGTCAACATCACGCGCAGCAGCTCAACACTCTTGCTCCCACCGGAGCAGTTTAGACATGAGCAACTCCGAGCATCAGTCTCTGTCTGTTTCGTTACACCCCCCCTCCCGTTTACACGTGAGTCAGGATCAACATCTTCTTGCACCTGTCTCGACGTGTACTGTTTGTCGGCAAAGATTATACACGCTCGCGTCATCGGTCAAATGCAATAACTGCTTAGGCCAATGCCACGTGCATCTATGCTCTGGGCTCGCGAACAGGAATCTTTGGACGGATGCGTTCATTGCACCATGCTGTAACACGCCTCAGCCTACGACGCCAGCCAACCCGGTTACACCAGGTCCACAGCTAACTAGGCTGAGGCACAGCCTTGGTCTTCGCCTACCAACACCTGGGCGAACACATTCGTCTCTCACGCCTTTGGTTAACTCGACATCGACCCCACCGGCGCACTTCCAAATCTTACAGCACAACTGTAACGGATTAACTGGTAAGATCGCAGAGATAACCAACTTGATGACGCAATATGACATAAAACTTGCCGCAATCCAAGAAACCAAGCTCAGTCCAAGGTCGGACCTCATTACCTATGGTGGATATAACATTCACCGGAAGGACCGTCATAGAGTAACAGGAGGTCTGGGAGGTGGTCTAGCGTTCATAACGCACAACTCTGTACAGTATCATCTATTTGATACCGACATCGAAGGAACGGATGATATCTTAGAAAGCCAAGGTATTACCATCCGTACAGGAGATGTCGATCTGCAAATCATAAACATCTACATACCCCCTGTCTCAAGTTGCCCCACCGGTTATCACCCCGACATTAGCTTGCTATTACGAGGAGATAACCGCGTGATCCTGGGCGACTTCAATGCGCACCACGATATGTGGCACTCAAACTTGCCAGCAGACAGTAGGGGGCATGTACTCGCAGAACAAATAGATGATACGGCTTTCTGTACATTGAACGGAGACGCCCCTACGAGAGTATCGGGTAACTGCTATAGTTCGCCAGATATTTCTATCGTAAGTGCAGGACTATTGAACAACACCAATTGGCGACCCATACTCACGTTGGCGTCTGACCATCTCCCAATAGTCATTACCATCGAACGACCGACGGACTTTATAACACCTGAGCATGGTACATACATCAACTTTACCAAGGCGGACTGGGACAGTTTTCAGACATATACGGACGAATCCTTGGCTGCTCTATCCATTCCTACGGACGTACGCAAAGGCGAACGAGACTTCCGCAACATCATTGACTTGGCCTCTAGACGCTTCATTCCTGCGGGTCGAATATCTCGAATAAGACCAAATTTCCCCGCGGAGGCAGCGGCCATGGCTAGAGAAAGAGATGAAGTGCGAAGTCTCAATCCCGCAGACCCCCGTATAAGGGATCTCAACGCGGAAATTCGTAGGTTGGTCGATAAACACAAACTGGCCAAATGGAAACAACACCTAGAGCAATGCAACCTCTCTGACGGTGTTGGCAAATTATGGACTACGGTCAAAGCTCTATCTAATCCAACACAACACAAGGATAAAGTTGATATTACTTTCGGTGACAGGGTGAAGAAGGACCCTAGGGGATGTGCGAACTCCTTCTGTAGACAATTTGTACTACATTCCCCACCCGATAGAGCTAAACGTAGAACCATGCGACAGGCGCGTAAATACAAAAACCAAAACACGCCCATTGTCATCACTGCCTCAGAGGTCAAGGAAGCCATCAGACAGGCTAAGCCCTCAAAATCCATCGGCCCCGACGGCATTGCCATGAAGATGCTGAAACATCTAGGCCAGGAGGGACACAAATACTTAGCGGCTCTATTCAATCTTTCACTGAACACTTTCGTCATTCCTGAAATATGGAAAAAGGCGAGAGTGGTTCCATTATTAAAACCTAGAAAGCCGGCAAACATAGGCGATTCATATCGCCCTATATCACTTTTGTCGCCGGTAGTGAAGACGCTAGAGTCCATTTTGCTCCCGTATTACACCGCAAATCTGCACCTGGCTAATCATCAACATGGCTTCCGTAAGCTGCACAGCACCACCACCGCACTCAATGCCATTACAACGCAAATAAATAGCGGTCTAAATCAAAACCAACCAAATCACAGGACTGTGTTAGTGGCACTTGACTTGTCGAAAGCTTTTGACACAGTCAACCATGCCACTCTCATACAAGATCTATTAGAAACACAAATACCTGATGGGTTAAAGAGATGGACCGCTAATTACTTGAATGGGCGGCAGGCGTCGGTCAACTTTAGAAACGCAACATCAAAACCAAGACGAATTAGACAGGGGGTGCCACAGGGTGGTGTCCTATCCCCGACACTGTTTAATTTCTATCTATCGAAGATGCCCCCACCACCAGAGGGTGTCTCCGTCGTTTCTTATGCTGACGACTGTACAATAATGGCGACGGGGAAGGGCCCCTATACTGATGAACTCTGTAATAAAATCAACGGTTACCTCTGCGACCTTTCCAGGTTTTTCACAGAGCGAGATCTGACGATATCTCCGACTAAATCAACGGCGACGCTTTTTACGACGTGGACGCAACAGGTGAGAAATGAATTAGACATTTTCGTTGACGGCACTAAGCTACCAACTGTCAGCCACCCAAAGTTATTAGGGATGACATTGGATAATACTTTCTCATTTGCTGGTCATGTGTCTGCAATGGTCTCAAAGGTACGTGGTCGCAACAAGATCCTCAAGTCACTTGCCGGCAGTACTTGGGGAAAAGACAAAGAAACGTTGTTGACTACATATAAGGCCATTGGCCGACCAGTCTTTGACTATGCTGCACCCATATGGTCGCCTAATGTACATAACACCAACTGGACGAAGTTACAAGTCTGCCAAAATACTGCCATCAGAACTGCTACGGGATGTCTCCTCATGTCTTCCGAGTCTCACCTCCATCAGGAGGCAAAACTGCTCAATGTAAAAGAGCATGCGGAAATGCTGAGCAAGCAATTCCTTCTGAACTGCCACAAGCCAGCACATCCAAACCGTCATCTTTTGGACATAGATCCGCCCCCGAGAGACATAAGGAAACATCTCCGTAAACATTATGATGAGATCCGGCATCATATTACCTTGCCGTTTGATCTGCAGAATCATAAGCGGGCTCTAACCGACATCCACACCGAGTCGGTAGATACTTTTGTCGGATCTCTACCTGTGAACCCCGTTCTGAACAGTCCTCCACCGGATATTGCTGAAGAAGAACGCACCTTACCAAGGGAGACAAGAGTTACCCTGGCACAGCTTAGGTCTGGATATAGTGTAAGGTTAAACTCCTACTTGTCCAGACTTAATGACACAATCTCAAACACATGCCCTGCATGTGGTAGGACCCCCCATGATACTCTACATCTCTTCAATTGTTCATTTGAACCTACTCTTCTAACCCCTCTGTCCCTCTGGACAAACCCTGTTGAAACTGCACGTTTCCTTGGACTCCCCTTAGAAGAGCTTGATGAAGATCTTCGGAATGATCATACACTCTAGACAGGGCAATGCATTGTTAACAACAACAACAACAACAAACTATATCTATATCTGCGAATATATAAAAATATCGATTTTTTCACATGTCGCACTTTTTTTGTAGGACAGTGTAACGGCCGTTTTTTAGTAGTTACTCCTTAAGATAAAAACTTTAAATCAGGTTGTTATTAATGAAAAACATGTTGACATCAAACTGCCTACTTTGGGGCGGGGGACTGGCTGCATGTCGCACTTTTTTTGTAGGACAATAATGCCCTTGAATTATGTACATCACTGACAACGAACTGAGAAAAAATTAGCTTGATGTTAATAAATATTTTGATGGCGTCATTTTGACATATTTGGACTGTCGGACCCACTTTGTGTTGCACCCAATTTGAAGGACACACATATTCCTGAGTTGGTTGCGACAGTAGCAATTAATAAAAAAAAATTAATAAAAATAATAAAAAAAAATTAAACTGTTATTAATACAACATTTTGGAGAATTATTGTTTTAAATTTTTTTTTAAGTTATTTGTGCTAGCATTATAGGGAGTATACCTGATGAAATAGGACGAAATCGCTTTCCGACCACGCCACTTTCGATATGGAACATTTAAAAAATCACATAAATTTTATCCCGTTATTTAATGTTCGGTTTACCCGAACTTAGACTTCCTTACTTGTTTTTAATACTGGGTCAGAATTTCTGAAACGGATTACTTAAAATTGTTGAAATTAATTTTTGATCAATTGTGGTATTATTGAGTAACTACTGACAATACAAACAAATGCCTATCCTTACTTTTTTTTTTTAAAATGTGTATCCTGTTTTATGGCCAATTGAAAACTTGTGTCCTAGTTTTTTCAAAGATGAATAGCCCGCGATATACTGACCGATTTTGATAATTCAAAAACCAGTTTCTTCGTATTTAAAAAGTCTTCACGACTAAAAGTTTTATTTTTAAAAAGTTTAGTTTCTAAAGTCAGTGGCGTTCCTTCCATATAAGCCGAAAAGCCCGGCTTGCCTAGCTTATCCCCTATGAGCTACAATATGTTCATTTGGGTTTTTAAAAGGATATCCGGTTTTTATTTCCCTGCCTGCCACCTACTATCTAATAGCTATTAATAGCAGCATAAAAACATACCTACAGCTTTTCCTGACACCTGTCGGCGATAGCTCATTTACATAAAATTATTTCAGCGCGTGATGGCCATCTCTTACTTACTTACTTACGCTTTTACTTATTGGCTTTTACCGGGCTTTCAAAGCCAGTACGAATCTGCGTGCTGAAGCAATTGTTTTTTTTTTTTTAATTTGGAAGTAATTTTATATGAAACTTTGAAGCCGGCTTCTGGCTGGTGTTACCATACGCGATAAATGCCAAACTTACGATAAAACGAAAATGAAATTTGTTTATGTATGTATCTACAATTTTAACGTGCAAAGCGCTCTACTCAAAAATTATTGTCGCATATTTTAAAGTAGAAAAAAGAATTCAATAGTGGTAGGTGCTGTAATTTTTTTTATTTGCTTGGCACTATAAAATTTAAAAAAGATATTTAATGTTTCTTAGTTTCTGCAATGTACCTAAGTGGGAAATAGTGCGAATAAAACGTTTCCCTTGGATTGGAAAAGCTAAAAAATGTGCAAACAATAACGTGCCTATTAGCGGAACCTAAAAGTTTAAGGTTTTCCCCGTCTGCAAAAGTCAGGGGCGCAGCCAGGGGGTGATTTGGGGGTTTAAACCACCCCTGAGATATAAAACTGTATATGTGAAAACTAGTTTTCATGACATGTTTGAAAAAATTTCGATTGCATGAAAATCGAAAAATGTCAATTCCATAACAGGGGCCTAAGCTTTTGGGCCGTTTGCATAAGAGGGGTGTCACACGCTACATCCATATTGACGCGATCCATGGCTGTTACATCCATACGCCTAATATAGGGTCATAAGTGTGCAAAGTCTGTAAAATCTAAACTAGCGATGATAGACCTTTAGACATTAATTTAAAAATCTGAAAAAATTACAATAATTTTTTTCACCTTTCTTAAAAAGAAAATCAATATAATTTTTGAAAAAAAACGAAATTTTGAATTTTTGGCCCAGTCTACACCTTTTCCACCCAAAAATGAGAAAACATAAACTAAAATGAGAAAAAGTAAATTAAAATGAGAAAACAAGAATGATAATAAGAAAATAAAAATTATAATGAGAAAAAGTAAATTGTAATGAGAAAACATTATTTGTAATGAGAATTCTTAAATTTGTAACGAGAAATCGTAAATTAGAAATGGGAAAATATTCATTTATTTGAATGAAAATTTTCCCATTACTATTTTACGCTTTCTCATTACTACACCTTTTCCACCCAAAAATGAGAAAACATAAACTAAAATGAGAAAAAGTAAATTAAAATGAGAAAACAAGAATGATAATAAGAAAATAAAAATTATAATGAGAAAAAGTAAATTGTAATGAGAAAACATTATTTGTAATGAGAATTCTTAAACTTGTAACGAGAAATCGTAAATTAGAAATGGGAAAATATTCATTTATTTGAATGAAAATTTTCCCATTACTATTTTACGATTTCTCATTACTAGTTTACGTATTCTCATTACAACTTATGTTTTCTCAATACAAGTTCTATTTTCTCAATACATTTTACTTTTTCTCATTATAATTTATATGTTCTCATTATAGTTCTTGTTTTCTCATTTTAATTAACGTTTTCTCATTTTTGGGTGGAAAAGGTGTAGTTTACGTATTCTCATTACAACTTATGTTTTCTCAATACAAGTTCTATTTTCTCAATACATTTTACTTTTCCCATTATAATTTATATGTATGTTCTCATTATAGTTCTTGTTTTCTCATTTTAATTAACGTTTTCTCATTTTTGGGTGGAAAAGGTGTAGTGTATATGTGTATAATTATCTTTTTTAAATGCTTTCTTTACGCTACTCCTGACTGACGCTATAAAATAATTGGGTGTACTACATTATCCCTACAAACAAAATCCCCAACGCGAAATCCACATTTTATCTGTGAAATAAATTCAAATTAGGTTGAAAATCGCGGCGATTTAAAATGGGTATTGAACTATTGGGTCTGCAGGTAATGAGTTGGCTATTTTGCCATTGAAACTAATATGCAGCATTAGCCACGTCGATAGAGTCTTCGTTTACCACGCAGGGCGTGAGTTCAATGCCTTATCTATGCTCAATACTTTAAAATTTATATAATTTGTTTTATTTTTTTTTTTTTTAATTAATAAGCTTTTTGTTTTATAGCTGTATTCTGTAGTTCAGTCCCATTTCAAACCACTTAATTTGAGATATTTCCTTATGCCCGTATGACACTACTTTTTTCTTTGTATTTTTCCCTATTATTCTATATTTTTCATAGAAAAAATAAAGCCAAGAATGAAAAAATAAATAAATAAAAAAGTCAAAATAAACATTGGAAATAACAATAATTCCCACAAAACCAAACTGTAAAAGTTCCCATCAATCCGATTTGTGCGAAAAAAGTTATTCAGGGCGGAAGTCAAGAAAAATTCAAATTTTAGGTTATTTTCTATTTTTCTCCACTTTTAACCCCAAATAACTTTTTTACGCGGTAATCTTGTATATTCAAAACATGGGGATTTTATGTTTTGGGGATCTTGCATTTGGGGATTTTTGTTTTGGCGTTTTTGGATTTGGAGATTTTCATTTTGGGGATTTTCATTTTGGGGGTAATTTTTTTGGGGATTTTTTTAAAAGCTGGGTATTATGTGTTTGGGGATTTTGTTTTCGGGGATTTAGTGGCACTCCAAAAACAATTTTGTAAATAGTTGTGCTAGGAAAAAATTAAAAAGAAAAAAGTAAAAACCACCCCAAACATTTTCGTCTGGCTGCGCCCCTGGCAAATGTCGATAAATAACCTGAACTCTTCTTTGTCTGAAATGTTCTCTGGTAGCAGTATATTCCTTCGTTGGGGTTGTAAAGACTGATTGATACACGTTAGCACGCCACTGTCTAAAGTACACATTTTTGATTTTTTTGCAAAAGCCGTGCAAAACAGCATACGTGATATTTTATTCTCTATAATATTCCGTTGAGAAAAAAATAGCCCGGACTTGTGGATGTCTGATTTTTTAATTTGAGCACCTCGCATTTTGAAAAAAAAAAAATTGCAAAACTACTATGAAATTAAATAGTTTATACTTATTTCAGACACTAGTCACAGTAAATGCAGGGTTTTATAACGCAAATGCAAAAACTCCAAATGATTTCTTATGGATTTTTCATGCTGAACACGAATCCGAAAATTGGTACACTTTGAACATGACCACCATGCTTTGGGTACATATCCCCGATTTGGTTCTTTTCTTACTTTTTTTACTACGGATCCGTGTTCAGCATGAAAAGTCCTTTAGAAATCATTTGTGTTTTTATACCGAAATGATCAGGATGACGAGATGAGTTGATTTAGCCATGTCCGTCTGTCCGTCTGTCTGTTTGAACGCAAACTAGTCTCTCAATTTTTGAGATATCTGGCTGAAATTTTGTATGTGGCCACCATTTTGTAATATAGGAATCATTTGTCGGAACTGACAAGATCGGACCATTATAACATATAGCCCCCATACAACCGATTGTTCAGATATAAGGTTTTTTGGCCAAAACTTCCGCAATTAAAAAGTTAGGAACGTAAAATTTTGCAACTCGAGTAATTTCTATTTATGTAGTGTATATAGTGAAAATCAACGAGATCGGGCAAATGTAACATATAGCCCCCATACAACCGATTGTTCAGATATAAGAATTTTTGGCCAAAACTTCTGCAATTAAAAAGTTAGGAACGTAAAATTTTGCAACTCGAGTACTTTCTATTTATGTAGTGTATATAGTGAAAATCAACAAGATCGGGCAAATGTAACATATAGCCCCCATACAACCGATTGTTCAGATATAAGGTTTTTTGGCCAAAACTTCTGCAATTAAAAAGTTAGGACCGTACAATTTTGCAACTCGAGTACTTTCTATTTATATAGTGTATATAGTGAAAATCAACAAGATCGGGCAAATGTAACATATAGCCCCCATACAACCGATTGTTCAGATATAAGGTTTTTTGACCAAAACTTCTGCAATTAAAAAGTTAGGAACGTAAAATTTTGCAACTCGAGTACTTTCTATTTATGTAGTGTATATAGTGAAAATCAACAAGATCGGGCAAATGTAACATATAGCCCCCATACAACCGATTGTTCAGATATAAGGTTTCTTGGCCAAAACTTCTGCAATTAAAAAGTTAGGAACATAAAATTTTGCAACTTGAGTACTTTCAATTTATGTAGTGTGTAGAGGAAAATCAAGAAGATCGGGTAAATATAACATATAGCCCCATACAACCGGTTGTTCCGATATAAGGTTTTTTGGCCAATACTTCCGCATTTAAAAAGTTAGGAACGTAAAATATTGCACCTTTAGTACTTTCTACATATGTAATGTGTATAGTGTAAGTCAGTACAATTGAACACGTATAATATATAGCCTCCATACAATCGACTGTTCCGATAACTCGGATCCTATTATTTTGTAAGTTTTTTTAAATTATAACAAAGATGTGTAATGTGTATAGTAAATATAGTTAAATTGACACAGGCTGTACTGGGGATCGATCAGCGAAAATCGTGACGCTTATTCATGAAAGGTATATAGCCTTCGGCACAGCCGAAGACAGCTTTCCTTACTTGTTTCCATTGGCGTTATAAATACAGGGTACTGTAACTACCCTGCAGTCAAATTCCGAACTACTCAGCAAACATACTAGTTCATTGACTAACCATTTTGTGGCTTATGCATACCAGTTCATTGTTGATTAGTTTTAAAACCAGTCAATGCCAAACTACTCAGCGAAAATTCTAGTTCATTGACTATACATTTTGTGGTGTATTTATACTAGTTCATTGCAGGTTAGCTTCAAACCAGTCAAGGCCAAATTACTCAGAAAACAATATAGTTCAATGACTATACATTTTGTGGTGTATTCATACTAGTTCACTTCTGATCACCTTTAAACCAGTCAAGGCCAAACTACTCAGCAAACAATATAGTTCAATGACTAAACATTTTGTGGTGTATTCATACTAGTTCACTTCTGATCACCTTTAAACCAGTCAATGTCGATCTACTCAGCAAACAATATAGTTTTCACTGACTATACGTTTTGTGGTGTATTCATACTAGTTCATTTCTGATCACCTTTAAACCAGTCAATGTCCAACTACTCAGCAAACAATATAGTTCATTGACTATACATTTTGTGGTGTATTTATACTAGTTCATTGCTGATTAGCTTCAAACCAGTCAAGGCCAAACTACTCAGCAAACAATATAGTTCATTGACTATACATTTTGTGGTGTATTCATACTAGTTCATTTCTGATCACCTTTAAACCAGTCAATGTCAAACTACTCAGCAAATAATATAGTTCATTGACCATACATTTTGTGGTGTATTCATACTAGTTCATTTCTTATCACCTTTAAACCAGTCAATGTCGAACTACTCAGCAAATAATATAGTTCATTGACCATACATTTTGTGGTGTATTCATACTAGCTCATTTCTGATCACCTTTAAACCAGTCAATGTCCAACTACTCAGCAAACAATATAGTTCATTGACCATACATTTTGTGGTGTATTTATACTAGTTCATTGCTGATTAGCTTCAAACCAGTCAAGGCCACACTACTCAGCAAACAATATAGTTCAATGACTATACATTTTGTGGTGTATTCATACTAGTTCACTTCTGATCACCTTTAAACCAGTCAAGGCCAAACTACTCAGCAAACAATATAGGTCAATGACTAAACATTTTGTGGTGTATTCATACTAGTTCACTTCTGATCACCTTTAAACCAGTCAATGTCGATCTACTCAGCAAACAATATAGTTCATTGACTATACATTTTGTGGTGTATTTATACCTGTTCATTGCTGATTAGCTTCAAACCAGTCAAGGCCAAACTACTCAGCAAACAATATAGTTCATTGGCTATACATTTTGTGGTGTATTCATACTAGTTCATTTCTGTCACCTTTAAACCAGTCAAGGCCAAAATACTCAGCAAACAATATAGGTCAATGACTAAACATTTTGTGGTGTATTCATACTAGTTCACTTCTGATCACCTTTAAACCAGTCAATGTCCAACTACTCAGCAAACAATATAGGTCAATGACTAAACATTTTGTGTTGTATTCATACTAGTTCACTTCTGATCACCTTTAAACCAGTCAATGTCCAACTACTCAGCAAACAATATAGTTCATTGACCATACATTTTGTGGTGTATTTATACTAGTTCATTGCTGATTAGCTTCAAACCAGTCAAAGCCACACTACTCAGCAAACAATATAGTTCAATGACTATACATTTTGTGGTGTATTCATACTAGTTCACTTCTGATCACCTTTAAACCAGTCAAGGCCAAACTACTCAGCAAACAATATAGGTCAATGACTAAACATTTTGTGGTGTATTCATACTAGTTCACTTCTGATCACCTTTAAACCAGTCAATGTCGATCTACTCAGCAAACAATATAGTTCATTGACTATGCATTTTGTGGCATATGCATACCAGTTCATTGTTGATTAGCTTTAAACCATTCAATGACAAACTTCTCAGCGAAAATTCTAGTTCATTGACTATGCATTTTGTGGTGAATTCATACTAGTTAATTTCGGAATACCTTCAAACTAATCAATTCCAAACTACTCAGCAGACACCTAGCTCGTTTACTGTCTGATTTCCTTTAAGCCAGTCATTGCCAAACTACTCGGCAAACAATGTAGTTCATTGATTGTACATTTTGTGGTGTATTCATACTAGTTCATTTCTGATTAGCTTTAAACCAGTCAATGCCAAACTGCTCAGCAACATTATAGTTCTGCGCCTAAACATTTTGTGGTGTATTCATACCAGTTTATTTCTGAATACCTTCAAACTAATCAATTCCAAACTACTCAGCAGACACCTAGCTCGTTTACTATACATTTTATGGATGTTTTTATACTAGTTCTTTGCTGATTACCCTTAAACCAATAAATGCCAATCTAATCAGAAAACATACTAGTATACAACTATAATTTGCTGGGCGAAATCATACTAGTCACAAAATCCTGGTTCGTACTAGTATGCAAGTACATATGTATGAAACTCGGGTTGAAATCATACTATATCTTTTTCAGTTTATATTCAGAAAGTTTTCTGAATATCAATTGTAATTTTCTGAATGTCAATTGTATTTTTCTGAATATCAAATGGAAATCCTGAATATGAATTGTAATTTTCTAAATATAAATTGTTACTTTCTGAATATAAACTGAAAAGGTGTAGTCAGAAAAAGCCTAATCTATTTTAGAAAAATACTAATTAGAAAAATTCCATTTCATACTACATTATTATTATAAGGCCTTATTACACCGCAACTATTAGTACGATCTATTGTAGTACATGGTACTATTCAAACATTATTTGAAATTTTTGGTTTGCTTCTTTTTTCTCTTGTAATTCACAGATGCTTTTTCGTGTTTGGCTAAATACAAATATGATGCTGATGTATATATATACTTATATACACAGAAAAAAGGCACTGGTAAAATCTACAATCTCAATGACCAAATTTTGGTTGTTTGAACGGTATTTTTTGTTGAAGTAACTGTATTCAGATCTTTTATGATCCCTTTAGATCTTTTATAATCCCATTTTGGCCAGGTTTGTTTGGATGTCCGGCACCCTTGGGATTGTTGCTACCTTTCGTTGGCTTGACGGAGTGTGTACTCCAAGCCAACGAAATGTGGCAACAATCCCCAAGGTGCCCAAGGAGAGAAATTAATAGGTGTTCTATCTGGGCACTGCCTTATTGGTAGGCACGCAGAAGGTGTGCCCTACCGACGATGCTGTAGGAGCTGCAAAGATGATGAGGAAGAGGAAACGGTGAAGCACCTCATCTGCAACTGCCCGGTCTTAAGCGGCGAGAGAACGCGCTTTTTGGGAGTTCCCTTCCTGGATAGCCTAAACCAGACCGCTGAACTGGACATAAAGGACTTGATGGCCTTCATAAAGTCATCTAAGTGGTTCGAGGAGGAGTAACGGTGTCGGTTTAGGAGTTTCAGTCCCGGGATACTACTATGTGGAAAATCCCAACAAAAATCAAAGCAGCACACTATAAGTTGGAAGAGAAGTTCGGCAAAAGTCTCGTTAGAGGCTATGACAACCTGTTGGTATATAACCGCCATTTTTTTTACCTTGCGGCATAAACTTGAGTATATTGACAACAACAATATAAATTGACTCTAACAATGCTCCTTTAACTCGAGTGTATGGCCCAGCATGAAAGCAGTCTTACTTTGACTCTTTTTGATGTAAAAATAAGACTTACTTTTATCTATATATACATATGTGGGACCGGAACTCCGCAGTGGACGACAAACTTAACCTTGAGTAACCTTAATTTACCTTACCTAAAAATACAACTCCAAAGCCCTAATTACATAAAACTTTGACAAATGCGCGCCTCGTTTTTGAGCATTTGCAAAAATTTCGCTTCGCTTTACGTTTAAAAAATTTTGAATGAAAGTGGATCCTACAAAGTTGAATACAATTGGGCCTTCACCTATATAATCAAACTTGACGAACGCGGAATTTGAAAGGAGCCATTGCAAGTTGAATTCAATAATTAAATTAAAAATACAATAAACAACATAATTTAAAAAATATAGAAAAAAAATAGAGCGAGATCCCAGAGCCTAAAAGCGTCACTTATTTTATAATGGATGAAACCAATACCGATCGATAGTCCTCCCCGAATCTAGAAAGAATGTGAAAAGTTTAAAGCTGTACCTATGACAAGGGCCTAGGAATCCGGGGTCAAAGTCTCCAAAAAATGACCCTAACTTCACTTATTTTATAATGGATGATTTTCACATATTTGAAGTAGATTATCACCCCGCGTCAGTATCAAGTGTTGTTAGACCCGTACCAGTGACAAGGCTCCAGCCAGACACCCCCAGTTCGCGGATTTTCCTATAGAAATTTTTTCTGTTTTACCAATTTCACGCATTTGGGCCACTTTGGCTGCTTTTAACTACACAATATTTTCCCATTTTTTGTAGAACACTACCCTAAAGTAGTATCAGGAGTTTTTAGACTTCGTCCCATGGCAAAAACTTCAGCCAGACACCTCAAAACTCGGGAAATTTCACTAATTTTTACTGCGCTTTCACATGTTTAGGCGGATTTGACCAACTTTGGCCTCTTTTAAATAACAGATCTTTACACATGTGTCGTAAAATGCTACCCTTAAGTAGAATGAAGCATTTCCAGACATGATCCCATGGAAAAAACTTCAGCCAGACACCTGAAAGTTCGAGAACTTTTATTTTCCTATTAATTTGCTTTCTCTTGTTTGTCCCACTTTTACTAATTTTAAATGATAGATCTTTTCACATGTGTCGAAGGACACTACCCTTAAGTAGTTTCAGTAATTTTTAGACCTCGTCCCATGGCAAAAACTTCAGCCAGACACTTCAAAACTCGGGAAATTTCACTAATTTTTACTGCGCTTTCACATGTTTAAGTGGATTTGACAAACTTTGACTACCTTTAAATAGCAGATCTTCACACATGTGTCGTAAAATGCTACCCTTAAGTAGAATCAAGCATTTCCAGACATCATCCCATGGCAAAAACTTCAGCCAGACACCTCAAAGTTCGGGATCTTTTATTTTCCTATTAATTTGCTTTCTCTTGTTTGTCCCACTTTTACAACTTCTAAGCGACGGATCTTTTCAGATGTTTCGTAGGACACTACCCTTAAGTAGTTTCAGTAATTTCTAGACTTCGCCCCATGGCAAAAGCTTCAGCCAGACACCTCAAAGCTCGGGATTTTCACTAATTTTTACAGATATTTCACTTGTTTCAGCAGGTTTCTCCAACTTTGTCCACGTTTAAACGGCGGATCTTTACACATGTGTCGTATAACACTACCCTTAAACAGTATCAGGCATTTCCGGACTTCATTCCATGAAAAAAACTTAAACCAAACAACCCAAAGCACGGGAACTTTTCATCATTTTTACTGTGCTTTCACATGGTCAAATGGGTTTACCCAACTTTGGCTGCTTTTAAATGGCGGATCGCTACAAATGTATCGTATAACACTACTATTAACTAATATTAGGCATCTTGAGACTTCGCCCCATGACAAAAACTTCAGCCAGACACCTCAAAGCTGAGGAAATTTCATAATTCTTGCTGCGAATTCACATGTTTAACTGCGTTGGTCTAACTTTGGCTGCTTTTAAAGGGCAGATAATTTCACATGTGTCATAGAAGACCACCCTTAAGTGGTATCAGGTACTTTTTGACTTCGCCCCATGTCAAAAACTTCAGCCAGACACCTCAAAATTGAGGAATTTTTATAATTCTTACTGCACTTTCACATGTTTAAGCGAATTTGTCCAACTTTGGCTGTTTTTGAAAGGCAGATCTTTGCACATGTGTCGAGGAACACTATCTCCAAGTAGTATCAGGCATTTTTATACTTCATCCCATGGAAAAAACTTCAGCCAGACACCTCAAGCCTGAGGAATTTTCATAGTTCTTACTGCTTTTTCACATGTTTAATCGGGTTGGTCCAACTTCGGCTGCTTTTAAAGAGCATATCTTTTCACATGTGTCATAGAAGACCCCCTTAAAGAAGGATCGGCTATTATTATACTTCGCCTCATGTCAAAAACTACAGTCAGACACCTCAAAACTGAGGAATTTTCATAATTATTACTGCGATTTCACAGGTTTAAGCGAGTTGGTCCAACTTTTGCTGTTCGTAAAGGGCATATCTTCACACATGTGTCAAAGAAGACCACCTTAAAGAAGTATCGGGTATTTTTTATACTTTGCCCCATGTCAAAAATTTCAGCCAGACACCTCAAAACTGAGGAATTTTCATAATTCTTACTGCGATTTCAAAGTTTTAAGCGAGTTCGTCCAACTTCGGCTGCTTTTAAAGAGCTGATCTTTTCACATGTGTCATAGAAGACCCCCTTAAAGAAGGATCGGCTATTTGTATACTTCGCCCCATGTCAAAAACTACAGTCAGACACCTCAAAACTGAGGAATTTTCATAATTCTTACTGCGATTTCACAGGTTTAAGCGAGTTGGTCCAACTTTTGCTGTTCGTAAAGGGCATATCTTCACACATGTGTCATAGAAGACCACCTTAAAGAAGTATCGGGTATTTTTATACTTCGCCCATGTCAAAAACTACAGCCAGACACCTCAAAACTGAGAAATTTTTATAATTCTTACTGCGTTTTCACATGTTTGAGATGGTTGGTCTACCTCTGGCTGCTTTTAAAGGGCAGATATTTTCAATGTGACATAGAGGACCACCCTTACGTGGTACAAGGTACTTTTAGACTTCGCCTTATGACAAATACTTTAACCAGACACCTTAAATCTGGGTAGTTTTCATAATTCTTACTGTGCTTTCGATTGTTTAAGCAGGTTTGTCCAACTTTGACTATTTTTAAAAGGCGAATATTTACACATGTGTCGTAGAACGCAACTCTTAAGTGGTATCAGGCATTTTTGGAGATCTTCCCATGACCAAAACAACATCCAAACACCTTAAAGATCGAGTTTTTTTCGCAATTGATCTCTCCATAGGACATGATCAAGCAAATTAGAACAGTTCAGCCCATACAAAGTGTTCAGATGTGGAATTTGTTGCATTTCAGACAGTGTCACTCTTATGTCGCTACCCTGCAGCGAAAGCAACTAGTTGAAAACTACTTTACAACTAGTTGGTGCACCGGGCTTATATGGAACAAAGACAGAACACTGACTAGTTGGGCCCGGTGTTCTGTCTTTTTTCCATATAAGCAACTGGTATTTTTTACGTGTTGATGTCCTACAAGATGTAAATTGTCAGATTTCGACCAGAATATACCAGTTATTTACTAGTCAGGAAATACCAGTTTCATGCTAGTTGTAAGATACCAGTTCCATCCTAGTTCATCCTGGACTAGTATAATTTCCAAAAAATTAACTAGTCCAAAAAGGACCAGTATGGAATATACTAGTCAAAAAGGCTTTTAACCTGGACTAGTATGATTTCAACCAGAATTTTCCTGGCTTACCCATTATTTTATCATTTGACTTTATTTTCATGTTTATTCTTAAGAAAGCAGCGGCTATTTGTATTTACCCTATCACGAAAAAGTATCTATGAATTATAAGAGAAAACGAAACGAATGAATTTTGTTTTTTTCAACTGGTATAATTTCATCCAGAAAAATCTAGTTGTATACTAGTATGGAATGGATATTTCCTGACTAGTATGGGTTCAGCCGGAAAATTCTATTTGTATACTGGTATAAAATGGATATTTCCTGACTAGTATGAGTTCTGCCAGAAAATTATAGTTGTATACTAGTATTTTTCTGATTAGTTTGAGGTTTCGCTGCAGGGACCTCGCTTAAACCTGTGAAATCGCAGTAAGAATTATGAAAATTCCTCAGTTTTGAGGTGTCTGACTGTAGTTTTTGACATGGGGCGAAGTATAAAAATACCCGATACTTCTTTAAGGGGGTCTTCTATGACATATGTGAAAAGATCTGCTCTTTAAAAGCAGCCGAAGTTGGACCAACCCGATTAAACATGTGAACAAGCAGTAAGAAACTATGAAAATTCTTCAGCCTTGAGGTGTCTGGCTGCAGTTTTTTCCATGGGATGAAGTCTAAAAATACCTGATACTACTTGGAGATAGTGTACCACGACACATGTGTAAAGATCTGCCTTTCAAAAATACCCAAAGTTGGACAAACTCGGTTAAACATGTGAAAGTGCAGTAAAAATTATAAAAATTCCTCAGTTTTGAGGTGTCTGACTGAAGTGTTTGACATGAGGCGAAATCTAAAAGTAACTGATACCACTTAAGGGTGGTCTTCTATGACACATGTGAAAAGATTCGCTCTCTAAGAGCAGCCGAAGTTGGACCAACCCGATTAAACATGTGAAAAAGCAGTAAGAACTATGAAAATTCCTCAGGCTTGAGGTGTCTGGCTGAAGTTTTTTCCATGGGATGAAGTATAAAAATGCCTGATACTACTTGGAGATAGTGTTCCACGACACATGTGCAAAGATCTGCCTTTCAAAAACAGCCAAAGTTGGGCAAACTCGCTTAAACATGTGAAAGTGCAGTAAGAATTATAAAAATTCCTCAGTTTTGAGGTGTCTGGCTGAAGTTTTTGACATGGGGCGAAGTCAAAAAGTACGTGATACCACTTAAGGGTGGTCTTCTATGACACATGTGAAATTATCTGCCCTTTAAAAGCAGCCAAAGTTAGAGCAACGCAGTTAAACATGTGAATTCGCAGCAAGAATTATGAAATTTCCTCAGCTTTGAGGTGTCTGGCTGAAGTTTTTGTCATGGAGCGAAGTCTAAAAATGCCTAATATTAGTTAATAGTAGTGTTATACGTTACATTTGTAACGATCCGCCATTTAAAAGCAGCCAAAGTTGAGTAAACCCATTTGACCATGTGAAAGCACATTAAAAATGATGAAAAGTCCCCGTGCTTTGGGTTGTTTGGCTTAAGTTTTTTTCATGGAATGAAGTCCGGAAATGCCTGATACTGTTTAAGGGTAGCATTCTACGACACATGTGTAAAGATCTGTTATTTAAAAGAGGCCAAAGTTGGTCAAATCCGCTTAAACATGTGAAAGCGCAGTAAAAATTAGTGAAATTTCCCGAGTTTTGAGGTGTCTGGCTGAAGTTTTTTCCATGGGACGAAGTCTAAAAATTCCTGATGCTACTTGAGGGTAGTGTTCTACAAAAAATAGGAAAATATTGGGTAGTTAAAAGCAGCCAAAGTGGCCCAAATGCGTGAAATTAGTAAAACAGAATAAATTTCCATAGGAAAATCCGCGAACTGGGGGTGTCTGGCTGGAGCCTTGTCACTGGTACGGGTCTAACAACACTTGATACTGACGCGGGGTGATAATCTACGTCAAATATGTGAAAATCATCCATTATAAAATAAGTGAAGTTAGGGTAATTTTTTGGCGACTTTGACCCCCGATTCCTAGGCCCTTGTCACAGGTACAGCTTTAAAATTTTCACATTCTTTCTAGATTCGGGGAGGACTATCGATCGGTATTGGTTTCATCCATTATAAAATAAGTGACGCTTTTAGGCTCTGGGATCTTGGTCTAAAAACTTGTGTTAACTTTACCGAGAATCGAACTCAGAGCCTTTAGCTCATTTTTGGCTGTGTATGAACTAGTATATCAACTGGTATAATGCTGATGCAGAGGCTGACTAGTATACCAATTGGTATGGTGCTGATGCAGAAGAGGACAATTGCTTTTCTTTTTCTCTTGTAACTGCTTCTTTTTTACCTTGTAATTCACAGATGCTTTTTCGATGAATCCAAATTCGTGGACTAGTATGACAAGTGGTACGATCTGAATGGGCATAATGATTAGTATGTCCTGCCGCATAGACTGAGCAGTATGTCAACCGGTATGATTCTGATGTATATATGAACTAGTATGTCAACTGGTAAGATTCTGATGCATATATGAACTAGTATGTCAAATGGTATATTTCTGATGCAAATTTGAACTAGTATGTCAACTGATATGATTATGATGCATAAATGAACTGATATGTCAACTGGTATGATTCTGATGCATAAATGAACTAGTATATCAACTGCTAATATTCTGATGCATATATGAACTAGTATGGCAAATGGTATATTTCTGATGCAAATTTGAACTAGTATGTTAACTGATATGATTATGATGCATAAGTGAACTGGTATGTGAACTGGTATGATTCTGATGCATAAATGAACTACTATATCAACTGGTATGATTCTGACGCATATATGAACTAGTATGGCAAATGGTATATTTCTGATGCAAATTTGAACTAGTATGTCAACTGATATGATTATGATGCATAAATGAACTGATATGTCAACTGGTATGATTCTGATGTATATATGAACTAGTATATCAACTGGTAATATTCTGATGCATATATGAACTAGTATGGCAAATGGTATATTTCTGATGCAAATTTGAACTAGTATGTCAACTGATATGATTATGATGCATAAGTGAACTGGTATGTGAACTGGTATGATTCTGATGCATAAATGAACTACTATATCAACTGGTATGATTCTGACGCATATATGAACTAGTATGGCAAATGGTATATTTCTGATGCAAATTTGAACTAGTATGTCAACTGATATGATTATGATGCATAAATGAACTGATATGTCAACTGGTATGATTCTGATGTATATATGAACTAGTATATCAACTGGTAATATTTTGATGCATATATGAACTAGTATGGCAAATGGTATATTTCTGATGCAAATTTGAACTAGTATGTCAACTGATATGATTATGATGCATAAGTGAACTGGTATGTGAACTGGTATGATTCTGATGCATAAATGAACTACTTTATCAACTGGTATGATTCTGACGCATATATGAACTAGTATGACAACTGGTATGATTCCGATGATTTTTTTAACTAGTCTGTTAATTGGTTGATTCTGATGCATATATGAACTAGTCTGTCAACTGGTATGATTCTGATGCAAATAAGAAGTAGTCTGTCACAGACATGTTAAATTCTCATTAGCATTAGCAATTGATGCAATTGGTTTATATTTTCTAATTCATTAAACAATTAGAATTCCCATTAGATAATTGAGATTTTTTTTCTAATGGTAAATCTAATTGCAATTAGTTGCCATTAGCAAAAAGAATTGGGTTACCTTTACAATTAGAAATCTAATTGACTTCTGCTAATGCAATTAGATATTCAATTAGCTCCAATTAGAATCAATTGTTTTTGAAAATATGAAAATAATTGATTCTAATTGAAGCTAATTGAATATCTAATTGCATTAGCAGAAGTCAATTAGATTTCTAATTGTAAAGGTAACCCAATTCTTTTTGCTAATGGCAACTAATTGCAATTAGATTTACCATTAGAAAAAAAATGTCAGTTATCTACACACAGAAAAATTTCTTACATTTTTAGTTAACATGATTCATGTTAAATCAACATGAACACCTCTTGTACGTAAAACAAAAACAATTTCGGAAAATCAACACGAACATTTTAACATGAAGCGTATGGTTAAAATAACATGAAGTACTTCTGCATAAGAATTACATTAGTGTGTATCCCTTACACTATATTCGGTTTGTTTTAACATGAACAAGTGTTGTTTTCGACTGCCATCTGTTCCCCAACATTTTAACATGAAGCGTATTAGAATTACATTAGTGTGTATCCCTTACACTATATTCGGTTTGTTTTAACATGAACAAGTGTTGTTTTCGAGCATCATCTGTTCCCCATCAAAGCTTGTGAACAGAATTGTTCTCAAAAGAACAGAATTTAAGTCAGTGTGTAGATACAGACTTGATGAAAAGTTGTAGATATTATAAATAATTAATATATTGTGAAATTTATAGTTTCTTAACTTGCGAATAAGTTGTGAAGTTTTGCAAAAAGTTTTGGGTAAGTAATTTGTGTTGTTTTTCATATTTTGTAAACGTTTCCTGCTAAAACACGTCCAAAAATGTCGGGGTAGGTTAAAAACAACGCGCACTATACATAAATACCATGGAAACGCTTTAGGATTAGGGATACCGGGTAGAAAAGGCGTCGTTTGATACTTATCCCTACATTAATTGGACGTGTGCTACCAGTTTTACAATCGCTTGGATAATTTAAAGAGCTTTATTTAATTTTCAGATTGGGGCTTGTTGTTGCTGTTTTCGATGCAGAAGTTGCCAATGATTGCATTAAAATAAGAATATGTATATGTATGTACATATGTGTACTTTTATTATTTAACATGCTGATCGTGTTAATTTAACATGATGATCGTGTTAATTTAACATGATAGATCGTGTTAATTTAACATGATGATCGTGTAAATTAAAAATGTTAGAATTTAACATGATAGATCGTGTTGATTTAACAATAAAAACATGTTGAATTAACATGACAGATCGTGTTAATAAATTATACAAGCATTGTATTCTTTCATACCTGAAAAAATGTATGTTAAAGGTTTTCGATAAATGAATTAACTAAATAAAAATTATTAAAAAAATCAAAAACAAGGTGTTTTATTTTAAGGGTTAATTTAACAATAAAAACCTGTTAAATTAACATGATAGATAGTGTTGATTTAACATAACATATCGTGTCAATTTCACATGATAGATCGCGTAAATTTAACAGGAAGAAAGTGTTATTTCAACATAGTATAGTGTTAATTTAACATGTCTGATCGTGTTGATTTAACAAGAAAAATAATGTTGTATCAACAGGAAATCATGTTGATTCAAACCTTTGTGATCATGTTAAATTCACACTGTTCCTTCATGTTGATTTAACATGTAGGAACAGTGACACAATAGCTTCATGTTAGAACAACATGAGCGATAGTGTTGAAAAATAATAACCTGAAAAGGTGTTAAAAAAGTGTTGATTCAACATGAAAATTATTCTGTGTGTAATGGCAATTAGTTCAACTAATTCTAATTATTTAATCAATTAGAGAATTTTCCCAAAGAAGGTTAATTAGCAATCATTAGCATTATCTAATCATTACTTAACATCTTTGGTCTGCCAACTGTTATGATTCTGATGCATATATGAACTAGTCTGTTAACTGGTATGATTCTGATGCATATATGAACTAGTCTTTCAACTAGTATGATTCTGATGTATATATGAACTAGTCTGCCAACTGGTATTATTCTGATGTATATATGAACTAGTCTGCAAACTGGTACGATCCTGACGCATATACGAACTAGTATCTTAAATGGTATGATACTGATGTATATAATAACAAGTATATCAACTGGTATATTCCTGATGCAGAGGCTGGCTAGTCAGCCAATTGGTATGGTGCTGATGCAGAGAAGGACAATTGTCATCTCGTAGGACATCGCCGTGTTAAAAATACCAGTTGCTAATATGGAAAAATTACAGAACTCGAACTAGTTGGGGCCGCCTGGCTGACTGGTATTTGATTAGTATAAAACTAGTTAAGTTGACTGCAGGGTAGTGTCTGAAATAAGTATAACCTATTTTATTTAATAGTAGTTTTGCAATTTTTTTTTGTAAATTATAGTGCTTGTCGAATTTTGTAGTGAAAGTAATGAAAGCCGTTCACATCAACAAGCAGGCAAAAGTTATTGTAGACAAGATTGTAAGTCAAATGTATGCTTTTGCGAAGTTTAAAAGGGTTAAGGTAAGCTATATAGCGAAAACGACCGCGTGTGATTTTTCCATAACGTAGTTTGATACTCTGGGTCTTCCCAGGCAATACCTCATTCACACTTTTTGGCCCAATTCTTTAAAACAAATTTCTGCCAGCAGAACGGTATAAATAAATGAGCTCAAAAATTAAAAAAAAAATAAAATTCTTCAAAATGAATGAGCTCAAAAATGAAAAAAAAAAAAATTCTTCAAAATGAGAGCTGCTCAAATTACAAAATCAGGTATCCAAAAGTCCGGGCCATTTTTTTCTCAACGGAATATTATAGAGGAATATGTAGAGAATAAAATTTCACGTATGCTGTTTTTTTTTGTGCAAAATGATTAATCGCCTTTTTCCACGGTTTCTTTTCTGCCAGTTTGTTTGCATTCCAACGCTCATTTCTCTGTCGTTCATTCAATACACATTTTATGACCCCGTGAAATCAAACTGCAAAGGATGCTTACAACGGCAGTAATTACAGCCCTACAAATGCAAGAGATGACATATATGTATATGTAAGTGAATGCTTTAGGGTGATTAAAATAACCCTCCGCTATATTTTTTGAAAATAAAACTGATTATAGTAGAATGATGAAATTTATGTAGCGTAAAAAGTAAATATTCACTGTCAGACAAAGTAATAGGTCTTATACAAAAATTTTCATTACCTAACTATGAAACTTCTACGCTATTTCCGGGGGTTCCAACCCGATTTTAGACCTATAATTTCTTCAGCAAAGTTGCTTAAAGTGACCCGTAGAATAGTTTCCCCAATGGCGATTTTTCACTTTTTTCCCTCACCTACAAATCAGCCCACTCTAATGTATATTCACACGTTATTTGTAGACTCTGAACATTTTTAAAATTTTAACATATATTTATTATATTTTGAAAAAAACTTAAGTAGTTGAATATAATGACACATTGATTGTTAGGTAAAATTATAGCAAATAAGATTAATATTAACATTCTAAATTTTTAAAATTATAGAAGAATATAGATGAAGATGACATAGAAAGTAGAAAGTAACCCAGATTTTTTCATGTGCTTACAACGCTTTATTACAAAATAAATTTGGCAAGCAAAGTTAGACATTAACTTGAATTACATTTTATAGTGTTAGAACAAAGAGGCCTTATGTATATCCAACAAAGCGTGTGACAATAAGTTCCACAGATGAGTAGTGTATACAAAGAAATGACGTTCGGAGAGTGAAAAATTATAACTAAGCCAAAAATTCAGCGTTTTTTAAGAAAAAATGAATTCTTGTCCTCGAGGACATTTGGAGAAAATGCTGAAACAACGAGGACTTTCCAAGGATTATTCTCTTAAAAGACGGGGACAATTTGGGAAAAAAGCGGAAGAAAGGAGTATCAATGAAAATTTTTATAAAAAAAATTTAAGAAAAAAACTGTCCTCGAAATTTCTGCGTTTTTTAAGAGAGAATCAATCTTTGTCCTCGAGAACATTTGGAGAAAATGCTTAAACAACGAGGACTTTTCAAAGCGGGCGCCTGATTTTGACTAAATCATTAAAACTGATCCCGAAAATTTTCTTGGCATGGTCAGTAATTAATCTCTACGTTTAAGAGAAAAAATGTATGTGGCAATAATATTGTACAGGACATTCAACTTTCTTTTACTAACTGAATTGGTATTTCCAAATAGCTCACAGCCATACAGAAGTGTAGGAATCAGATACGATTTTTCCAAGAGCATTCCTGTTCTTTGCGGTGTAAAGTTTTGCGTAGCCAACAGCATACGAAGCATGGCATATACGTAAGTACTTTGAAGCAGGTCACATTGACATGATCAGACCAGTTTAAAAAATTTAATTTTGGTCATTGTGGAGTTTAATGAATAATGCCAAAAAAATTAAATTTTGGTCATTGCGGAGTTTAATGAATATATGTTGCTTGTGCGAATAAGTAGGTGGAAAAACCGAATAGAAGGGAGTTTAGCTTATGGAAAACCATAGCTCCGGCAGCCTAATGTCTAGCAATGTCTCAACAGCTATGACGCTGCACCGTTTAAAGGAAGCGATGGCTTAGCGAAGAAGGCACCTTATCCACTTTTGCAAATCAAATAGATCGCACCATTATCATGAGACTTCAAGGTGTTGTAAAACTTTTTACAATTGGCTTCCCTAATGCATACATATGCACATGAACGGTGAACCATTTGCATTACCTTGTGGTTCATTGTTAGGCGGCAGCGTTATAGCGGCAATACCAAAAGGACATTTAATTTATTTTTTATTGTCTGGTGCAACGCAACGAAAGGGTAATGCAGAGCCCACTTTTACTACCAGCTTGCACATGCATACATACTATGTACATAGATATGCATTAATGCACATTCTGTTGGCCTCATCCCATTTTGCTTATTCGAATGCTAGTACCTTTATAAATTGTAAAATAAAATCACAGTGTGAGTTTTCCAGGAAAGACGACCATCGGACCTTGTGACGTATACTACAGTGGCCAGACACTCGGCAAAGCGCGTGGTGTAGGATTCGTGGTGGGAAAGAGACTTCGCCGCCAAGTACTAGCGTTCACCCCCGTGGACGAGCGTCTCGCTGCGATCCGCATCAAAGCGAAATTTTTCAACATAACATTTATCTGCGCCTATGCGCCGACTGAGGAGACGGACGACGCAGAGAAGGACTCCTTCTACGATAAACTTGAACAGACTTATGATCGCTGCCCCCAACATGATATCAAAATCGTGCTCGGCGACTTTAATGCGAAGGTGGGCAAGGAAGGAGTCTTTGGTCCAACAGTTGGAAAATTTAGTCTCCATGATATAACATCCCCCAACGGCACTAGGTTGATTGATTTCGCCGCTGCTCGCAATATGGTCATCAGTAGTACCAGGTTCCAGCATAAACGAATACACCAAGCCACATGGCTGTCTCCTGATCAAAGAACAAGAAACCAGATTGATCATGTCATGATCGACGGCAGACATAGCTCCACCGTTCTGGACGTGCGTACCCTTCGTGGTCCCAATATCGACTCGGACCATTATCTTGTTGCAGCCAAGATACGCACACGCCTCTGTGTAGCAAAGAAAGTGCGCACAGTAACGGAAGGAAAGTTTGACGTCGAGAAGCTGCGCACGACACAGACAGCTGACAATTTCTCCACTCGACTCTCACACCTGCTATCGGAGAGCAATCCTCGACCTAACGATGCAACCGAGCAATGGAAGCATATCTCTCACTCATTACGTACTGCCGCTGAGGCCACTATAGGGTTCCAGCGAGCCCGCAAAAACAACTGGTACGATGAGGAATGCAGCACTGCCTCGGACAAAAAGGACGCTGCCTACAGGGAGACGTTGCGAACGGGCGCAACCCGCAGTGTATGGCAACGCTATCGTGAGGCAAAGAAGGAAGAGAGACGCCTTTTCAGAAAAAAGAAACGTGAGGCCGAAAGGCGTGAGTGTGAGGAGCTTGAGATGCTGGCTGACAGGAATGATGCCCGAAAATTCTATGAAAAGATCCGGCGGATGACGGAAGGTTTTAAGACCGGGGCAAGTTCCTGTAAGGACAATAATGGCGACCTGGTAACCGACGTACAGAGTGTACTTAAATTATGGAGGGAGCACTTCTCCTCACTGCTAAATTGCGAGGGAGACGTCGAACCCGATACCCCAATCCCTGACGATGGAAAAGTCGTCCCACCACCTGACTATGATGAAGTGAGGATAGCTATATCCCGGCTCAAAAACAATAAAGCGCCTGGAAAAGACGGACTACCCGCCGAGCTGTTCAAACACGGAGGCGAAGAGCTGGTAAAAAGCATGCATCAGCTCTTATGCAGAATATGGTCAGACGAGTGCATGCCTCCAGATTGGAATTTAAGTGTGCTCTGCCCAATCCACAAGAAAGGCGATCCCGCTAACCGCACCAACTACCGCGGAATCAGCCTTCTTAATATCGCATATAAGGTTCTTTCTAGCGTATTGTGTGAAAGACTGAAGCCCATCGTAGACAAGCTGATTGGACCTTATCAGTGTGGCTTTAGACCTGGTAAGTCTACCATCGACCAGATTTTCACGATACGCCAATCCTGGAGAAGACCCATGATAAAAGAATCGACACACACCATCTCTTTGTCGATTTCAAAGCCGCTTTTGACAGCGCAAAAAGGAGTTGCCTGTATGCCGCCATGTCTGAATTTGACTTCCCTGCAAAGCTTATACGGCTTTGCCAAATGACGTTGAGCAATACTAACAGCTCCGTCAGAGTCGGGAAGGACCTCTCTGAGCCATTTGAAACCAAACGAGGCTTCAGACAGGGCGACTCCCTTTCGTGCGATTTCTTCAACCTGATGCTGGAGAAGATAATTCGAGCAGCAGAGCTAAACCGCAATGGTACAATCTATTACAAGAGCGTGCAATTGCTGGCGTATGCCGATGATATTGATATCATTGGCCTTAACAACCGCGCCGTAAGCGCTGCCTTCTCTGGACTGGATAAAGAAGCGAAAAAAGTGGGTCTTGCGGTCAACGAGGACAAGACGAAGTATTTGCTGTCATCAAAGAAAGAATCGGCGCACCTGCGCCTTGACAGCCACGTCACTGTTGATAGTTACAAATTTGAAACTGTGAGGGACTTCGTCTATTTGGGAACCAGCATTAACACCGAAAATAATATCAGTCTAGAAATCCAACGGAGAATCACTCTTGCGAACAAGTGCTACTTTGGACTGAGTAGGCAATTGAGAAGTAAAGTCCTCTCTCGAAGAACAAAGATCACGCTCTATAAGTCTCTCATCATACCTGTCCTGATGTATGGCTCAGATTCATGGACAATGTCAAGAGAAGATGAGATGGCCCTTGGAGTATTTGAGAGAAAAGTTCTCCGGAAGATTTATGGTCCTTCCCGTGATGCCGACGGCGAGTATCGAAGGAGATTTAACGATGAGCTGTACGAGCTTTACGCAGATCTGACCATAGTCCAGCGAATTAAAGCCCAAAGGCTCCGCTGGCTGGGTCACGTCATGCGAATGGACAAAGAAGCTCCAGCCCAGAAGGTTTTCCAATCGTCACCCGAATTCGGCAGCAGAGGAAGGGGGAGGCCTCGACTGAGATGGAAACAACAGGTGGAGGATGACTTGAACTCCCTTGGGGTTTCCAATTGGGTCAGTTATCGCTAAAAAGGAATGACTGGCGTGCTTTGATAGGCGACGGCCAAAATCGCTTAGGCGGTTAAGCGCCAATAAATGATGATGATGAGTTTTCCAAGCATTTAGAACACCTTAATGGCATCTAAAAACAAGTACATATATTTATTTAATAAAGTAGTAAATATGCAAAATTGTATAATAATACTACGATAAACGGAATATGTCATGCAAAAAATACGATTAGTTTAGGTTGACTCTGCGATTAGTCGCTAAGGAATATGCGAAAAATAAAACTTTATTTCTGTATAAATAAATGACCTAGCTTGCATGCTCGACACACACCATCTCTTTGTTGATTTCAAAGCCGCCTTCGACAGCAGGAAAAGGAGTTGCCTATATGCCGCTATGTCTGATTTTGGTTCCCCCGCGAAACTTGTTTAAGGCTGGGCAACCCCCTATCGTGGGATTTCGTTAATTCGATGTTATATGGCGTTCACGTTGCAGAACTTAATCGCGATGGAACAATATATTACAAGAGCGTACAACTGTTGGCGTATGCCGACGACATCAACATCATTGGCCTCAACAACCGCTCCGTAACTTCTGCGTACTCCAAATTAGAAAAAGAAGAGGAAAAAATGGGTTTGGTGATGAACGATGGTAAAACGAAGTACCATTTGTTGTTGTTGTTGTGGTTGTTGTTGTTAACAATGCATTTCCCTGCCTAGAGTGTATGATCATTCCAAAGATCTTCATCAGGCTCTTCCAACGGGAGTCCAAGGAAACGCGAAGTTTCAACAGGGTTGAACCAGAGGGTCAGAGGGGTATGTTCAATTGGACTATTGAAGAGATGTAGGGTATCATGGGGGGTCCTACCACATGCAGGGCATGTGTTGGAAATTGTATCATTCAGTCTGGATAAGTAAGAGTTTAACCTCACACTGTATCCAGACCATACATGGGCGTTTTGACCAAAGATGACTTGATTTGAAACTCTCTCGCGCCCCACCTATCGGGGGTACTGATTATGTGTTGCGACTTGGCAGCACTGCATAATCGAGGAGCATCTGCCAGCAGAAGCAGCGAAAAATCTGGTTACCAGATGAAATATATTGACAGAAAACATTAGGATTTTTATTTGTGATTTGGGATTTTAGTTAAAAAGGCGGTAAGAACGTAATAAATAAGAGTATAAAATGCTTATCACAAGGAAATGTGTCGTAGGATTTGCTGATGCCCAAAGTTTACTTTAATTTCCCTGTTAGTGGGAATAATATCGTTTTGAAATTGAGCGGGTATTTCGATGGTAAAGTGGTTATTTGCTTCAAATATCCACATTTATTAAGAAAAAAAACTGTGAAATAGTACGTGGTAAGAAAAACATTCATAAAGTAAACCTTTTCTTGGCACATGACTTAATGTGAAAAAGGCAAAATAACCACAGCTTAAATCAAAATGTCCAAATATTATCTTCGCAATACTGGCACCACTGGACACTGTTATAAAAAATTACACATTTAGAGCGCTCTCAGAGAGCAAAAAGTTTCGGATCAAGTTATCTTTGGTTTTGACTCACATGAGCAGTTACTCTCAGCACACGTATTCTAACGCTCTTATTTCAGTCGCTATTGAGAGCGAAAAAACCAGTTTTGCACTGTGGGATAATGAATTGATTTTCCTGCCAGTCGCGCTGCAGACAGCCATTGTGTATCTATACCAAGTGTAAACTCTTCTGCATAGACGTCAAAATTCCAAAATGAGTTTAACACCTGTTTGAGATTGTGGTTAATAACAAGTGTGATATCATAGACATAGTCGTGAAAACTTCAAAGTGAGTTTAGTCACCTGTTTTTAATTTCCTGTTTTGTCTCACTTCTTTCCATCTTCCCATCTCTTTCTACCATTAGGTAAAAGATAGGAGACCGCCATGTTGATGTGTGCAGGATGTTAAACAACGCCATTGCTTTTCAGTTATTCGGTGCTGGCGACATTTTAATATGTGCAGGATGTAAACAAACCGACATTTTAATGTGTGTTGTCAAAAGAAGAGTTCACACTTGTACTGATACACAATGCAGACAGCAACGAGGTAATATAGGTAGTCGCTATGTTGATGTTTTTTTATGCCCTAGTATATTTTTTCCCCATTTGAAATGTATAACATAAATAAAATGTTATAATTTGAAATAGTGAATACAGTGACCTAAAGATGTTCACCGAAGTACGGTGGTTAAGCCGGGGTGAAGTGCTAAAGTTTTTAAAATTGGAAAGTTTAGCTGGGGCAAATGAATTAATACAGGCATTAGAAGATAGCCAATTTATTTTTAATTTGGCTTTTCTTTCTGATTTGTGTAACCGTTTGAATGAACTTAATTTTAAATTACAAGGAAAATAAAAAACTTTCCTACTTTCTGAGATCAAAGCCAGCTGTTATTAAGGTTTTCCAAAAGCACTGAGCTATATTGGAAACTACTTTTTAAACTTTTGGACAGATTTTAAGATAAAGTTGAAATTGTGAAGTTCTAGAGAAATCATGCTTAAAAATAAGGCTTGCCTCGGCGTCCAAAAACACCTTCGCTTTGAAATATATTCACTTACATAAAGCTTTTCGTCAAAACGGGGTTGTTTCTGGGCGCCCTAAAAAATTAATTTTTTTTTATTTTAATTATTTTGGATGCCTTCATTAATTCTATACTTTTGTGACAGTTTCTTATTAAAATTACATTCGATAAATTTCTACTAGTTAACCGGCATTTTTGCTTGGAACAGATGAATTTCATATCAGAAAAAAGTAAGGAAGTCTAAGTTCGGGTGAACCGAACATTATATACCCAGCGGTAATTTTCGGAACGGGATAACAAAGATATAGGCCCTAGGAGGATTTACCTTACCGAATTATGTCAATTTATGTGATTTTCGAAATTTTCCATATCGAAAGTGGGCGTGGTCGGGAAGAGATCTCATCCAATTTCATCACCTATATTGCTAGTATATGTTGTGCCAAATTTCATGAGTCTGAAGTAATAAGTTTAAAAGTTTTGACCAGTCGAATATTCCAAATGCCTCCCTTAAAGGTGGGCGTTGCCACTCCCACATCTAAACATTTATCAAAAATCATAATAGATTGATTGAGGGGTTCATCCTACCAACCTATATCATTTTAGCCATTTTCGTTACCGAATTATGTCAATTTATTAGATTTTCGAAATGTTCCATATCGAAAGTGGGCGTGGTCGGAAAGCGATTTCGTCCAATTACATCAGGTATGCTCTCTATTATGCTAGTATACCTTGTACCAATTTCATCGTTCTACCGTAATCAGTTTAAAAGTTATGACCCGTGAAATTTTCAAATATGCCTCCCTGAAAAGTGGGCGAAGCCACGCCTACTTTTAAAAATTTATCAAAAAATCATAATAGAATGACTAAGAGGTTTATCCTACCAAACTATATCATTTTAGCCATTTCCGTTACCGAATTATGTTAATTTATGTGACTTTCGAAATTTTCGATAACAAAAGTGGGCGTGATTGGAGAGCGATTTTTTCCAGTTTCATCAGGTATACTCCCAACGATACTAGTATGCTTTGTGCCAAATATGATCGTTTTACCCTAATCATTTTAAAAATTACGACCAGTCGAATTTTCAAAAATGCCTCCCTTAAAATTTATAAATAAATCATTATATTATAACCAGGGGGATTCACCTATAAAATTATATTATTCTAGCCATTTCCTTTACCGAATTATGCCAATTTAAGTGATTTTAGAAATTTTCGATATCGAAAGTGGGCGTGGTTGTAGGGCGATTTTATCCAATTTCATCAGGTATACTCCCAACGATACTAATATGCTTTGTGCCAAAGTGCCACGCCCACTATAAAAATTTTTTTGGAAAAATCATAAAAGAATGACCAGGGGGGTTCATCTATAAAATTATAATATTTTAGCCATTTCAGCTGCCGAGATATGCCAATTTGTGTGATTTTCGATATCGAAAAAGGGGGCGTGGTTATCATCCGATTTCGCCCACTTTCAATAGCAACCTACCTTGGCCAGAAAGTGACCTGTATACCAAATTTCATGCAAATATCTAAATTTTTACTCAAGTTATCGTGTACACGGACGGACAGACGGACGGTCATGCCTTAATCAACTCCTCTTTTAATCCTAAGAACTTTCATATATGGAACTCTATATCTATCTCGCTTATTTTGTGCCGTTACAAACAACCGTTTTGTGAACAAAATTAATATACCCTTGTACTAGTACTAGTGACTTTCCGAAATTTTCGATATCGAAAGTGGGCGTGATTGGAGAGCGATTTTTTCCAGTTTCATCAGGTATACTCCCAACGATACTAGTATGCTTTGTGCCAAATATCATCGTTTTACCCTAATCATTTCAAAAATTACGACCAGTCGAATTTTCAAAAATGCCTCCCTTAAAATTTATAAAAAAATCATTATATTATAACCAGGGGGATTCACCTATAAAATTATATCATTTTAGCCATTTCCGTTACCGAATTATGCCAATTTAGGTGATTTTAGAAATTTTCGATATCGAAAGTGGGCGTGGTTGGAGGGCGATTTTATCCAATTTCATCAGGTATACTCCCAACGATACTAGTATGCTTTGTGCCAAAGTGCCACGCCCACTATAAACAATTTTTTGGAAAAATCATAATAGAATGACCCGGGGGGGTTCATCTATAAAATTATATCATTTTACCCATTTCAGCTGCCGAGATATGCCAATTTGTGTGATTTTCGAAATTTTCGATATCGAAAAAGGGGGCGTGGTTATCATCCAATTTCGCCCACTTTTAATAGCAACCTACCTTGGCCAGAAAGTGACCTGTATACAAGATTTCATGCAAATATCTAAATTTTTACTCAAGTTATCGTGTACACGGACGGACAGACGGACGGACATGCCTTAATCATCACCTCTTTTAATCCTAAGAACTTTCATATATGGAACTCTATATCTATCTCAATTATTTTGTGCCGTTACAAACAACCGTTTTGTGAACAAAATTAATATACCCTTGTACTAGTACTAGTACGCTGGGTATAAAAACTTTAGCACTTCATTCCGGAAGGCAAATAATCTCTTCAGGCAATCACCCCGGCTTAACCACCGTACTTCGGTGAACATCTTTAGGTCACTTCTTTTTTTAATAGATTTTTCAACAAACGTCCCTTTTTCGTCCACATTTCGTGTTATAGTTCTACGTGATAGAGGAACTTTTTCAAAAAAAGCTGCTAATGGGCTGCTGAGTATTTGTAAAACTTTTACAACCACTTCTTTGATAAAAGTACCGTCTGAAAAAGGTCTTCCATGCATAGCAATGCTTGAACTAATTATGCTCGAGATATCTTTTTTTTAGTGTGGTTTCCGTACCTGTATAATTTTTTTGACCATCGTTTTCAACTTGGAAAACCCAATCCTTATACTTCTGCAAAAGGGTATTTTTTTTTTTTCAAAAAACATATTAGCTATCTCAATACCCTCATATTTCTCAAAGTCTTTATGGAAGGTATTATAGTGCCTCCTAAAATTATATGCCCGGGTCCCCTTTACACACATATTACACAATAGACATTGCATATTACCAAAGGCACGCGCATAAATAGTATCATAAAACAATCAAGCGGCGCACGATGTTGCTTCGCTGTTGGATGTTAATCAACTGACTGCAAATGTTCTTTGTCCCATGGTAGCCACTTTACACTAGCGGTTACCAATACATGCTTACTAGAGGTGTCCTTATTTTTAGAAATATACTTTTTAAAGAGTGCCGGCCTGATTGTTGTTCCTTTCGGTCTAAAAAACGGACACCCGAAGTTTGGTTGCGTTCCAAGCACGTTTGATGGACCCGAAAACTGTTTAAAGTTTTTAATATCCTTATATTGGTTTTGCTTGCATATGAGTAACTTTTGTTACGTATACGCCATGGCACTGTTTGCATGCGTACCGAGCAGAACCATGCTTAAGGGTGTGTTTTTTTAGGGTTTTAAACAATATTTATATATCGGATCCTATTACAAATTTAGACTCTAAATTTTAGAGCATTAATATGATGCTTGGTTAGAGTGATGCGCACTGTCGTAAAATCGAATGCTGATTTCGTTTCAACAATAAAATGTGCCCTTGCACGGTGAATCTCATTGTGAATAGCTTCATTGTAAATAAATTTGGCACTTTGTTTTTGATTTCCTCTTTTGTCTCATCTCTTTCCATCTTCTTATCTCTTTCTATCATTCGCTAGAAGATAGGAGCGACCGCCATGTTGTCATGTGCCGGATGTAAATAAAATGTCACAAAATGTAAACAAATCGCACTTATTGTTATTCACAATGATATGCACCGTGCAAGGGCGTTGGAACGAAATCACCATAATTGTTAGAAAATCGACTTGTTGGAAAAAATACTGTGGTAAAATCTACTTGTTAGAATATGTTGAAAATAGTTATAGTTGGCAATGAAATATATATTGTGAAAAATATTTGAGGAATAAAAAAAAGATTCATTAAGTTTTGGATTTGAGTTACAAAAAGTATCAGTGCGCGTCAAACTAACGTACAAAATATAATGCCAAGTTGACTATCAATGCAGTCAAAATATTTTGACATCAGGCGAGAAACCCTATTCGTGGAGACCATAAATGTGTTGACAAATTGATTAAATTATACGGAAAGTGGAAATCGATTCAAAAAACTCCACCTAATAAAAGAGGTAGTGCTCAAATGAAAGTAATCGAGTAATATGTGGACAATTTAGAAGATCTGTTTGATATCGCCACAGCTGATGCATTGGACACCACACACAGAAAAATTTCTTACATTTTTAGTTAACATGATTCATGTTAAATCAACATGAACACCTCTTGTACGTAAAACAAAAACAATTTCGGAAAATCAACACGAACATTTTAACATGAAGCGTATGGTTAAAATAACATGAAGTACTTCTGCATAAGAATTACATTAGTGTGTATCCCTTACACTATATTCGGTTTGTTTTAACATGAACAAGTGTTGTTTTCGAGCATCATCTGTTCCCCATCAAAGCTTGTGAACAGAATTGTTCTCAAAAGAACAGAATTTAAGTCAGTGTGTAGATACAGACTTGATGAAAAGTTGTAGATATTATAAATAATTAATATATTGTGAAATTTATAGTTTCTTAACTTGCGAATAAGTTGTGAAGTTTTGCAAAAAGTTTTGGGTAAGTAATTTGTGTTGTTTTTCATATTTTGTAAACGTTTCCTGCTAAAACACGTCCAAAAATGTCGGGGTAGGTTAAAAACAACGCGCACTATACATAAATACCATGGAAACGCTTTAGGATTAGGGATACCGGGTAGAAAAGGCGTCGTTTGATACTTATCCCTACATTAATTGGACGTGTGCTACCAGTTTTACAATCGCTTGGATAATTTAAAGAGCTTTCAATGAAACAATTTTTATTTAATTTTCAGATTGGGGCTTGTTGTTGCTGTTTTCGATGCAGAAGTTGCCAATGATTGCATTAAAATAAGAATATGTATATGTATGTACATATGTGTACTTTTATTATTTAACATGCTGATCGTGTTAATTTAACATGATGATCGTGTTAATTTAACATGATAGATCGTGTTAATTTAACATGATGATCGTGTTAATTTAACATGATAGATCGTGTTGATTTAACAATAAAAACATGTTGAATTAACATGACAGATCGTGTTAATAAATTATACAAGCATTATATTCTTTCATACCTGAAAAAATGTATGTTAAAGGTTTTCGATAAATGAATTAACTAAATAAAAATTATTAAAAAAATCAAAAACAAGGTGTTTTATTTTAAGGGTTAATTTAACAATAAAAACCTGTTAAATTAACATGATAGATAGTGTTGATTTAACATAACATATCGTGTCAATTTCACATGATAGATCGCGAAAATTTAACAGGACGAAAGTGTTATTTCAACATAATATAGTGTTAATTTAACATGTCTGATCGTGTTGATTTAACAAGAAAAATAATGTTGTATCAACAGGAAATCATGTTGATTCAAACCTTTGTGATCATGTTAAATTCACACTGTTCCTTCATGTTGATTTAACATGTAGGAACAGTGACACAATAGCTTCATGTTAGAACAACATGAGCGATAGTGTTGAAAAATAATAACCTGAAAAGGTGTTAAAAAAGTGTTGATTCAACATGAAAATTATTCTGTGTGCATGAAAATTAACGAAGACAAAAAGTTCCTGGAAAGGCAAAGACAAAAAGGACGTCCTGGATGAATGGCATTATATGAACGGGAAAAAAGAGCACAAGAGCGGCATGGCAAAGAACTAGAACGCAAAAGAAAACATCAAGAAGAAATGTAACAACAAGCGGGTAATTTATATTTTAACTAACAGAGTAAATCATTATTTTCATAATTTCTTAGCTGTTGCCAATTCTATCGATTGCAATGATTCATATGATGAAAATGATGCACAACATGGCGAAACAAACAGTAATAAAGAAGGTAGAACAGAAGTGGAATCAATGGCATTTCAAACAAATAGTAAATTTGAAATAAAACTCAACTCTACTCCTGTCACAAAAAGAGGTCGGAAGCACTTTATAATACCCGTTTGGTAGCTGCATTGGACAATGCGAAAGTATAGGATTGGCATGGCATGGCAGCTCATATACTAATTGCAATTGTTGAGGCATTGGGTCATCGAGTAGAAGAATATGCCATCAACCGTTCCACAATTCATCGCCTTCGTCAGGAAAATCGTTTGAGAGAGTTCAGTAAAATCTAAGCTGGTTTCTCTGATAATGTAAGTTGGACTAGTTAGTAAGCAGCGTTAAAAATATTGGTTATTTTTTTTTTAAATTCATAGTTAAGTAAAGATGGAGCATTGATCGCGCATTTCGACGGAAAGCTTATGCAGGACTTAACAGGCTGCACCGAAGTTGATCGAATTGCAGTATTGGTCAGCTACAATGGTACAAGTAATTTCTCGGAGCACTCAAAATAAATTCTTCAACTGGTAAAAATATTGCAGAAGTGGTATATGGTCGACTACAACAATGGAATCTTTTAGATAAAGTAAAAAGTTTATCATATGACACTACAGCTTCAAATACTGGTGTTGACAATGGAGCCGCAATTTAGTTCATTTACCTTGTAGACACCATATATATTAAATTATACTTCGTGCCGTCTTTGAAAACAAACTTGGCGCTACCTCTGCAGCTGGTGTACTCATATTTGAAAGATTTGCCAAATGTTGGCCAAATTTTAACAAAGAAACATTTTCAAGTGGACTTGATGATGCAATTGTATTTCCACAAATTAGTTCTAATAACCGTAAAGACTTAAAGGACTTTTATAGTAACCAACTTACTAAATTGCATAGTCGAGAAGATTATAAAGAAATGCTTCAATTAGCATTGATATTTCTTGGTGCTAGAAATATCAGTTTCAAAACACCCGGCGCCACCAGTCACGTTCGGTGGATGTCCAAAACAATTTATTGCTTAAAGATATTGACATTTCGGTCACAATTTAACCTTGCAAAAAAGGAACTCGACGGAGTACGAGATATTTGTATTTTTCTTGTAAATATTTATATAAAAGTATGGTTTGTAAGTACAAATGCTATATCAGCACCGCTTCACGATTTGAATTTCATAAAAGATGCGTTAAGATATTCTGAAATAGATACAAATGTATCTGCCGTTATTATCAAAAAAATAAGTAATAATTTATGGTATATTAACGAACAAACAGTGGCACTATCATTCTTCGACCCGAATGTGTCACTTGAAGAAAAACTCCATATGGTTGAAAAACTTGGTTCAGAGAACCCAGTAGTAAAGATAAAAAATGGGCGTAGCTATTCAAACTTATCCGCTTTTACAAATTATACTTTGAGTGACTTTGTCTCAGAACGAACGAAAGAGGTTTTGGAAATTTCAGTTTATCTACGAATTTCATTCATTTTGACCCCTCAGTTTGGGAATCGGCTTTCGATTTTGAAGAAGGCTGGAGCTTCTCCCGCGATCTTTTCATCGTTAACGATGCCGCTGAAAGAGGGATTAAATTTGTTCAAGATTATAATCGGTTACTTACAAACGGGAAGGAGGAAGAGCTGCAATTAGTGCTGCAGTTGGTCGACGAGTATAGAAAACAATATTCTTCTTTTAAAAAATCAGTATGGTGCCAATAGGTTAATATGTATGAAACTAGGTGTAGTTTTTGTAAATGTAAAAGTAAGATAAGAACTGTTTAGTGCAGTTGACTGAATTCTACGTTAAAACAACATACAATTTTTAAATTAATGTGTTATATAAGTATAAAAACGATTAGAAGCAAATAAAATGTCACTTACTGCATTCAATTGAATATAAAAATTTCAAATTTATTTCGGGTCCATTGAATGTTTTCGGATCGCAACCAAACTTAGCATGTAAGTTATTCAAACCAAAAGGAACAATAATCCGGCCGGCACTCATCAGAAAAACAGATTTAATTTTTTCCGAACTAATAAGAACACCTCTAATGTACATACGTATACGTATATATTAGAGCGGGTCGATTTGTATCGACCCAAAAAAATTCACAGGGGCCCATGGTGATTATGGTTAATTGGATAATTTCAAGCATTTTTGCCGAAGAAACTATGGGTCTAACATGAATTTCGAGCTAGCGGATTTTTCAAACATATTTTTTTTTCTTAAAAAAGTGATTCACTTGTTAAAAAGCTGTGGTGAAAACTAAAAAAATTCATTCTATATATGCATTTGGGGGTTTTTTGAGTCGATAAACCCATTTCCGACATTCATTTTTTATTTTGACGTCCGCCAGAGGGCGTTTCCGTCCTTTTATTTTTGTATTTTTTTTTTATTTTTTTGTTTTAAGTAATTCACTCGTTGAAAAGCTGTATTGAAAACTAAAAAAAAATCATTCGATAAATCCATTTCTGACATTAGTTTTTTCTTTTTACGTCCGCCAGAGGGCGTTTACGTCCTTTTTGGATTTTATCTTTATTTTTACGTGGTTCACTTGTAGAAAAGCTGTATTGCAAACAATAAAAAAACATTCTATATGTGCATCTGGGGGTTTTTAGGGTTGATAAATCCATTTTTTAAGTAGACTAACACCTCGATTCTATATTCTTGTTAAATTGTCAAGATACAAATTTTTTATCAAGTATTTTGAATTTTGCGTAAAAAACCAGTTGTATTTTATTAAAATTAATTTCAAATTATTATTTTTTAAGCAGAATTCAAAATATTTGATACAAATATTTGGTTTTTATCAAGATTGATAGTTATAACTACGATGGTTTGCTGGGTACTGTTTATTTACATTGTATTACAAATGACACACGTGATCCCGCTACTTTTCATTTCTATACTGTGTTTGCTATAGTTTTCGCGTCAATTGAAATTGATAATAAACAAAAAAAAATCAACCAATAAATCAAGAAAAAAAGTTTTTAAGAAAACTAAAAGGTATGTATTAAAACAGTTATTAATAATAAAAAAGTAAATGGTGGAAGTTAAAAAGAATAGTTTGGTTTTGTGCAAAAAAAATATTTGTTTGCTTAGTTTTTGTTTTTGTTTGATATTAGGTTAACGGTGCTTTTTTAAAATCAAAGTTATACGTAGAGTTTATGTATGCGTGATATTTTTTTTAGTTTGATTTCGCACCGTTAACCTAATACCAAACAAAAACAAAAACTAAGCAAACAAATATTTTTTTTTGCACAAAACCAAACTATTCTTTTTAACTTCCACGCTGCACTTTTTTATTATTAATAACTGTTTTAATACATACCTTTTAGTTTTCTTAAAAACTTTTTTTCTTGATTTGTTGGTTGATTTTTTTTTGTTTATTATCAATTTCAATTGACGCGAAAACTATAGCAAACACAGTATAGAAATGAAAAGTAGCGGGATCACGTGTGTCATTTGTAATACAATGTAAATAAACAGTACCCAGCAAACCATCGTAGTTATAACTATCAATCTTGATAAAAACCAAATATTTGTATCAAATATTTTGAATTCAGCTTAAAAAATAATAATTTGAAATTAATTTTAATAAAATACAACTGGTTTTTTACGCAAAATTCAAAATACTTGATAAAAAAATTTGTATCTTTTCGGAAGGTGTTAAAATTCAAAAAATGGACGGAAGCGCCCTCTGGCGGACGTCAAAATAAAAAATCAATACCAGAAATGGATTTATCAACCCTAAAAACCCCCAGATGCACATGTAGAATGTTTTTTTTTATTGTTTTCAATACAGCTTTTCTACAAGTGAACCACGTAAAAATAAAGATAAAATCCAAAAAGGACGTAAACGCCCTCTGGCGGGCGTAAAAAGAAAAAACTAATATCAGAAATGGATTTATCGACCCCAAAAACCCCCAGATGCATATATAGAATGATTTTTTTTTTAGTTTTCAATACAGCTTTTCAACGAGTAAAATACTTAAAACAAAAAAATAAAAAAAAAAATACAAAAATAAAAGGACGGAAACGCCCTCTGGCGGACGTCAAAATAGAAAATGAATGTCGGAAATGGGTTTATCGACTCAAAAAACCCCCAAATGCATATATAGAATGAATTTTTTTTAGTTTTCAACACAGCTTTTTAACAAGTGAATCACTTTTTTAAGAAAAAAAAAATACGTTTGAAAAATCCGCTAGTTCGAAATTCATGTTAGACCTATAGTTTCTTCGGCAAAAATGCCTAAAATTATCCAATTAACCACAATCGCCATGGGCTCCTGATGCAAAAAAAATCGACCCGCTCTAGTATATATATATAAAGTCAAGTATTAATGTTTATGTCAGCAGAGGATCAGCACTGTCAATTAAAAGTGTGAGTACTTACTTAGTTGGCACTTAACCGTTTAAACGGTTCGGGCCGTCTTGTGTTTGTAGTAGTAAAATAATGTGAGTGGGGTAGTAAAATATCAGTCCGTCTTGTAGGGCATTCGTCTTTTATTTTTATTGGTGGCTGGGGGCCCTTTGCATCCACGGGGCCCTGGGCTGAAGCCCAAAAAGCCATAAAGTAGATCCGCCCAAAAGGTTGGAGAAAAATTGGAGAATTGTATTTTATATCAACTTGGGAACTGAGCCATGCTTGCTGGGTCTCCGTTCAGCAATCAAAGCAGAGTGGGCTCGATTCTCGGTGGAGGCAACAAAGCAACGTGAGAAAGTGTCATTTAGAACAAAGCTTTAATTAGACGCTCTAAAACGGACATGTTTCTCGAGAGATAAAAATACGAATTTCTCATGGACTCCAGTTCTGACCTTCAGCTTCTAATACCTCAACATTTCGTTTTGTTATTTTCATATTAAGGGTCTCTGCTGATGGATCTCCTAAACCAATATAAATTTTTTTTCCAAGTAAATTTTCGTATAATTCTTGAGACGTTTTTCAAGCAACCTTTAACTCTTGAACTAGTTACAGAAATTTGAAAATAACTTATATAAATTTGGTACTATTTCAAGGAACACATACATATAATGCCGCAATTAATTTTTAAATATATGTAACTAGTTTAATAGTTATGATAATTGCACGCGTTTTTTTTTTGTTGGAAAGTTGGAAGCATAAGCTTTCAGACTATGTAAAGGTTGCTTTAAAAATTTCTCAAAAATTATACGAAAATTTACTTTGAAAAAAAAAATTGATATTGGTTTAGGAGATCCATCAGCAGAGACCCTTAGTATGAAAATAACAAAGCGAAATGTTCAGGTATAAGAAGATAAAGGTCAGGACTAGAGTCCATGAGAAATTCGTATTTTTATCTCTTGAGAAACATGTCCGTTTTAGAGCCGGAAAACACGATTTTTGAAAACTTAAAAATTTTGAGATAATAATTTATCTATAAGGAGAGAGTTTTTTTGGCCGATGGATAGGTAAGTTTCTTCTGGGATATGTACCCTTAATTTCTGAAAAAAAAATTTAGTGGCTACTTAAATCAGTGAAGACGTCAGAACCAGCTAAAATTCACAAAAAAAGGATAAAATTTACGTATTTTCAGTACCAGGTTTTTAATACCAGGTACTCGCTATATGATTTATTATTTTCTTTTAAACAAACTACTCTCTTTTACCTTTTAAACGCCATATCAAATGTAAGGATATCTCTAATAGAAACATTTTTACAGCTATAATAGGGTAATCCTAAAAATGACGGTTTTCAAATATTGAATTTCGACCACTTGGAAACCAGTTGTTATAAAAATTAAACGTGCGTAAATTTGATCCTTTAGGAACCTAAAGAAGTGCCCCACACAGTTTGAGCGAAATCCGAGACTAGTCAGCAACGATTTTTGCTTATATTAGACGTTTTCATATGGATTGACTCGTATATAAAAAAAAAATTATATTGACTTCACGGAGGATCGAACTCAGAATGCCTAAAACAACAAAATTGTCTGTTAAAACAACAGCTTAACTGTTAAACATACAAATCTGGCATACGAACAGTCTCGTTTGTTAAGAATTAATTAAAATCTCGTAAATCACCTGTCACGGTTGTTAACACTTAACAGAAAACTGTTGAAGCAACGAATTATCCCTGCAGTCAACTTAACTACAGTCAGCTAGGCGGCTTCAACTAGTTCGAGTTCTGTAATTTTTCCATATTAGCAACTGGTATTTTTAACACGGCGATGTCCTACGAGATGGCAATTGTCCTTCTCTGCATCAGCACCATACCAATTGGCTGACTAGTCAGCCCCTGCATCAGGAATATACCAGTTGATATACTTGTTATTATACACATCAGTATCATACCATTTAAGATACTAGTTCGTATATACGTCAGGATCGTACCAGTTGAAAGAATAGTTCATATATACATCAGAATCATACCAGTTGGCAGACTAGTTCATATATACATCAGAATCATAGCAGTTGAAAGACTAGTTCATATATGCATCAGAATCATACCAGTTGACAGACTAGATCATATTTGCATCAGAATCATACCATTTGGCAGACTAGTTCATATATGCATCAGAATCATACCTGTTGACAGACTACTTCTTATATGCATTAAAATCATACCAGTTGACGCACTAGTTCATTAATGCATCAGAATCATACCAATTAACAGACTAGTTAAAAAAATCATCGGAATCATACCAGTTGTCATACTAGTTCATATATGCGTCAGAATCATACCAGTTTTTATAGTAGTTCATTTATGCATCAGAATCATACCAGTTGACATATCAGTTCATTTATGCATCATAATCATATCAGTTGACATACTAGTTCAAATTTGCATCAGAAATATACCATTTGACATACTAGTTCATATATGCATCAGAATCTTACCAGTTGACATACTAGTTCATATATACATCAGAATCATACCGGTTGACATACTGCTCAGTCTATGCGGCAGGACATACTAATCATTATGCCCATTCAGATCGTACCACTTGTCATACTAGTCCACGAATTTGGATTCATTCCAGTTGGTATACTAGTCGGTCTATGCACCAGTATCATAGTCAGCCTCTACATCAGCAATATACCAGTTTATTCTTTAGAAAGCAGAGACTATTTGTATTTACCCAAACACGAAAAAGCATCTGTGAATTACAAGGTAAAAAAGAAGCAGTTACAAGAGAAAAAGAAAAGCAATTGTCCTCTTCTGCATCAGCACCATACCAATTGTTATACTAGTCAGCCTCTGCATCAGCATTATACCAGTTGATATACTAGTTCATACACAGCCAAAAATGAGCTAAAGGCTCTGAGTTCGATTCTTGGTAAAGTTAACACAAGTTTTTTTTTTCTATATTTTTTAAATTATGTTGTTTATTGTATTTTTAATTTAATTATTGAATTCTACTTGCAATGGCTCCTTTCAAATTCCGCGTTCGTCAAGTTTGATTATATAGGTCAAGGCCCAATTGCATTCAACTTTGTAGGATCCACTTTCATACAAAGTTTTTTAAACGTAAAGCGAAGCGAAATTTTTGCAAATGCTCAAAAACGAGGCGCGCATTTGTCAAAGTTTTATGTAATTGGGGCTTTGGGGTTGTATTTTTAGGTAAGGTAAATTAAGGTTAAGTTAGTCGTCCACTGCGGAGTTCCGGACCCAAATATGATATATAGATAAAATTAAGTCTTATTTTTACATCAAAAAGAGTCAAAGAAAGACTGCTTTCATGCTGGGCCATACACTCGAGTTAAAGGAGCATTGGTAGAGTTAATTTATATTGTTGTTGTCAATATACTCAAGTTTATGCCGCAACGTAAAAAAAATTGGCGGTTATATACCAACAGGTTGTCATAACCTCTAACGAGACTTTTGCCGAACTTCTCTTCCAACTTATAGTGTGCTGCTTTGATTTTTTCCCTATGAGTTGGCGGGACCTAGTTTTTTTTTTAATTTAAAAATCTGTGACTGTTCAAACAGTTGAATGCAGTTAGGTTAGGTTAGGTTAGTGGCTGCCGCAGAGGCACACTTAGGCCAGTTTTGAAAAGCCCGTTGTGATACCACCAGCACTAGGAAAGTCAGTCCCGGGACCCGGCCATTTGGAAAATCCCAGCGGTCTGGTTTAGACTATCCAGGAAGGGAACTCCCAAAAAGCGCGTTCCCGCGCCGCTTAAGGCCGGGCAGTTGCAGATTAGGTGCTTCACCGTTTCCTCTTCCTCATCATCTTTGCAGCTCCTACAGCATCGTCGATAGGGCACCCCTTCTGCGTGCCTACCAATAAGGCAGTGCCCAGTTAGAACACCTATTAATATTAAGATTTCTCTCCTTCTTAGGGCGTGAATGCCTCTAGATCTTTTATGATCCCATTTCGGCCAGGTTTGTTTGGATGTCCGGCAACTTGGGGATTGTTGACACCTAAAAAGATCTGAATGCAGTTACAGAATTTCCATTTGATTTTCAGAAAAACACAATTGACATTCAGAAAATTACAATTGATATTCAGAAAACTTTCTGAATATAAACTGAAAAAGGTGTAGTATGATTTCAACCCGAGTTTCATACATACTTGCATACTAGTACGAACCAGGATTTTTCTGACTAGTATTATTTCGCCCAGCAAATTATAGTTGTATACTAGTATGTTTTCTGATTAGATTGGCATTGATTGGTTTAAGGGTAATCAGCAAAGAACTAGTATAAAAACATCCATAAAATGTATAGTAAACGAGCTAGGTGTCTGCTGAGTAGTTTGGAATTGATTAGTTTGAAGGTAGTCAGAAATTAACTAGTATGAATACACCACAAAATTTTTAGTCGTAGAACTATAATGTTGCTGAGTAGTTTGGCATTGACTGGTTTAAAGCTAATCAGAAATGAACTAGTATGAATACACCACAAAATGTACAGTCAATGAACTACATTGTTTGCCGAGTAGTTTGGCAATGTCTGGCTTAAAGGAAATCAGAAATGAACTAGTATGAATACACCACAAAATGCATAGTCAATGAACTAGAATTTTCGCTAAGTAGTTTGGCATTGAATGGTTTAAAGCTAATCAACAATGAACTGGTATCCATATGCCACAAAATGCATAGTCAATGAACTATATTGTTTGCTGAGTAGTTTGGCCTTGACTGGTTTGAAGCTAATCAGCAATGAACTAGTATAAATACACCACAAAATGTATAGTCAATGAACTATATTGTTAGCTGAGTAGTTGGACATTGACTGGTTTAAAGGTGATCAGCAATGAACTAGTATGAATACACAACAAAATGTATAGACAATGAATTATATTGTTTGCTGAGTAGTTCGACATTGACTGGTTTAAAGGTGATCAGAAATGAACTAGTATGAATACACCACAAAATGTATAGCCAATGAACTATATTGTTTGCTGAGTAGTTCGACATTGACTGGTATAAGGTGATCAGAAATGAACTAGTATGAATACACCACAAAATGTATAGTCAATGAACTATATTGCTTGCTGAGTAGTTTGGCCTTGACTGGTTTGAAGCTAATCAGCAATGAACTAGTATAAATACACCTCAAAATGTATAGTCAATGAACTATATTCTTTGCTGAGTAGTTTGACATTGACTGGTTTAAAGGTGATCAGAAATGAACTAGTATGAATACACCACAAAATGTATCGTCATTGAACTATATTGTTTGCTGAGTAGTTCGACATTGACTGGTTTAAAGGTGATCAGAAGTGAACTATTATGAATACACCACAAAATGTATAGTCATTGAACTATATTGTTTGCTGAGTAGTTTGGCCTTGACTGGTTTGAAGCTAATCAGCAATGAACTAGTATAAATACACCACAAAATGTGTAGTCAATGTACTATATTGTTTGCTGAGTAGTTTGGCATTGACTGGTTTAACGCTAATCAGCAATGAACTAGTATGCATACGCCACAAAATGTATAGTCAATGAACTAGAATTTTCGCTGAGTAGTTTGGCATTGACTGCTTTTAAAACTAATCAACAACGAACTGGTAGGCATATGCCACAAAATGGTTAGTCAATGAACTAGTATGTTTGCTGAGTAGTTCGGAATTTGACTGCAGGGTCGATTGGACCGAAATTTGTTAGATTAAACAGTAAAACTGTTCAAATTTTAACGAACGAACAGCATCTGTTGTTTCAACAGATATATCGTGTGGATTGTTTTTGCCTGTGAAATCTGTAGTTTTAACCTGTAATCCAGTTTATTCTACTGTATTTTTTCTCTGAGTGTAATTTGGTCATTTATGGTCCTTAATAGGTAGCGAGGACTCTGCTTGGTATTCATTGGATTACAAATATAGTAGTATTAAAATGAGCTCATAATGAAGAAAAGTCTATTCATATCTAACAAATCGATGTGACATACAAAAACTAACACTTTCAAAAATCCATTAATTTTGTAAATAAAAAAAAAATATATATATATCACTAGTTCCAGGACATTGAATGGTAACGCAATATATTTCTACATCTTCTTTGTTTTTTATTTACAAAATTAATGAACTTTTGAAAGTGTTGGGGCTGAAATATATACAACTTTGCCCACGCTTTGATAGATAAATCAATGTTTTTAAAGGATTTATTTAATTTAATTTAAATTTATAGTGAAATCTAAAGGCTAGATGTGAAAACGGCCTTTAGTAAAGAAACTTAATCAAATGTGGAAATATGTCCCATAGTATTAATAAGAGTTGTAATAATACCTATCTAAGCTTGTATAATAGGGCTGATACATTAACGCAAATTCCGAATTAACTCCGCTTTTGGGAGTTAACTTGAGCACAATCTTCATTATAAACTCCCAAACATGAAGAAGATTTGAGCAGATTTCAGAAAACGAAATTACGATTTGACCGCTACTGTCACCGATAAATAAACAAATATAGCAAGGAATGCTACCAAAATTACGATTTTACCGCTACTGGATTCTAGATGTCTAGTTTTAAACTGCAAGAAATACAACAAAAACACTAGATGGTGCCGATTATTAATCTTCAATTTTGTGTTTGTCAGGGTAAAATCTAGATCTGATTAATGAAGATTTATTAGAGACCAACAGGGAACCCGACGTTGTCCGGGTGGATCTGTATTTTAGTGTTGTACTAATTTCTATTGAAACAATTTTTTTGCTTTTGTCAACCTTATTCTCGGGTCCAATTCCTCTTTATCAACCTCTTCCTCGGCTTTCTTTCCTATGTCATATTCCTTTCTGTCACATATGTTTGGGTTAAGCCCCTATCTCTGTTGGGAATTCCAGTCGAGTTTTTCCGAAATACTTCCTTCCTTCCATCTCCTTAACCTCAGTACCTCATCTGCTCCTACTTTGATGCCCACCCTCATTGATAAAAATAGAGACAAAATAAATAACAGTAGTACAGATGAACTCTATAACATTCCCTACGTCACTTTCAGTAATTTTAACCAAGGAATTTCCAATGTGCAGACACAACTTTTCTAGAGTTTTATTCCAGTATAGATAACTGAATTGATGAATAGATTTAAAAATTGTATTTCCCAAATTTTCGGGTACGCCACTGTACCTATGCAATTGATTTTTGATTTAGCTGAGATTGAGAAAAAATGCTAAACAAAAATTTGTGAGAGGCACGCTTTGTCATTTTTTTGACAAACAAAGTGAATTTTTCTTCATATAAATCTATTTACAAAAAAAAATTTCATAGGTACCTCACTTAAAATGACTATATCTTTTTTGTTTATTTGCGATTTTGATAAAATAAAGTTTAGGCCTCCTTCTAAGCTTCAAGCTGTCCACCAGAGAAAGTCTCATTAAAATCCGTTTCTTAGTTTCCGAGATCCTTACGGACAAACAGACAGACAATAATTCTAAAAATGGTTGAGATGGACTCTATAACATTCCCCAAGTCATCCCCAGTAATTTTTTCAAAGAAATTTTCAATGTACAGACACGACTTTTCTACAGTTTTATTATAGTAATAGTATAGATAATCTTCGTGTGTGTATCCATAGCATAATATGTCATCTCTAATCGGATGAACTTAATGTTAGTTAAAGTACTTACTCCTGAACTGAACTAAAAAATCTCGTTAGAGGTTGTGATAACCTGTTGGTATATCGCCGCCATTAGTTATTATTATTATTATTATGAAGGGGGTCGTTTAACTTTTCTGTTATCAAATTTTGTTTATACATAAACGTACGTATTCAATTGTACATGTCTGGCCAAGTTGTGAAGCAGTTTTGTTATTTAAAATCGCCAGAAAAAATTTCGATTGGTGTAAAATGTTAAGTCGACTTAAACGATTATTGCAAATCGACACAGATATATTAGGGGGCGTCCATAAATCACGTGATCAACTTTTGAGCATTTTGGAACCCCCCTCCGTCCATAGTAATTTTTGGTTATTTATAGGAGTCCCCCCACCCCCATACAAAAATCACACAATTGTAGGTATAGGTACTGAGAAATTCCTTTATTTTATTTATCCCTTTAAACAAACAAATTTGTGAAATAAAAATTACAAAAATTCAATTAAGATCAAAATCAGTTTAATAATAATTCGATCGTATTCACCCGACAGCTTGTAACTTTGAAATTGAGGGGTCTATCAGCTATTCCGTCGGAACGTGAAACTCGATAGAAATCACGAAATTTACGAAATTGTTTAACGAATTCCGACAAGTTTCGTGATTTCTATCGACTTTTCTGTTCCGACGGAATAGCTGATTGACCCCTAAAATTCAAGAAAATCACGTGATAATATTAAGTAACCCTCCTCCCCCCCATACGTGATCAAAAGTGATACTTTCCGAATCCAAACTGAGGCACTCCGCATCGGAGCTAACTACTCTACCGCTGCGCTATGACGCTTACATAGATGTTGTAGGCAAAACTCAGTGACTTGAAAAAGTTTTAACCCAACAAGCTTTAAATCTATTCCGAAAGAAATTGAACTTCCTTGTAGTGAGGGAATGGTTGCTTAAACCTTACATGGGTTTAAAAATTAAATTAATAAGTCTATCATACTGTAAAATGAGATATGAGCACACATATGTATTACATGCATTTTCATGCACTTAAAGCACGCTGAGACAAAAAGAATATGTTGCTCACAGATAAATACATACACTGAAAAAAAAATCTACAAGAAACGGCCGTCAAATTAACAGTAAACCCTGTAATTTTTCGTCCAACAGTGGGTAATATCAATTTTGAAAGTGACCACCTATCATTCTTCGAATATACTATCATATTGACATGAGTTACTGTAAATTTGAAAGTGGACACTATAATATTGACATGAATTACTGTAAATTTGAAAGGGGACACTATCATATTTTCAAAAATCACATGTTTGTACTGCCAATTTTACAGTAAATACTGTAATATTTACAGTATTACCATAATCGATTTGAAAGTGGTTTTGATATGTTACTTTCAATGTGCACTTTCAACCTTTTTATTTCAGTGTATGTACATTGTACAATGTATATAACTAGTAGAAGATCAAAGTGCTGCTATTGAACATATTTGCAGGCACGCAGCTATAAGGTGTCCTTAATGTTTCATTTTCAGCGCAGCGCAGAGCGTAATTTGAAGACAGGTCTGTTCAGTTTGATTGCACAGTTACAAGGACTAAGAGTATATTTTTGAATCTTTATATGTTCATAAATCTTTATAAACTATTTTAAGAATTTGGCACAACTTGTTCGTTCCACGAACCAAAGTATTTCGAAATTTTCGCATTCGAAATTCATTGTACTATTAAATGAGTATTAGAAGATTGCATTCTTGTATGAGCTCGAGATAAGATTGTTGAAATCTTTATCTTTATTTTAAAAATAGCATTACTTTTTAGTGTGGAAGCATTGAATAACTAAGCATCCAATAACATACATTTTTGACAATGCTGCATGCAAACATTTCTTTAAGTTGTAGGGTAGGTAAATGCAAATGTGCTGTTTGGGAAGAAGTACGTTCCACTATGTAGGTGTCAGCTTCTGTAAACATTCAAAAGCAAAAATTCTCACTTCGGTGGAAATTGGTACAAATGTGTGGACCAGGCGTGCCCCAATATGTGTATCAAACGTAAGGTGTTTTGAGTGCTAAAATAATCCCACCTGGTTTCGAATTTATATCCTAAAATTTAAAAGGGGGAAGTAGGTACATCATCTGTCGGGTCTACTAGTTATAAACAAAGCGTGAGAACACTATATTTGAGGAGCTTCAAACCAAAACGCAATAAAATACCACGTAATTTTTTTTGAGAGCATTCCGTACATACAGGTTCAAAAAACTTGATTACCAACTCTGCCATTACGAATCAAAAGTAAATATTAATTACCAGAATGTTCACGGTCTACGATCTAAACTGAATGATTTTATCTTAACAGCTTTGGTTTCACCGCCCAAGTGATTGCGCTTACAGAGACTTGGTTAAAACCAGATAATTAAAAAAAAAACTAATGGCGGCGATATACCAACAGGTTATCATAACCTCTAACGAGATTTTAGCCGAGCTTCTCTTTCCAACTTGTGGTGTGTTGCTTTTGAGTTTTTTCTTCAAGTTGGCGGGACCTACAGTTTTTTGCCGACTCCGAATGGCACTTGCAAAGCAAATGAATTTTTTGCTGAGAAGCTTCTCATGGCAGAAATACACCCGGAGAGTTTGCCAAACTACTGCCGAGCGGCGACCCCGTTTACAAAAATTATTTTTCTAAATAATTTTTGATGTTACTTTTGCTGGGCATCGAACCGCCACGACTTGGTGTAGAAGGCCGAACACTTAACCGCTACACCACGGCTGCCAGATAATTTAAACTCAGAGTTATTTTCTAATGGCTACGTTGTTTTTCGTTGTGATCGTCAGTCGAGAGCAGGTAGGGTCCTGATCGCTGTCTAGTCCAGTATTTCTGATGAGTTGTTGAACCTTGAAAACACACTTGACATTGAATTTGTAGCTGTAAAGCTCTTGTTCCGAAATTTGTTCTTATATATTTCTAGTTCTTATATACCGCCTAGGTCGAATGTGCATGTTTATGATTGCCATGCTGCAGTTATTGAAAATTTGAATTCACTTTTGCGTGATAACGATCGGGGACTTGGGGACTTTAATTTTCCATTCTTCAGTTGGATTAATAATAACGATTCAAACTTCTTGACTCCCGTCACTCAGCACGGTTTTGTTGGTTTTCTTATAAATTTGCCTCTAGTTCAGATCATTATGTGTCAAACTTTAAAAATAAGTTGTTGGATTTAGCCTTTGTCGATAATTCTATGGGTATTGGTCTTCGTAGAATCTCTGCCTGAAGACCCCTTGCACCCCACACTTGAGATTGCACTGGATAATTTACTCCCTACCATTAATTTCATGGAATCGAGTTCTCGTTCTAGATGTTTCTATAACGCTAACTTCGATTTGCTCACTCTTCTGATAGCAACCCATGATTGGTTTGATCTATATGCTTGTAATGATGTTGAGGTTGCCACATCTATTTTTTATAGATTATTCATCGTTGCGTTCCGGTTCATTTTGTTAAGGCTAAAAGTAGTAAGCCGCCTTGGTTCTCAAGACGACTTGCTAACCTTAATAACATTAAATCTAGTCTCTATAAGCGCTTTAAAATATCTGGTTCTTCTAATGATTTTTCTAAATATTTAGTTGCTCGTTACAATTTCCTGCACCTAACTCAAAATTGCTATACACGCAAAAAAAAGAAGAGCAAGGTCTAAACTTTTTTGGTGTAAAACTGACACTATTTTGGTGTCAACGTTCTTTTGCTACACTAAAATGGTGTAAAGTGAAAAATTGTGGAGTAAATCCATAAAAGCTGTTCGTCGCTACCATTCAGAACAAAGCTACAAATTGACGTCGGAAAGCATAAGTACCCGATAGCCTAATGGTAGACATCTCCGTTCAGCCGTTAATAATTGTTAGTTCGACTCGCAGTAAAGGCAATATGGCAGTGTGGTGAGGCAACGTGAGTAAGTGTGTGTAAAATAACACTTATTTTAGTTTATATATACAGCAGCACCTTGACGTGCTGTATTGACACCAAAATTTTTTTGCGTGTAAGTCTTATTTAATTAGATGCAAAATTGAATTTTTCAATAATCCTAAAAAATTTTATGGTTTCGTTAATTCTAAACGAAAACCTTCTGGTTTTCCATCTTCTTTGTCTTTGTGTGCTAAAAATGCTAGCCTTGACCATGATAGTGCAGATTTGTTTGCGGACTTTTTCAAATCGACCTATTCGTCGACCTGTACACAGAGCCAAAAAGTTCACCTATAATCAAAGAGATCGACGTCTAAAAAAGCGCTTTGGCCGGGGAGAGCGAGTGGGGACAAATTTGAAGAAATTTGTGCTAGGAAATCTTCTAAATTTTAGCTTGAATTCCTTCTCAAATTTATTGAAAAGGAAATCGGCTAAAAACAAGGAGTTAGCTTCTTATTTATGAATTTTTTATGTATTTTTGTCAAAAGTTAGAAGAAATCTGCTTGTATTTATGAGAAAGCTGTTTAAAGTAAATTAATGAGAACATCCTCTTATTTTCACTAGATTCATATTGAATTTATTGAAAAGGAAAACTATATATTTTTAGAAGATCCCTTATTAATTCAAATTCAGGTATGCCTTCTTCGAATGTGTAATTCGACGCTACCAAGCACAAGCACACGATAGCATCATGGTAGAGATCTCCGTTCAGCAGTTAATAATTCTTAGTTCGATTCGCGGTGAAAGCAATAAGGCAAGTGGACATGTGGTGAGGCAAAAAGAACAAAGGTGTAATTAGACGTTGGCAAGTTAAGTATACGATGGCATGGTAGTGTAGATTAGACTAGACTGACTAGACATCTGGGTTGAGCGTTCATTTTTTGTTTTTTTAATTTGAAACATTAAAAAGAAAATCTTCTTAATATTATGTGATTATCTACTCAGTTTTATTAAAAAGAGACACCCAGTCATAATAAGACGGGCATGTTATTGGAAAAATATCATAGAGAAATCCTTCTGAATTAGAGGGCATTTTATGTGACTTTTTGCTCTGTGTACATACGCCGGTTCCAAAGTAAAGAGATGTATGTATTTACTTTTAAATTTTTTTGGAAAACATGTGACTTTTTGCTCTGTGCAGTTCTCAATGTTAGATCTACTACCTTTTTGTGCAGAGGTATGATAAATGACTGTTTCCAGATAGACGGGAATGAAGCCGATTGCAAAGATAACTTGAACAATTTTAAGATCGGTTCTGTTAAATTCACAGCACAGATCTTAAGCACACAACCAGGAATACCTTCAGGCCCTGGAGAAAAAAATCGGTTTCAGAGCAAGAAAACTCTGAAGTACAATGGCACTGTCAATGACTGGTTGGTATATTGTTAATTTTTAAAATTCTGATTCTCAAAGCCTGCAGAATTTGATAACTGCTTTGTGCATTAGGTAATGCCGCGGCGGTGAGCGTATGGAATACGGTGGGCACAGGTGCAAGACCCGGTTGCGGAATTTTCTTTTTTTTTTCTTCTAAAATTATGTTTTTTTAATATTTAAAAACCTTTAATCTTAACTATTACAATTTACTTAACCTAATATTTTTTTTGTTCTTCACCTGCTCAAAACAATCGCATAAATTAGTAGCTATTTGTTAAGCACAATCTCATCATTCCATTAATCAAGCGCAACATAAAATCTCGAAAACCGAATATTTGCATGGCATTTGCCATAAATAATTTTGGAAGGGCTGCTATAATTTAATATTTTTATTATATAATAACAGCCACTATTTTTTTAATTCTATGATGGCCTCATTTTGACTATATATGAGTGTTTAAGGTATACATACATTTAAGTTGGTCGAGGACGGCAACGGGCCTAAAGGCAGCTATTGACAAAAAGTTGATCAGATGTTTGAATAAGTTCAACTATTTTAAATTGGTCGAATTTCGACCACGGGATATACTAGTGTGTTTTATAATGCTTAAAAAAGAATAATTTTATTCATGTAACCATAAACACACCGTGTAAACCTAGAAAATTACCGAATGCGTAAATGAACTTTCAAAATTTTTATGGAACGAAGTTTACACAAATTCGGTAAACTTCCTCGAGGAGTTTAGTGTGTAAACACCTCGAAAAATTACCCAATTCGATTACGCTGTTCGACATGCAGTTTTTCAAAGCAGTCAATTCACACTAGACAAAAATAGAAGAATATGCTAAAAAATGGTTCAAAAATTAAATTAATGGGAATTTCAAAATAAAAAGTATTCACATAAATGTATCTATATCGTTCATCTAACTGAGCTATTAAATGTATATATGTACGCTTTCGTTAAGTTATATGGTTACATGAGTACCACTAATATCCCTGCAGGGAACTTAGGCACTAGTGACACAAATTTGTGGTTCAGAGCTACCCTGTAGGGAAAATCTCTAGTTCAGAGCTAGTTCGCTTCTAGTGCGTTCCGAACCAGTACTAGCTCGCGAACTATCTTTTTTACTTGAAATCAACTGGCGAATTTAACATGGCGATGTCCTAGGCTGGAACTAGTACAAAATTCTACAGTTTGGCTCTAGTTCGTTTATTGGTACTATTTCTATAGTTCTGAACCATTTCTAAGCATAGAAACGAATATAAATTAAATTCAAAAACTTAAATTCAAATACGAATCCAAATGCCTTTTAACGACTCCTCAAACACTGGATTCGAACTAGTGAAAATGTAATCACTAACGTAGTAGTTTTTATTGGCCACTTTATATCTAGTTCTGAACCTGAAATTTGTTCACTAGTGCCTGAGTTCCCTGCAGGGAACTAGTGAAAATGTAGTCACTAACGTATTAGTTCTTATTGGCCACTTTATATCTAGTTCTGAACCTGAAATTTGTTCACTAGTGTCTGAGTTCCCTGCAGGGTAGATATAAACTGGCCAATAAGAACTAGTACGTTAGTGATTACATTTTCACTAGTTCCCTGCAGGGACCCAGGCACTACTGAACAAATTTCAGGATCAGAACTAGATATAAAGTGGCCAATAAGAATAACTCGTTAGTGATTACATTTGCACTAGTTGTTGTTGTTGTTGTAACGAAGCGTAGCCCTGCCCAGCGTGTACTTTTCCTTAACCTAAATTGTCATCAATTTCTTCTAACGGGAGTCCTAGGAAACTTGCAGTTTCAACAGGGTTGGACCAGAGGGAGATGGGTGTTAGAAGAGTGGGCTCCGAAGAGCAGATAAATAAATGGTTGGTATTATGGGGTGACGAGCCGCATGCCGGACATTCATTCGGCACGTCAAGGTCTAGTCTGGATAAGTAGGAGTTTAACCTGCTACAGTATCCAGAACGTAATTGAGCCAGAGTGACCCTTGTCTCTCGAGGAAGATGACGCTCCTCAGCCGCGACGCGAGGTGGTTTGGCGTGCAAAACGGCGTTCAGTGGACAGAGCGAGACATAATACGCAACGGACGTGTCATGGATGTGCTTCAGGGCCTGCGTATGTACCTTTGGATCAAACGGCGAAAGTGTGAGGTGCCGGATCTCATCAAAATGCTCACGTAGATGTGCCCTTACGGTCCTAGGAGGTGGCTCATACTCAAGCAGTAGTCTGTTGGGATGTTGTGGTTTGCAACAGTTCAACAGGTACTGCTTGTTTAGCATTTCATTGTGCTCCAAAACTGGGAGCATTTCCACCTCATGATGTAAATGATGTTTTGGAGACATAAGGACGCATCCCGTGGCAGTTCTGAGTGCGGTATTTTGGCAGGCCTGCAGTCTTTTCCAATGAACCTCAGCAAGCCCCGGCGACCATATCGGCGACGCGTAATTCAGGATCGGCCGACCAATTGCTTTATAGGTTGCCAGCAACGTTTCTTTGTCTTTACCCCAAGTGCTGCCGGCTAGCGACTTGAGAATTTTGTTGCGGCTTTGTAGCTTAGAGACAATTGCGGTTGAATGAGCAGCGAATTTGTGCATGGGGTCGAAAGTTACCCCTAAGATTTTGGGGTGAGAGACAGTAGGTAATTTTTGATCGCCTACGTAGATTTCTAACTCCATGCCAACTTGCGCCGTCCAGGTCGTGAATAGTGTCGCCGAGGACTTCGTTGGCGACAATGTCAGGCTCCGGGCAGTGAAAAACTCAACAAGAGAGGGGAGATAACCATTGATCCTGGAGCATAGCTCATCAACGGAAGTGCCAGAAGCCAGGATCGTACAATCGTCTGCGTAAGAGACAATCGAGACTCCATCTGGTGGGGAAGGAAGCCTCGAAATATAAAGATTAAACAGAAGCGGGGAAAGGATACCACCCTGCGGTACCCCTTGTTTAATCTTTCTCGGTTTTGATTTTTTGTTTCTGAAAACTACAGACGATTGACGACCACTCAGATAATTGGCGGACCAACGCTTAAGACAGGGGGGGAGCGATGAATCTTCCAAATCGGATACCAGTTGTCCATGATTTACTGTGTCAAAAGCTTGAGACAGGTCAAGAGCAACTAGAACCGTCCTGTGATGAGGGCTTTTCTGGTTGAGTCCGTCAGTTATCTGAGTGTTAATGGCATTTAGAGCAGATGTTGTGCTCCGTATTTTTCTAAAGCCATGTTGGTGCTCGGCTAACCTCAACTTTGATGTGTAAAGAGGAAGTAATACCGCCTCCAATGTCTTCACTACTGGCGAGAGGAGCGATATCGGACGATAAGACTCCCCTACGTTAGCTGGCTTGCCAGGCTTTAGTAGTGGGACCACGACTGCCTGTTTCCATTTTTCAGGTATGACAGAAGTGGCCAGGGACAAATTGAAGACGGTAGTGAGGTATTTTACTCCCTCTTCGCCGATGTGTTTTAAATGCACCATGGCTATGTCGTCAGGGCCCATAGCTTTAGAGTTTTTGGCTTTCCTGATGGCCACTCGAACCTCTGTAGCGGTGATGGAAACGAGGACATTGTTTTTGTGTTTATGCGCACACCTGAAGATCCTACGTCTGTCCCTGTCCTGTGCAGGGTGTGGTACAAACTGTCGGCAAAAGGCCGTTGCACTTTTCTTCGGGTCACTAAACGTCTTATCACCGAAGGTGATGTCTACGTTTTTTGGTGGGCCCGTCGAATTTGACAGGGATTTGACTGTGGACCATAATTTTCCAACACCGGTAGAGAGGTTACAAGACCTCAGATGCTCCTCCCATTTGGCATGTTTGTGTTCATCTACCAACCGTCTGATTTCCGCGTTGAGACCACTGATCTGTGGGTCTGCGGGATCGATGCTACGTATATGGTCACGTTCGTTGGCCAGGGCTGCAGCTTCAGTTGGGAAGTTTGGCCGTATATTCTGTATTCTCCCAGCTGGTATAAAAAGGGCTGCAGCTCTATTTATGACCTTACGTATTTCCTTTTCACCTTGGCGTACGTCAGTCGGTATGGGAAGAGCACCAAAGGAGCTCTCAGTAAACTCAGTAAAGCCAACCCAGTCAGCCCTCCTGAAGTTTACGTAGGATCTCTTCTCAGAGGTGGTGAAATCCGGGGCACGATCAACGGACAGGATGATTGGCAGGTGATCTGATGCCAAAGCCACCATTGGGCGCCAGTTTATGCAGTTTATTAGACCTGGACTAACAATTGTTATGTCCGGGGAGCTACTGCAATTTACTGCCATCCTCGTGGGGGCGTCCGTGTTCACCGCGCAGAATGTGGAAGCGTCAATTTGCTCGGCTATTTCCCGTCCTCTGGCGTCAGCAGAATGGCGTGAATGCCACATGTCATGGTGTGCATTAAAATCGCCCATAATGACACGGTTATCGCCCCGTAGGAAATCGCTTAAATCAGGGCGATAACTTCTGGGACAACAGGTGACGGGAGGTATGTAGATGTTTATCAGCTCGAGATCAACACCTCCAGCTGAAATGACAATACCCTGTCGCTCTAAGGGTATGTCCTCTTGGTCGGTGTTGAATGCAAATTCCCTATACCGCACGGTTTGGTGGATGATGAACGCAAGACCACCCCCACCGTCCGTACGATCATGCCGGAGAATGTGGTAGCCACCACTCGCTCTGAGATCCGAGTGGGTGCCAAGTTTAGTCTCCTGGATTGCAGCAATTTTGATGGAGTTTTGCTGCATAAACCTGGTGATCTCCACAATCTTGCCAGTTATACCATTGCAGTTTAATTGCATTATTTTGAAATGCGGGGGAGAGGCAATGGTCACTCTGGGAGTCAGGGACTGGTGCGCTCGCCGTGGAGGTAATATGCTAGAGTAATGCACTAGTTCGAAACCAGCGTTTGAGGAGTCTTTAAAAGGCATTTGGATTCGTATTTGAATTTAAGTTTTTGTATTTAATTTATATTCAGAGCTATAGAAATAGTACCAATAAACGAACTAGATCCAAAATGCCGAATTTTGTACTAGTTCCAGCCTAGGACATCGCCATGTTAAATTCGCCAGTTGATTTCATATAAAAAAGTTAGTTCGCGAACTAGTACTGATTCGGAACGCACTAGAAGCGAACTAGGTCTGAACTAGAGATTTTCCCTACAGGGATGACACAGAATATCCAATTACAATCTTAGAAATTTTCACAGACTCACAACTAAAAAGTATAAAATAAAAAATAGAATAAAAAAATATTTTTAATTTAAAATGTTTTTAAAATGAGCTGAAAACTGGAAAATAATTTCCCCTCTGCCTACATAGGTTCTTCACCACGTAAAGCTTATCTGGAACATTTGTGAGTGGGAATTCTTATAGGTATTAAATGGTACTTGTAATTGTATAAAAACATTTGGCGCTTGCTATATCGTGAAAAGATGTTTTTTTTATTTAGAAAAGCTCATATCGGTAATAAGATTGTTAGAAATTAATACGAACCATCTTTAGCGTGCGCCAATGTTTTTATACATTTCAAAATCTAATACTGTTCAAATATTAGAACAAGATATGACACCATCTGTTTTATATGAGAGTTTATGGTTATCTTTTGTCAAATGGACTGTTTGTGTGGACATATGTTTGTGTGTATGTGTGATAGGTTTAGGTACCTTATCCTGTTTGTTTTGTAAATATGTATGTATGACAATATTATCTCAAATTCTAGTGGACTGTATAAATTTACTTATTTTAGAGCGGCAGAGTTATGTGTTCATATTTTTGTATGAACATTCTATTTTTTATTCTTTGATAAGTCATGCGTATTGGAATTCCCATTGTCACGAACCGTCCGCTCGAGACTTTTCACAGAATCATAAATTTCGGTCATTCCATCGGATTGTTGGTCTCCCTCTTCCTCTGCTTCCACCAGTGAGTGCTAATAAGAATACCTTTTGGGCTGGAACATCTTCGTGCATTCGCACACAAAGCCACTGTGTTTTAATTGGCTGAACATAGCTTTGGGGCCTATTCAATCGATTCCGCCGGAACGCGAAATTCGATAAAAAACACATTACATTTATCGGAATAACTGATAAGACAAACCTCCATTCAAGAATAAGAGAAGCTATGATTTTTGATACTTAGAGGAAAAATGACAAAGATTTACACAGCGATGGATACCATGACATGTTTCGAAATTTCCAGGTCTCTCTTCAGATGGATTTTCGGACACAGAACTACTGTGTCTACACCGAAGCGGCTAAAGCAATTGCTTTAACAAATCAATTACGATGCCCTGTAGTATTTCGATGCCAATTTTCCTATAAGCGTGCCAATTTCATACCTTTAGACAAATGTACATAGGTCCGCGACATATTTTCCATATGATACATGATATATGAGTATGGTTATTAGGCATACATATGAATGTAGAACAAGCATCGGCGCCCCATAGATCTTAAGATCAGTCAAACAAGTTGGATTCATCACACAGACACGTTGTGCTCTTTGTTTACCAAATGATTTAGTCGTCGCTTGGCAAGGGGCGAAACCACATCTCGTGGGGGTGTCGCTTGTTTGGTCAGCGAATGTTAAAAATATAGTTCGGACGATCACAGCGCGTGTATAAGCGTTCTCACTTATACACCTGCATTTACAAATCTGCCGACCCATGATGTAGAAGTACACTGAAGTTTATAATTGATACATAAGTACACACTATAGGTAATGCAACCCAACAATATACGAAACATAGTATAAAGGAATGCAAATCGACCAGGTGCACTCAAGAGTTCTTGAAAATGAATTCAGAATGAATTCGAAATATCGACAAATATATATACCTACATATATAAAACTTACCTATTTATTGATTTTATTTAATTGTGTATACATATGTAGGTACATGTGTGGCCTAGAGCTCGTGAATTCAGCATTACTTATTAATAAAGGCCGAAAATACGACGAAATTATAAATTCTTAACAAAAATTAGAATACCCTAGTACAAGATAAAAAGTACGCAGGTAGAAACAATTTTTCGAGCATAAGCCGCATGAGCCAAAAGTGTGCGCAAAAAAGACGTATGAGCCAAAGAGTAAAATGTTCAGGAGACGTTTTTTTTTTACTTTTCTTTGCATCCAGTTTATATATATTGTCATGAAATTTAGTAAGTAACTTTATTTAGTGCTTTTTTATATAATGCAATAAATATTATTTTGATATTCTTAGCATAAGGGTAATTTTTGGTTCATACGTCTTTTTTGCCTGCACAAAATCAAGCTACTGTCTGATAATTTGGCTGTTACGCCAAAATTTCTTTTTAAACAAATCTTTGTTTTCTGCTCTATTCCGTGAAATTAAGTGTTTTAAGTTAAATTCACTGGTTTTCATAAAAATCCGCCATTTAAAAACAGTCCAAGTTTGACAATTCCGCTTAAACAAGTGAAATCGCAGTAAGAATGAAGAAAAGTCCCCAGCTTTGATGTGTCTGGCTGAAGTTTTTGTCATGGGACCAAGTCTATAAATGTCTGATACTACCTAAGGGCAGTATTCTACGACACATGTTTACGGATCCGCTATTTAAAAACAGCCAAAGTTGGGCAAAGCGGCTTAAACAAGTGTAATTGCAGTAAGAATTAAGAAAATTCGCAAACTTTGAGGTGTCTGGCTTAAATTTTTGTCATGAGAGGAAGTCTGAAAATACCCGACACTACTTAAGGGTAGTGTTCTACGACACTGTAAAGAGCCACTACTAAAAAACCCCAAGATGCACAAACCCGCTAAAGCATGTGAAAGCACAGCAAGAATGATAAAAAGTCCCCAACTTTGAGGGTTGGGTTGTCGTTGTTGTTGGGTTGAGCTTGGGTTGTCTGGCTGGAGTCCTGTCACTGATATGGGTTTAACAATACTAGATACTAACCCAGGGTGGTATTCTACGACAAATATGAGAAAATCATCCATTATAAAGTAAGTGAAGTTAGGGTAATTTATAGGTACAGCTTTGAAATTTCCACATTCGTTCTAGATTCGGGGAGGACTATCCAGGAGTAATGGTTTCATAAATTATAAATATGGTTTCTCACTCTATTACATTAATTTCAAAAGAGAAAAAAATACGTATGAGCCACTGCTGGGGGTGGAAATACCCCAAACGGCAATAACATAAACTTTGTGTTATTGCTCAACTGAATGTGAAAAATTTTAAGGTTTGGTTTATTACCACTCGGAAAGAAGTCAAATTTTGTCTTATTGCTCAAATATAGTATTTCATTTCAGACAGGATCGCAAGGGGCTCATATCAAACCTACTTAAGTCGTTGGGGCCAAGCCGCGCACGACCCGCTGCGACCGGTCGCTGCGATTTGGCACATGCCCCGCGCCGAGGCGCGCAGCGCCCGGTCGTCGCGAAACTTGTAAAAGTTTCCATGTTTCGGAACTGAGATATTTAATCGGCTATGAAAACTTTCGGCCATATTACTGGACTTATGCTACAGCGGTAAATCTACATATTTATACGACACTTCTTTGCCTTATTGCTCAAACGTGGGAAAAAAAATTTGACTTATTTCTCAAAGTGATGCAATAACACAAATTTGTGTTATTTCACATTCAGTTGAGCAATAACACAAATTTGGTTTTTTGCCGTTTGGGGTATTTCAGTGATGATGCGCGTGATAATAAATTATCGATTTTTATAAAAATACCAAAATCGAAAATCATGGCTCATAACCTGGAAATTTCGAAATATGTCATGGTATCCATCGCTGTGTTAATCTTTGTAATTTTTCCTCTAAGTATCAAAAATCATAAATTCATAACAAAAATTAGAATACCCTAGTATAAGATAAAAAGTACGCAGTTAGAAACAATATTTCGAGCTAAGCTCCACTCACAAATCAATAAGAGAAGCTTTTGAATTCTGATTGCAATGTCCTACTTAAACGGTACTGTGAAGGGTTCCTTTAGCAGTTCGAGGATTGTGAAGACTCCGTTGAGGACTACAATGGCGGAATGTCGACTTAATGGTGAATAAACTTGGATTATTTTGGAACGATTTTCCGTCATCCCTTATTAATTTTGGTTTTGCATTGCCGAAACCGGTTTCTCTCAAAACCAAAAATTTACAAGGGATGAAGGAAAATCGTTCCAAAATAAAATTATTCACCCTGAAGGAAACATCAATCTAACCTTATTTTGAAAGCATTCTTAAAAACCCTGAGAGAAGTGATAATTATGTTGCAATTATATCTCTGTAATAACAAATAAACAATTTTTTTATAAAAAGGTTCTGTGTTTTCTGAAATTAATTACATCCTGCTGGGTCTATAGACTTCCCTTTGAGGAAGAGCTGGCTAATTTATACAAAAAGCTTCAAGCACTGCACTCAAAATTGGAGGAGAAGCTCCACTTAAATCTTCTCTGTGGTATAGATATAATTACAGCAGGCCCATAACAAGCAATTTCGTACATTTCTTTACCAAGTGTTTAATTAATTTCTTTGGAGCCTGAATTTTACAAATGGCCATCGCAGTCAGTACCATTTGCTTGCAATGTAAGTGAATACAGACAAAATTAAGTAAAATGTAAGTCTTCAAGTACATTTGGTGGAAAAGGAAGTAATATTGTTAAAAGATAACAACAATAGCAACCCACAAAACAACAATCACAACGACAGATTTCGTTGCTTTAGCTTGACTGACTTCCATGTTTGCTGGCTTTATTTGTTAACGAAATAGCAAAGTTTGCAAAAAGTTTTTGAAATGAAAAGACTGAACGAAATAAAAGAATTGAAACTTTTCAATATGCATTCACTCGCTTTTTTTTCAATTTTCGTTTTGCATTTGTCTTGCCTTGTACTGCATATGCTATTTGAGCTTTGCATAGCTCCCCCGACCCCTATAACATTTAGATCAGTCATATTACGTGTTTGAGTCGAATTCTATTTATTTGGAAGCCTTCAGCTTCGATGGCAATTTAATAAGTTTTTATAGGGTCATGCAGTGTTCGTGCTGCCCTTTATTTTATTGAAAATAATTTGATGAATTTGTGTAAACGGCCTGCAATAACCCATGAAAAATGCGATTAGTTTAGGATGAATCCCGGAGGAGTTTCTTTAGAGTATTCGGCTAATGTCAATTTTGATATCTTTTTTAAGGGCTTGAACTGAGAAGGAAATACTATTTAAACCACATTTTTCAAAATCATAAAACTTACTTATATATATCTTTATTCACAAAGGCCCTAATTGACACATTTTTCGAAAAGAGTTTTTCACATATTTAAGTATGATTTATTAAAATACACACTCACTACAAATTTTAAGGAGTTACTAGCAGTAATAACGGAGAAATTTCAAATTTACAAAGCTATATTTGCATGCGTTCAATGTAAAAAAATTTTTGTTTTTTGCTTCTCCTGTAACATTTTTGAAATTGACTTCTTCGGCGGCGATATGAAGTTTTGATTGAGAGTAAAATTTGAGTAAATGGATGACGAAGAAATGGAAGTTATGGCACGGAAATAGAAATTGTAGCCGACTTTCAGGCGTATGTTTCAGACTTTCAGGCGTTTTTCTTATATCTCGGGAACCGCTTAACCGATTTGGATAAAATTTGGCATTATTGATAGTATGATTCATTCTAAGATTATGTGCGTGGGTGTTGCCACTTGGGGAGGTTCACAGGGTTGCCACCTATCTCATTTTTTTTTAAAATATTGAGCAAGATATGCCAATATGGGTATCAAATGAAAGGTATTTTTGACCGTATTCCAAATATGTAAATCTCAAGCAGGGTTGCCACCTAACCGCATTAAATTTATTTTTATTGATATCTCGGGAACCACTTGACCGATTGGCATTATAGATAGTATGATTCATTCATTTTTAAATTTATTTTTATTGATATCTCGGGAACCACTTGACCGATTGGCATTATAGATAGTATGATTCATTCTAAAATTATATGCGTGGGTGTTGCCACTTGGGGTGGTTCACAGGGTTGCCACCTATCTCAATTTTTTTTTAAATATTGAGCAAGATATGCCAATATGGCTATCAAATGAAAGGTATTTTCGACCGTATTCCAAATACGTAAATTTCAAGCAGGGTTATCACCTAGGGTTGCCACCTAACCGCATTTTATTTATTTTTATTAATATCTCGGGAACCGCTTGACCGAGGTGGATACAATTTGGCATTATCGATAGTATGATCCATTCTAAGATTATATGCATGGGTGTTGCCACTTGGGGCGGTTTACAGGGCTGCCAAATGTCCAAATTTTTTTTAAATATTGAGCAAGATATGCCAATATGGGTATCAAATGAAAGGTATTTTCGACCGTATTCCAAATATGGAAATCTCAAGCTGGGTTGCCACCTAGGGTTGCCACCAACCGCATTTTATATAGTTTTCTCTATATCTCGGGAATCGCTCTACCGATTTGGATAAAGTTTGACATTATAGATAGTATGATTCATTCTAAGATTATACGCGTGGGTATGGCCACTTGGGGCGGTTCACAGGGTTGCCACCTATCTCAATTTTTTAAAATATTTAGCAGAATATGCCCATATGGGTATTAAATGAAAGGTATTTTCGACCGTATTCCAAATATGTAAATCTCAAGAAGGGTTGCCACCTAACCGCATTTTATTTATTTTTCTCTATATCTCGGGAGCCGCTCGACCGATTTGGACAAAGTTTCGCATTATAGATAGTATGATTCATCGTAAGATTATATGCATGGGTGTTTCCATTTGAGGCTGTTCACAGGGTTGCCACCTATCTCAATTTTTTTTTAAATATTGAGCAATATATGCCATAATGGGTATCAAATGTAAGGTATTTTCGGTCGCATTTCAAATATGACAATTTCTAGCGGGGTTGCCAGCTAGGGTTGCCTCCAAACCGTATTTTATTTATTTTTCCTTATATCTCGGGAACCGCTTTGCCGTTTTGTATTAAATTTGGCATTATTAGTGGTATGATTCATTCTAAGACTATAAACATGGCGGTTTCCACTTGGGGCGGTTCAAAGGGTTGGCACCTATATTTTTTTTTATTTTTAATATTGAGCAAGATATGCCTATATGGGTATCTAGTTAAAGGTATTTGCGACCGTGTTCCAACTATTTAAATTTCAAGCAGGCTTGCCACCTAGTCTTCCTATCTTTCTTCGTACAACTTTCTTTCCTATCTCCCTCCGTTTTGATCTTTATTGCCCGCTTTCCTTCTACCACGCCCCTCTTCCTCTATATCCCATTCGTATGGGCCCCTGTTAATTTAGGCCTAATTCTACCCATGTACCAAATTTTAAGGTAAACGCACCATATATAAGATATTTTCGAATGGATAGTTTCCATGGTCCACTTCCGGGAGTAAGATATTGTGAATCTAAACCATTCTCGAATACCTCTCATTCATATTTCGTTATTTCTGAACTTAAGAAGTAAGTGTAAGAGTTTAACACTTCTTATGCTCGCTTTTTTATGCTTTTAATTAAACCAAAAAAAGAAATAGCCAAAACGTAAGCAAGTATTGGCCCCATGATAGACACTTGAGCTCAGTATTCTAATATTGTTAGTTTGATTCTCAGTGAATGCAATATAGGAGTTTCTGTAAAATTATCAAATAATGCAAAATCGGTTTTATACACGGAGGGAAACATCCATAATTATTGATATCACATTAAATAAAAATTGATAATCCTGTCCCATCAATGAATATGGATGTTTCATCAATGCTTTTTTGATAAATCGCTATTGAAATGGTATCCATATAAACTATGGATAAATTCTAAATAGTTTAAAAAACAAAATTTTATATAATTTGACATCTGGTTTCAGTAAGATTCGAACCCTGCTCCTCTAGCACGTTAGCCCAGTATTCTACCACTCGGCTACGGCATTTTATAATATTTTTAGAAAAATGTTCAATCATAAGAAACTCAACAAATTTTGAATTTAAAAAAACGCTCCAACAAGTTGTAATATTGTTAGGAAATCCATAGTAAAAATTGTTGAACTAATATGATTATGCGTCCCAGAAAAATTAACGTTTCGCCAATATATATTAATGCGCTGTCTCTACCATTATTACTATGCAGTAAATATGGATATAAATATACATACCGATAATAGAAATTCATATCACGACCATAGATATTGACGTGCCGTTGAAATATATTAGCATTCTATCCATAAATATAGCAAATAGTACATCATATCGAATTGGTTGACATGTCATTTTACTTTTTATTGGGAGCAAATAATATTTGATAACTCGCCCATTCTGAATGAATATTGCATCAAACTCGTCGCTATCAATAGCGATATTGTCACAACATTCAAAGCATTTCTCTCAGTGTAAGAACCTTTAAAAGATCGAAATTCGAATCACCTTAGCTAGTATATTTGTGTAGGTAGTTCTTTTTCCGTAAGTATCTGGCTTACAACAAACACTAATTGGACAGAAATTTCAATCACAGGTCAATAACCCGACAAACTACTCTGTGTACAAATAGAATGACTATAAAATCAACAATCATAAATAAAAAGATCAAAGATCTAAATTTGAGGTTTTTTGGATTTTGCTCGAAAACGGTAAGTTTTTGGACTTTTCTCGAAAACGTTAAGTTTTTTCGAAAAACTAGATGTGTGCAAGTTAAAAAATCTCTATAATTTTTTTTCTCTCAGAGTCACCAGTTTGCGATTGTAAAACAATGAAAATATTTTTGTAAAGCCTGAAGTTCTCGAGCTAGAGCCACCTTTTCTCTATTCATAATATAAATAACTACAAGTCCGGTTAATTTAGATATTTTAAAAAGTTCCGACAGAGCCAAAAAAAGAAATACCTTTCAGTATCGGTTATCTATTCACAAATAACGGAAAGTTAAATGTCTTTACAAAATTTCAAATTTGTGTATATGGAAAATAGTAATTAGATACACCACATTTTTTTAAATTTAATTAGTGGTGCCAATTTTGTTATCAAATCAGTTAGTTTTAAAATTTGTTTAGTATAGTAAAATTCGTAACCAGTGCTGCCAACTATCATCAAGTAAAAACCGCTAAATTTTTACAAAATACCGCTAGAAACCCACTAAAATCGGCAAACAAAATCTGAAAAATAAATGCATGGGGGCATAATCATAGTCAAATTAAAATAGGTACATACTTACCTAAAGCTATCGGCAACATTTTCGACAGATAAGCCTTTGGAAATTTTGTCAAAAATCTGGCTTTAACTTCAGTGCCTACTTTAAGTAAGAATATGCCAAATAGTTTTGAGATTTCTTTAAAGAAATTTATTTTTCTTCTAAATTATACGGGACCTAACTAAACTAATATGCACACGGAGATATGCGTTATAGGGGTCTATCAGCTATTCTGTCGGAACAGGAACTCGAAATCACGAAACTTATCGAAATTGTCCCGTTTCGTTCGCGACATTATCGTTTTTTGCGTAGTGAGATTGAGTGTATTACTGAATAATATCTACATATCCCTTCTAAAAAACAAGTTTTACCGCAGTAAAGATCTTCTATCGCCCCAACAATCTGCCATATAATCTATGCTGCAGCTGTCATACTTCTTTGAATCAAAAGTTGCATTCACAATAGCAAGTGAGAAATTTGCCAGATTAAATTATTAGGAATGTTTATGAAAATTTAAATTAAAATATTCGAGGCTGTGCGTGAGGAAAACCTCCAGAAACCTGCTAAACTCTTTTTAAAAACGCTAGATTTCCCGCTAACCGCAATTTGGAATTTCATCCCGCTAAATGGATTTCAAAAACGCCAGATCTGGCGGTAAAACCGCTAAATTGGCAGCACTGTTCGTAGCAAGTAACGTTGCACACTTTTATATTGGCCCACTCTCGCCATCGAAACTCAAAATAAAAATATAAAAGCCCTATAATAAATTTGAATTAATCTTCTCACCCCTTTTATGCAATGTACCTAGGTCTTAAGTGAATGGGACGGCAGAACGATTACATATGCACCAATCTGAAAACGAACTTAATTCATATACACCACTTACATTTATACATACATATGTAGATAGCTACGAAGCGTGAATGGTGCGAAATATTGTAGGGCGACAAAGTTTATTTTAGCAATCGGGCAAGGGCTCTAAGTAGGAGGTTTCATATGCTACCGGCACTTGAAGGAAAAACAAGACGAAATTGGCATAATTTACATGACAACGACAACAATGACAATAAAATTAACAACAAAAACAGCTTTGACGGCATAATGCAAGTAACTAAATGTAATGGTGGAATGAACAAAAGGCAAACAAACAAGAGAGCAGACACACACAGAACCTGTGACTTGCAAAACTTTTTATTGTTTGCGCAAACAGAATTCAAAAATGCAAGGTTCGAAAGAAATACAGCTCTCATATATTACTGTATATACGTTTTGTTTTTGTTCATGTGTACATTTATATGTATATGTATATCCGACAATGTTATAAGTAAATTGTTTGTGTTTGTATATGAACAAAATATTGGGAGGTTGTGGTTATATGGGTGTCATAGGTGTCGCTGCATACATGTATGTACGGTAAAGAGAGATTTCTGTGTAAATAGTAGTAACCGCAATGTGTAACGCTGCTGACATCGACGCAATTTACATGCCAACTAGTCAAATTTGCAACAGCAGCACTAACACAAGCCATAATAAATAAAGGGGCTAAAAGAAAAAAGGATCCAAGTGCCATTTTTTATTTAAGTCATGTACATATGTATAGTGTTTATTTGTTTAAAACGAAATCCGAGCTATTTTCGACACTGTAGTTCTATCCATTGGCCGGACAATAAACGCTCTTCCTAGAGTTTACAAAAAGTAATCGACTTTAAAATTAAATATATCGGATCAGTGCCAGACTTACTTAGATCCGATTGCTTCTAGCCCCTTTCAATGGTGTGTGGTATCTACCTAATATACCAGAAGCTTGAATCGCGGCGTTATTCCAATGCATTTTGAAGTTTACTTCTATACCGGCATGCATTTGAGAAAAAGTGTTGTTGTTGCGAAGCGACAGCGTTTTACAGGAGCTAGTGATGCTTTGTATGCATGTACGTATATGTGTGTATATTCACAATAATTAGAAGAAGATGATTTATTTAAGCTATTTTGTGTGATTTGAAATTCAATGTATGTATGTACATATGTGCATACATAGAGATCATAGAGGTCGTAGAAGAAGTTTTTGGACAATTATTAGATTACTTTTGTTCAAATGTTTAATGCGAAATGTCAAATCATTATTGCGTTTCATTTGTCTTTATAATAAAACATATTACCTACATTTTGATATTTTTAGAGATGGTTTAAAAAATTACCGATATCATTCAAGAAATGGATACGTCTTTTTTTTATCGAAAAGGCCTAACAGCCCAACTTAATTAATCGCACAATCGTGCGCTCACACACGATGTTTTGTGCTGTAACCGAAATAAGCTTGCATCTCGGTAATATATGTTTAAATTATGTTTTTACGCAGGCAATTCAATTTAGGCTGCTCTCATACAAGCAGTATGGACATGAACAATTTTTGACACGTTACGTTTGATATTCACGTTGCGCTGTGTATCATCAGAATAATATATTTTGCATTTACCTATGTATCATAGAAAATAAAGTTCCAGCACCGACCTCAGCAGCATTTGCTTCAGCTTTTCTATGTAAAACTGGGCATTACGAAAGAAAAGCAATAATGCAGTTGTTGGCTACAAAAATCCGCGAGCTTGTGCATAAGCTTAGCCCGTTTATGGGTTGATTAACTCCAACAAATAGTGTGGTGAGTAACCGAGATGCGTGGTAGAGATATCTTCAAAGGTGTGCCCATGTGTGAAATACAATGTTTGCCGCACTGCAGTCAACAAGGAAAGTAGCCTAGCTGTTAGACATTCGTCTGTTTAACTAGAAATCGCCGGTTCAAGTCGTGACAGGTTGAGAGTTTTTTTAAGCTATTTTTATACCTTTCATGAACATGAAATGGTATTATAACTTTGGTCCGATGTTTGTAAATATGAGAAGAAGAAGAGATAGACCCATCAATAAGTATACCGAAATGATCAGGATGACGAGATGAGTTGATTTAGCCATGTCCGTCTGTCCGTCTGTCCGTCTGTCCGTCTGTCTGTCTGTCTGTCTGTCTGTCTGTCTGTCTGTTTGAACGCAAACTAGTCCCTCAGTTTTTGAGATATTTGGCTGAAATTTGGTATGCGGCCACCATTTTCCAATATAGGAATCATTTGTCGGAACCAGCAAGATCGGACCAATATAACATATAGCTCCCATACAACCGATTATTCCGATAAACGGATTTTGGGCTTTAACTCCTGTATTTAAACACGAAGGAACGTGAAATTTTATAAGTGTTGCTATGTTCATATGTGAAATATCGATGCTGAAAATCATAGAGATGGGATAAATATTTCACATAGCTCCCATACAATCGATTATTCCGATAAACGGATTTTGGGCTATAACTCCTGTAATTAAACACGTAGGAACGTGAAATTTTGTAAGTATTGCTATTTTTATATGTGAAATATCGATGTTGAAACTCATAGAGATGGGATAAATATTTCACATAGCTCCCATACAATCGATTATTCCGATAAACGGATTTTGGGCTATAACTCCTGTAATTAAACACGAAGGAACGTGAAATTTTGGACGTATTGCTATTTTTATATGTGAAATATCGATGTTGAAACTCATCGAGATTGGATAAATATTTCACATAGCCCCCATACAATCGATTGTTCCGATAAACGGATTTTGGTAGATAACTCCTGTAATTATATAGGTAGGAACGTGAAATTTTGGAAGTATCGCTATTTTTATATGCGAAATATCGATGTTGAAAATCATTGCGATTGCATAAATATTTCACATAGCTCCCATACAATCGATTATTCCGATAAGCGGATTTTGGGCTATAAGTCCTGTAATTAAACACATAGGAACGCGAAATTTTGGAAGCATCGCTATCTTTATATGTAAAATATCGATGTTGAAAATCATTGAAATGGGATAAATATTTCACATAGCCCCCATACAATCGATTGTTCCGATAAACGGATTTTGGTAGATAACTCCTGTAATTATATCGGTAGGAACGTGAAATTTCGTAAATGTTGCTATTTTAGAATGTGGAATGTCGATGTTAAAAATCAATGAGATTGGACCAATATAACACATCGTCCCCATATAATCGATAGCTCCGATAATTTCGGTATGAGCTAAAGTTAAATTCACACAGGCTGTACTGGGGATCAAACAGTGAAAATCGTGACGCTTATTCATGAAAGGTATTTAGCCTTCGGCACAGCCGAAGACAGCTTTCCTTACTTGTTTCATATAATTTTTTTAATCTTAAATATAGTATGTTTTTTTTTTTAATTATTTAATGCGAAACGTCACTTACATCACAAATAGAATTACCAATATCTGTAAATTAATGAATTTTCATAATTTTGTTGGTTACGTTCAGGGACCGATATGCCGAAAGATAACAACGGGGCTCGTGATAGACGGCGGCTAAATTAAAGAAGTAAACTTCCCCGCACACACTTTATTTTTTTTTTTTTTAATATACATACATCGTCGCTTCTTTGCCAGAAGCATGAATGTGCCAAAATTAAAATTTTGGGAAATCGTATTTGAGAGTTTATTGCTCTCGCAAAATTTGACATTTTAGTTTTTGACATATATATGTTTGCGCAAGTTATATTCTCATTATACTCTTTCTCCTGATATAGGTTTTAGGTTAATATTCCTTAAATTCTTCGAGTTACGGCACATCATTTTTTTTTTTAAATTTTTAAAATTTTTCGTTGCGCCAGAAGCGTTTATCTGTAGCACATTCAAACTTAATTTCTAAATGTTTCAATATTTTCTGTGCTAGAAACAGGAGTGTGTAGCAAAATTGTTACGTATACGCCATGGCGTATGTTGTCGAGTGCAACACATTCATGCTTCTGACAGAAAGAAAATTTAAAAAAATTGGAAATTCAATTTTTAGAAATTTTTCTTGTTCCAGAAACACACATTTATGAATATAATAATTATAAAATTTCCCGGGCACCGTGTTTCTGGCACAATTTTCAGAGATTGAACTACACATTCATGAATATGGCATTGCAAATTTCCCGGGGTTTCTTGTACTTAGGAAACCCAGGATTTTCGTGAATCGTAGGGAAACCGGAGGTTAATCACGTGAGCCTAATAACTTAATCTGGAAAATTTGCACTTTCATGCCTCTAGCAAGCGGGCGACGCCATCTTAGAGTTTCAGTAAAACCCATACTAAAGTTTTCGTGCGATGTTTGTTTGATTCTTAAAAAAATAACTGAAATGGTTTTGACTCTATGTTTGTAAGTATGAGAAGAAGAAGAGATAGACCTACCGAGAAGTAAAGTGACATGGTCAGGCCGATTAACAGATTTGATTTAGCCATCTCCGTATGTACGTCCGTCGGTTTTAGAGATATCTTGCTAAAATTTTGGTAGGAGACCGCCATATTTATTGGCCGTTTTTATTTCGCCACTTTGATATCAGACTCAATTTTTTTTAATGCCTACATATGTACACCTTTGAATTGAAAGAAAGTACGAATTAAGCAGGCAGAAACAATTTAAAGGGCTCACAATGTTGGTTGCTATGTCGCATCGACAAGTTCACAGTAGTTATTCAAAAAAATTTCGAAAATTTTGAAAAATAAAATTTCAAATTCACATGCTGCTAAGTGCTTGCGAATAAAAATCGGCTATTGAAGAAAATTCATGATGTAAGCTCAACAATACTTTTCTTGGGTCGTGTTTTTGGTTTGAAATCGAAATCAAAATAAATGTTAAAGAATGAAAACGGAAAACGGTTTCTCTGGAAGTACTCACTCAACACGACTTAAATCCGGTACGAAAATAGACGAAGTTAATCTTCAACAACTCCATAAAAATGGAAGAACAGGTAAAAGGCGGCTGGAGTTAGTACATAATGATAAAAAAAAACGTTCGCTGTATACCTCCGAAGAGATTAAGTCCAAGCTTAAGTATCTTTCAGTTTGCTGTGTGCTACTGCTAATTTTTCCTACGGACGACATGCATTTTTTGCTAAAAGGCTTTTAATTAAAGAACTTAATATAGTGCCGAGAAGAGTCTCTGTTTTGAAAAACCACTTTGAAAGTTGTCGGGGCAGGTAGATGGCTGTAAACTTTTGATCTATATATGTAAATGCTTCTGCGAGCCGCTGTACATACAATTAAGGTGGGGTTTCACTAAGTATACAATTAGCAAGGAACGCTCCATGGACATACATGTATATTTAAACTTCGTTACTTACTTTTTTAAATAAATTGCAATCGTGTCACTGTCAAAAGGTAATACAATCACAGTTGAACAAGGATGTATAATAGTGTTTTAGTTCCACGCAAACTCACATATCGACGTGCCATACGAAAACTAACACCAGAAATTTTGTGTCTGACGAAAACTAACACTTTCTTTTGTGTATAAAGAAAATGCAACACCTAAAAGTGTTAGTTTTCTTCAGACACAAAATAAGTGTTAGTTTTCGTCAGACACAAACTGAAAGTATTATTTTTCGTCAGACACAAAATGAAAGTGTTGGGTTTCTTACAGAATTTTAAAGTGTTAGTTTTCGTAAAATATTTAAAAAGTGTTAGTTTTCGTATGGCACGTCGATATGTATTACGTATTCAAATTTCCATATCAGAAGAGAAGTATTGACAAGCGATCTATTTGGGTTTGAAGTAAAACTGTTCTAAATAGCGTTCCTAAATATCATGATGCAACTAACAGCTCGTGGCAACGCAGCAGCTGATTTTTTCTTATTCTCGAATTTCGAAAGTACACACATTTCTCGGTATGGAGCCTCTTAGTGTTAACTCTTTCCGGGGTACTAGTACAAATCCATGGAAACCCAGCTTTACATGGTTTTCATACACGGAGGGAAATCTATGGATCGAACATCCATAATTATTGATATCACATTAAATAAAAATTGATATTTCTGTCCCATCAATGAATATGGATCATCAATGCTTTTTTGATAAATCACTATTGAAATGGTATCCATATAAACTATTGATAAATTCTAAATAGTTTAAAAAAACAAAATTTTATATAATTTGACATCTGGTTTCAGTGAGACTCGAACCATGCTCCTCTGGCACGTTAGCCCAGTATTCTACCATTCGGCTACGGCATATTATACAATTTTTAGAAAAATTTTCAATCATAAGAAATTCAAAAAATTTTGAATTTAAAAAAACCGCTCCAACAAGTTGTAATATTGTTAGAAAATCCATAGTAAAAATTGTTGAACTATTATGATTATGCGTCCCAGAAAAATTTACATTTCGTCCATCTATATTAATACGCTGTCTCTACCATTATTACTATGCAGTAAATATGGATATACCGACAATAGAAATTCATATCACGACCATAGATATTGACATGCCGTTCAAATATATTAGTATTCTATCCATAAATATAAAAAATAGTACATCATATCGAAATGGTTGACATGTCATTTTACTTTTTATTGGGAGCAAATAATATTTGATAACTCGCTCATTCTGAATGAATATTGCATCAAACTCGGCGCTATCAATAGTGATATTGTCACAACATTCAATGCATTTCTCTCAGTGTAACATCGCCCCGGAAAGAGTTATATCCCTTTTAGTACAAGCGAAATATTTTTAAAAAATTCTTGAACTTATCAGAAGTTAAGTTTTATAGGACCTTTTGTAATACATTTACATGTATTTCTATATATGAATTTATACTTGATAGCTTACCAGTACGCATATTTATGGCATATGGCGTTGTCTACCAATACTGGGCATACATTTTACATCTGTGGTTAGCAGTTGGTTACCGTAACGAATAAACCACTATTTAATGGCTACCAGAGACTGCCGGAATGCCTGCACCCAACTGTGCGGTTAGGCGTTACTACTCATCCACACAGTCTGAAGCGTATGTGTATGAATAGTAAGTACCTACTCCCTTGCAAATATTATCCGATAAATCTGTAAATAGAGTTGTCCGCTATGATTGATTCCAATTCGCTTTTTAAGGCCATAGTTATAATAAGTCTCAGTTACAATTTGTATAGCATACTTTTAGATGTTGAAGTAAAATAATTTGAGCCTAAATTTTAAACTTTTTTTGTACTACATATATGACCAAACCGAATTTGGTTTCAAATTTAATGTAGACCAGTTTTCAAGAAAATTGGATAAAAGAATGGGGTTTCAATTTTAAACCAGAAATTGTTTAACAATTTTTTAAAGAAAAAATAATTTGTTTGTCCATTGGCTGAGATTCGAACCAAGACTCCACGCATAATGCCCGTCTCCTCTACCACACGGTTAAAAATTTGAACCTAAATTTTAAAATTTTTTGGACTACATATATGACCAAACCAAATTTGGTTTCAAGTTCAATCTAGACCAGTTTTCAAGAGAATTGGCTAAATGAATCGGGTTTCAATTATAATCCAGAAATGTTTTAACAATTTTTTAAAGATAAAATAAATTTTTTGTCACTTGGCCGTTGGTGGGGATTCGAACCAAGACTCCCCGCATCATGCCCGTCTGCTCAACCACTGAACTACATCGCACACATAAATGATGTTAAAATTCAGTCTCGAAAAGTTTTAATTTTAAACCGAATAGTTTTAATAATAAAATAAAGTTAAAAAAATGCGGCACTTGCCAGGATTCGAACGAAAAAGCCCAGGAGTCACAGCGGACTGCTCTACCGCTGAGCTATGCCGCACATGAAGTTTTTGTGGGCAAAATGCAATAACTTTCAAAAAAACCAAAAAAATCTTTAGTCTGCTTTTTCATTTAGACCTTAAATCGAAACCAAAAAAATTTGTAGATCTTTGTAGGTATTTAGAAAGTTTAAAATATTCCAAAAAAAAGTTTAAAAAATGGCCTAAACTTTAGACGGATTTAAAATGTAGGCTAATTTTTTTAACCGTGTACTCTATATATAGGAAAAAGGGATCAGTTCAATCCCCCTATGAAGAGATCAAAACTGGCGTTGGCCGCAGCTCCCCCGAGACTCATCCCGGATTCATCCCGGTCTAATCGTATTTTTTGCGTTCAAATGTATACATTAGACTGTCCCAATTTTCAAAGTTGTTTTATTTAAACGCATACCATACAATTTTAACCAGTATGCATCACCTTACAAAGTTTTATGCAATTCGGACCACGGCAACCCGTGCCGACTTGAAGTTGAAGTTTTCAGTAAAATCGCACTACATTTCACTCCGTTTAGCTAATTTAATGACTTATGTAGGTTCTGTTTTTCTCATATTGCTGTATTACCTCGTAATTAGTAAATCGGTACTTTTCTTCTGTACCAGATGCACCGGAATATCCTTTAAATGATCAAAATTTGAATATGTGGTCACTCATTTAAAGGATAATTGAAATATAGGCTAAATATAACTTTTTTAAATTATATTTCCAGGAAATGGAAGTAATAACCTTTAAAATTACTATCCCTCAACTTTTTCAAAATTCTATGTGCTTTAAAAAATTATATTGTAATAAAAGTTCTGAAAATGTGTATAAAAATATTTAAGGATGTACATGAGAAGGACACTGTTCATTGGACAGGGCATACCACACACGGAGGGAAATCTATGGATGGAACATCCATTATTATTGATATCACATTAAATAAAAATTGATAATCTTGTCCCATCAATGAATATGGATGTTTCATCAATGCTTTTTTGATAAATCACTATTGAAATGGTTCCATATAAACTATTGATAAATTCTAAATAGTTTAAAAAACAAAATTTTATATAATTTGACATCTGGTTTCAGTAAGATTCAAACCCTGCTCCTCTGGCACGTTAGCCCAGTATTCCACCATTCGGCTACGGCATATTATAAAATTTTTAGAAAAATGTTCAATCATAAGAATTATAAAAAATTTTGAATTTAAAAAAACGCTCCAACAAGTTGTAATATTGTTAGGAAATCCATAGTAAAAATTGATGAACTATTATGATTAAGCGTCCCAGAAAAATTTACATTTCGCCCATATATATTAATACGCTGTTTCTACAATTATTACTATGCAATAAATATGGATATGGATATACCGACAATGGAAATTCATATCACGACCATAGATATTGACATGCCGTTCAAATATATTAGTATTTTATCCATAAATATAAAAAATAGTACATCATATCGAAATGGTTGACATGTCATTTTACTTTTTATTGGGAGCAAATAATATTTGATAACTCGCTCATTCTGAATGAATATTGCACCAAACACGTTGTTGTTGTTGTAACGAGTTGTAGTCCTGCCCAACGCGTATTTTTCCTTAACCTAAATTGTCATCAATATCTTCTAACGGGAGTCCAAGGAAACTAGCAGTTTCAATAGGGTTGGACCAAAGAGAGATGGGTGTTAGAAGAGTGGGCTCAAATGAGCAAGAAAATAAGTGATTGGTATTGTGGGGGGACGAGCCGCTTGCCGGACATACATTCGGCACATCAGGGTTCAGTCTAGATATGTAGGAGTTTAACCTGCTACAATATCCAGAGCGTAATTGAGCCAGAGTGACCCTTGTCTCACGAGGAAGATGACGCTCCTCTTCAGAAATGCCAGGTGTTGCGGCATGTAAGACATTGTTTATCGGACAGAGCGCAGAGTAATGGCCAACAGACGTTGTATGGATATGCCCCAAGGCCTGTTTATGCACCTGTAGATCAAACGGCGTTGTTATATAGTGCCGGATCTCATCAAAATGTTTACGTAAATGCGATCTTATGGTCCTAGGAGGCGGAATGAGTTCAAGCAGTTGTCTACCGGGAAGCTGTGGTTTACAGCAATTCAGTAGGTACTGCTTGTTTAGCATTTCATTATGCTCCCTAACTGGAAGCATTTCCATCTCATTGTGTATATGAGATATAGGTGACATAAGGACGCACCCCGTAGCGGTTCTGAGCGCGGTGTTTTGACAGGCCTGAAGCTGATTCCAGTGAACGTCTGCAAGCCCCGGCGACCATATCGGCGACGCATAGTTCAGGATCGGCCGACCAATTGCCTTGTACGTTACCAATAACGTTTCTTTTTCTTTACCCCAAGTACTGCCGGCTAGTGATTTGAGGATTTTGTTACGGCTCTGTAATTTTGAGACAATTGCAGCTGAATGGGCAGCGAAAGTGTGCATGGTGTCGAAAGTCACTCCTAAGATTTTTGGGATTGGTTATGATCACCTACATAAATTTCTAGTTCCATGCCAACCTGCGCTGTCCACGTCGTGAATAGGGTCGCCGAAGACTTTTTTGGCGACAATGTCAAGCTTCGGGCGGTGAAGAACTCGACTAGAGAGGGGAGATAGCCATTTATTTTAGAGCACAGCTCATCAACGGAAGTACCAGTAGCCAATATCGTGCAATCGTCTGCGTAAGAAACAATCGTAACTTCTTCTGGTGGAGGATATTGTCACAACATTCAATGCATTTCTCTCATTGATTTTACAATATGGGTATCAGTTGAAAGGCGTTATTGCGGGTCTGCAAGGAGTGTAAGTTTTATTTCGATATCTCAATCCGTTTCGGAGATAGCTACAAAAAAATTCATAAGATCTGTTCTTTTCATATACATACAATGTTACTCATACGCCGTGTAGGACCTATAAAAAGTGACCTATAGTTGTAACGTTTCAAGATATTCTTAATTATTTTTGCTAGAAAAAATATTGTTTCGCAATCTACTAAAACCCTTTTGAAATTCCAAGGTCCTTTTCTCGCGAAGACGTTTTTTCAATATCCTTGCAAAGACTACACTGCTAGACAGTGCTATGACATTCAGTCAGCTTTGCAATGTTGCCTTTGAAAACGTGATAGAAAATCTGAAATTATGTTGTTTTCAAAGGTAACATTACAAAGCTGACTGAATGTCATAACACTGTCTAGCAGGGTGCTGTTATCCTTTTAAAAACTCAAAGGTGGAGATTTGTTAGACAGTCTTTTAAATATGAGCCAAATATTAAAATTATGTAATTTTCGAAGCCTTAATGGACTTTTTTGCGAACTTAGTATAAGCTGTATCCTAGACACAATAAAACTTCACACGGAAATTATTTAGGCTAAAACGCACCAATATAAAGGGTATGTATATCACATTTCGGACTTTCATATTTTTCCATACATTTTTGGGACAGAAAGACCAAAAAGAAAAAATTGAAAATGAATCTAGGCCAAACTTTTTGATACCATCATCACATGCAAAGTTTGATAGATATTGCAAGAGCAAAACTTATGTAGGAGCTTCCGACTATCACCAATAACTTTTTTTGTAGCTTCGTAGTTATGACTTTTGAAATAGAACTGCGAAAAAAAATGTTTAAAAGTTAAAAGTGCCACGCCCACTTTAAAAAATTTATCAAAAAATCAAAATAGAATGACCAGGCGGATTCACCTATAAAATTATATCATTTAACTAATTTCAGCTACCGAGATACATATGTATGTCAATTTATGTGATTTTCGAAATTTTCGATATAAAAAAGGGATCGTAGTTATCATACAAAATTTCATTCAAATTTCTCAATTTTTTACTCAAGTTATCGAATTCCGAGGTGAAATGCTCATTTGACTGGCCTATAAATCATTTGGTAAACAAAGAGCGCAACGTGTTTGTGTGATGGGTCCAACATGTGTGTCTGATCTTCAGATCTATGGGGCGCCGATGCTTAATCTATTTCGATTATTTTGTGCCGTTACGTAATAACGTTATGTGGACAAAATTATAATACCCTTGTACTAGTACTAGTACGCTGGGTATAAAACTAATATTCAAACAAAATTGAAACGCCCACGTGTTTTATCGTCTTTCGCAAGTGGGTGTTGTTTAATTTTGGAAAAGTTAATAAAGCTCACGGGTGTTATTTCCACGTGTTTATGTTATTTCACTGCACCAAATATTAGTACACTCCGACAGCTTTGTAGGAATTCTTAATATTTGAATCCACTCGTGCTCAAGTTACACGATTTTTTAACATGTGTTCATGCATCCTTTCTCAACCAGTACAACTTAATTTCAATGTTCCGGCTTCAATTTCTCCTTCCTTGTGTTTGTATGCTTTCTTAACTCGAATGACACGTTTGGCTGACAAAATCCAATAAAAAAAGTAGAAAACTGCTATCGTTTGCTTTTCATTTTATGGCAAACTTTCAAGTGCGCACACATACACTGAGAGCAGTCCACTCGAAGACGCTGCAGCGTTCCTCCTTTGCCAAAGGAATACAATGAATAGAAGAAACTGCAGATGTATAGATTTACTAGACTAGCAAAGTATGTGCACTTTATAGCACCCAGAAATTGTTTGAAATGCATATCATATGGTACATACGTATGTGTTACTGTATATAAGTGTGCAAAATGTGTGTGCGCTTTACTGTATCTACAAAAGAAAGAAATATGCATGTTTCGGCAGCCAATAGATTGAGGGTTTCACTATAGCACGGCGATGAAGTGTAGTGATGTGATGATAAATATAAAAGAGCAAGGAAAATTGCAGAGGAGTATGTGAAAAAGGCGTGAAAATGGTGCCTGCAACGGTGTTATGTATTTGTAGTAAGAGAACACTTATAAAGCAGCCGCATAAGCTGATCAATTAGTACGCATCAATGGGCACTATACAGTCTGCACTTCATTTTGCTCACAAGAAAGACGGCGCAGTAACGAGTACTAGTAGTTGCAGTTTAGCACTCCTGCACGCACAGAATAAACTCATCAGTATTGCAATGCTCATGAGGTTCGTGATTATAATGTCCAAATGCTGAAATGCGGCCGTCTGAGTGCATAAGATTGTTAAAAGAGCAGACAAATTGATAGGAAAAAACAAAGAGGAACAACCAGCAACACCCAATAAATTAAATGAATTCCAACCAATGGATATACACCCTTACTTTATCTTCAGTTCAAAGGGCTAAATACAGCTCCCAAGAAAACGGTCAAAAATGTATACATGGAAAATCCCTGAGTTTTTGGGATTCCCACATAGCCGAATCTCGGGACTGACACTCATAAACCGACACCATTACTCCTCTTCGAACCATTTAGATGACCTGTTGAAGCCCATCAAGTCCTTTATATTCAGCTCCGCGATCTGGCATCGGCTATCCGGGAAGGGAGCTGCCAAAAAGCGCGATCTCGCGCCGCTTACGGCCGGGCAGTTTCTTTTTAAGCATCTTAAAATCCGTTTTAAAAAAATGTTTCTTTAAAAACAACTCTGCCCAATCCACAAGAAAGGCGATCCCGCTAACCGTACCAACTACCGCGGGATTTCGTTCCGTTTCTGCCTTAACCTCGTATCTACAAAAATAGAATATTTCAGAACACGAAAAAAGCCAACTGAAATTCTCAAGTTTTGCATACCAAAAATGTAGGTACGAGGTAATGGATCGTACAAAAAACCCGAAGGTTTATATATTTTACCAAGCTGATTTTCGATTCGGATTTCTCGATGTCTTAAGGGCATTTCCAGATAAAAAAACGAGTTTTCTCAAATAGTGTAGTTACGAGGTTAAGGCAGAAACGGGGCGATTTGTCTTATAAATATCTCATTTAAGGTTCTTTCAATCGTATAGTTCGACAGGTTGAAGCCCATCGTACACAAGCTGATTGGACCTTATCAATGTAGCTTCTGACCTGGTAAGTCTACCATCGACCAGATTTTCATGATACGAGAATTGACACGCACCATCTGTCAGAATTGGGAAGGACCTCTCTGAGCCATTCGAAGCCAAACGAGGCTTCAGACAGGGTGACTCCTTTTCGTGCGATGTCTTTAACGTGATGCTGGAGAAGATAATTCGAGCAGCAGATCTTAACCGCAATGGTACAATCTTTTACAAGATTGTGCAATTATTAACCGAGCCGTAAGCTCCGCCTTCTCTGGTCTGGATAAAAAAGCGAACAGAGTGGGTCTTGCAGTGAACGAGGACAAGAGGAAGTATCTGCTGTCATCAAAAAAAGAGCAGCCAAGTCACCGTTGGTAGTTATAAATTTGAAACTGTGAGGGACTTCGTCTATTTGGAAACCAGCATTAACACCGAACATAATGTCAGTCTAGAAATCCAACGGAGAATCACTCTTGCCAACAAGTGTTACTTTGGGCTAAGTAGGCAATATAGAAGTAAAGTCCCCTCCCGACACACAAAGATCACGCTCTATAAGTGTCTCATCATACCAGTCCTGATGTACGGTTTGGAGTCATGGACAGTGTCAAGAGAAGTTGAGATGGCCCTTGGAGTATTTGACAAAAACGTTCTTCGGTTTTATGGTTGAACCCAGCCGAACGTCAAAAAAACGAATAGAAAAACGTCTCGTGAAAATCAGCCGTAACTGATACCACCTCAGCAATCGCTTTTATGCTAGGCATGTACAAATAGTTTTCATTTTAATAGCAAGTTTTTTCGGAATGTTGGATTGTCTGGCCTGCTTGATATAATTTTAACCAATTTTTTAATTAGATCTAAAGAAATTGCCATGGGTACTGGACATGTTTTGATACGCAAAGTCTAATGTTTATGTACATACGCATTTACTTACCTTTCTGTACGAATCCATTAATATCGATATACATAATATGTAAGTCACAGGGTAGTATACATATGTAAGATGATGTCTTTATTCTTTGTAGGAAGTTGTAGACTTAGCTTCCTTTATGTTATTGTCCTACGTATTTAATTGGTTGTTCGGCAAACATCCTGAAAAATAGGTAACATACAATTAATAACTTGTTTAGATAGAACCTTTGGTCTGAAAATTAATACAGTGATTTATATGCGTTTAAACGCACTCTTAAGCTACATTTACACTGCACCAAATGCATCACTTTTGGCCATGTTTTTTCGAGACCGTTCATCCGCAGATTAAATTTGATCAAAAAGTTAGGTCAAATTAAAATAAAATTCGTCTAATTTGGCAAACGAATTCATTCTGCGGACAAACATTCTCGAAATAACTTCGCCAAAAGCGACGCATTTGGGGCAGTGTAAATGTATCATTACTTTCAATTCTATCGTGTTCCCTCTCTTTTCTTAGAGCATTTATGAAAAAATCTTTTATGTCAAATTAGTTGTCACACTTACACTAATTTGATTTGGTACCTTTTGATTTTTTTCTTTGTTGTTGCTGTAGTTCATTTGACAAACTTTGAAAAAGTGGCTGAAAAAAGGTACATATTCGTTTAAACGCACCAACTTTCTTATTAGTAAAGGACATTTCTCTATAAATCTGAATTACTAATAGGTACTTTATTTTAAGGAATGACACCAAAAATACGTTTTACCATCAACTTTAGTAAACTTAGCAGCAACAAACAGCCTAAATCTTCAAAAAGTGAATAGCCATTTGAAGTTTTTGTACAGTTTTGTAGGTATGTCCTTGGAACTTTCAGCCCCAAAATTTTGGCGGATTTCACTTCCAAAGATTATCCACCAATGCAAATGACAGTTCGTAATCGTGCTCTTATTCGCTGCAAACCCCTTCATTGACTCATTAGAATCTAAAGCGATGGGCAAAACGGCTCGTATGAGCTTTGCACATTTAGGTGCAGGTTGAACGACGTTCAAGTGCAGGTACATATGTGGCGCGAAGAACGCAGGAAGAGAATAATATATGTACAAACACACATACGATTGATAATGAGAGTATTTGGCCTTATACATACGTCTGTGACTGCACAGACTGCCAACCACGGTTGCCGTTTTGGCCGAAATGTACCATTTTTGGTACAAATTTTTTCTCCGGGTACGTTGGTACTAGGGCTGATGATTCTACCGGGTATTACCCGGGCCCGCTATTACCCGGGCATCAATCATATGGCAAACTTCTACTGTAAGCATGCTTGGTTTCTTTCAAATATTCAATTCAGTGTACCAGGCGCACAGAATTTAAATGTAAGCAAATAAAAAAAGCTGAAATGAAAATTCAGTTAATACAGTTTTGAGCAAAACATAAGAACCGTAATCGAAAATTTATACAATTTCTTTCATATCAATTTGTGATGTGATCTTATAAAGCTGATAGCAATAATAAGTGTAATACAAAGAGCATACAAATGAAGAGAATATTACGAAGTCTATGCACACAGAATGATTTTTTTGAACATGAACCATGTTAAACTAACAAGAAAGGTCCTGTTAAATTTGCATGAGATAATGAGGCATATAGTGTTGTCTTAAGAGGAAGGCATAAGGTGTTGAAAGAAATACATGTAAATTTTATAGCAAGTCATGTGAATTTAACACGGAGTCAAGTTTTTTAACATGAGCGATAGTGTTGAAAAAAATAACCGGAAAAGTGTTGATTGTACATGAACATTTTTCCCGAAAATCTTATGTACATATCGTCGCTACGTCTGCAAAAGCAGATAACTATTTTTTTCTTAAACATTTTTATTTCATACTTATTTAGCACGGTCCATTCCCGACAGTTCTGCGTTTTTCTAGTTTAGAAGTTATCGAAAAAAGATCGGTCTGGTTATACTGTCATCTGGTAATTTTTTTTTTATCGCAGATGCAACTCATAAAATGACTGCAAGTACACAAAAATATAAGATTCATTTCAAAAAGAATGATGAAAAAAGGAGCAAATCATTAAAACGACCAAGTCAGACAAAAAAATTAAAAATTAATGTCACAGATCATAGAGACATACTTGACAGAAGATCTTCCAACCAAAAAAGTGGTAAAATATGTCCCGGGATAGCCGGTAACCAGTTTTTTACTCTGTAACAAAGGATGATTGCTTTCACCCCAAAAAGTACAAACTTTCTAAATAAGGTAAAAGAGCCAACCTATATCTTAACATTGTTCCATCCTTTTTGGATTTAAAGCTATACCTCGAAGTTAAAATAGCTAGAATTTTTATATACGGTCCCAATATTTTACACATTGCTGTAGTATTAAAACTTTAAAAGAGGCTGCTGGCGTATTTGTCAGTGCAGCTGATAATTTTTCGAAACAAATTTTTGTTCAAGTTTTGTATCAGGCGCACAAAATTTACAAAAAATAATAATAGGTTTGTTTACTGACCAAAAAAAAGTTCAGAGCAGGTTAGAGCGGAGCAGAGCAGGGCAGCTGTCAAAATAGAATTAGAGCAACTCAGAGCAGAAATGCCATGAAACACTTGAATCTCGATAGTTTCTTTTTATTTGGTTTTTTTTTGTTTAAATCTTCAAAATTAATGCAAATTCACGTTTACAAAAACATTGATTTTCTTGCAAGCTGATACATTTCAAACTCAAATGAGACGATTGGGGATATTTTTCTGGGCAATCTTCAACTGTATGAAAAATATATTTTCTGCTTAGAAAATATACTTTTCCAATATTTAACCCCCTAAAAATTTCATAAGTGAATTAAACTAAAAAAAAATCGAGAAAAGCTTAGAACATCAAATAGTCAAAGTAAAAATGGGTATTTGTTTCCTTTAGGTGTCAACTGCTAATAAATTAGCTAAAATTATGGGAGGTAGCTCAAAAGACAGGTTTGGCCTCAGGATCACGAGTCCGGAAGCGTTTTTTTAATTTTTTGTTTTTAGGTACAGCCTAATAAAATTACAACAACCACATGAAAACTTGCCACTTTGATTGCAAACACCTCTTCAGTGAAGCAAAATATTAAAAAGCGCTTCCGGACTCGTGATCCTGAGGCCAAACCCTGTCTTTTGAGATATTTCCCATAATTTTAGCTAATTTATTAGCAGTTGACACCTAAAGGAAACAAATACCCATTTTTACTTTGACTATTTGATGTTCTAAGCTTTTCTCGATTTTTTTTTAGTTTAATTCACTTATGAAATTTTTAGGGGGTTAAATATTGGAAAAGTATATTTTCTAAGCAGAAAATATATTTTTCATACAGTTGAAGATTGCCCAGAAAAATATCCCCAATCGTCTCATTTGAGTTTGAAATGTATAAAGACAGGTTTTGGCCTCAGGATCACGAGTCCGGAAGCGTTTTTTTAATTTTTTGTTTTTAGGTACAGCCTAATAAAATTACAACAACCACATGAAAACTTGCCACTTTGATTGCAAATACCTCTTCAGTGAAGCAAAATATTAAAAAGCGCTTCCGGACTCGTGATCCTGAGGCCAAACCCTGTCTTTTGAGATATTTCCCATAATTTTAGCTAATTTATTAGCGATTGATCCCTAAAGGAAACAAATACCCAAAAATGTGTATTTCGTAAAAAAAAGTAGAGTAGAGTGGTGATTTCGTTTCATCAAATGCGAATTTTTTACACGTAGAACGGGTACACTTTTACAGTATTCTAAAATATTAATAGGCTAACACTCTCCCCATACAAACAGACGCAACCCAATTTCATATAGTATTTATGGATAGATCTCTATAAAATTTATAGTGGAAACTTAGAATGGACTAATCTGATGTCTCACCAAAAAAAATTTTGAAAATTATTTTTAGTTTATTTGTTATTAAAGAAAAAATAGGTCTCCAAACTCTCCAGCTATTTTGTTATCTCCACATTCTGTTATACCCGAACTATACATCACTATTCAGCACTCTTATAAAACTCCCAAAGACACACCTACCGCTCATTCCCTTACACACGCACGTACATATCTATGCAATGATCCAGCAGCTGCCACTTGCTTTTATTTTTGTGCCAAAAAAAACAACAAAATGTACCAAATTATATCATCTTCGGCATCTAAACACCATTTGTAAGCTAAGAAGTCCAGCTTCACTTCTGGCTTTATACATATATTTAACTTTTGGCCTATTGGTTAAAGTTTATTTTTTTAACGATATGATTTTGTAAGAAAATTCCACAATGTTAAGATCGAAATTTAAATATCGTACGGACTTTAACTAAAGAACAATTTTACATGACACTAATGCTGATTTCGTTGAACATGTTTATACCCTTGCACAGAATACTGTAAAAGTGTGATAAAAGTGTACCCGCTGTACATGAAACTGCTATATCGGAATTTTTTTTAGAAAAATATTTCTTTTCATAGTAGTAATACATGTTCCGAATTTCAGCCAAATCGGACCATAAATGCGATTTTTGAAAATATAGCACCCACGCGCCACCTATCGGAATTTTTTTTTTTTCATAATATTGCATTGTCATCGCGATCTGAACTGTGGTGAAAATTTCAAGACCCTCCCTGCAGTCAAATTCCGAACTACTCAGCAAACATACTAGTTCATTGACTAACCATTTTGTGGCATATGCATACCAGTTCATTGTTGATTAGTTTTCCAATTAGTCAATGCCAAACTACTCATCGAAAATTCTAGTTCATTGACTATACATTTTGTGGTGTATTTATACTAGTTCATTGCTGATTAGCTTCAAACCAGTCAAGGCCAAACTACTCAGCAAACAATATAGTTCATTGACTATACATTTTGTGGTGTATTCATACTAGTTCATTTCTGATCACCTTTAAATCAGGCAATGTCGAACTACTCAGCAAATAATATAGTTCATTGACCATACATTTTGTGGTGTATTCATACTAGTTCATTTCTGATCACCTTTAAACCAGTCAATGTCGAACTACTCAGCAAATAATATAGTTCATTGACCATACATTTTGTGGTGTATTCATACTAGTTCATTTCTGATTAGCTTTAAGCCAGTCAATGCCAAACTACTCAGCAACATTATAGTTCTACGCCTAAACATTTTGTGGTGTATTCATACCAGTTAATTTCTGAATACCTTCAAACTAATCAATTCCAAACTACTCAGCAGACACATAGATCGTTTACTATACATTTTATGGATGTTTTTATACTAGTTCTTTGCTGATTACCCATAAACCAATCAATGCCAATCTAATCACAAAACATACTAGTATACAACTATAATTTGCTGGGCGAAATAATACTAGTCAGAAAAATCCTGGTTCGTACTAGTATGCAAGTATGTATGAATCTCGGATTGAAATTATACTACATCTTTTTCAGTTTATATTCAGAAAGTTTTCTGAATATCAATTGTTATTTTCTGAATGTCAATTGTATTTTTCTGAATATCAAATGGAAATCCTGAATATGAATTGTAATTTTCTAAATATAAATTGTTACTTTCTGAATATAAACTGAAAAGGTGTAGTCAGAAAAAGCCTAATCTATTTTAGAAAAATACTAATTAGAAAAATTCCATTTCATACTACATTATTATTATAAGGCCTTATTACACCGCAACCATTAGTACGATCTATTGTAGTACATGGTACAATGCAAACATTATTTGAAATTTTTGGTTTGCTTCTTTTTTTCTCTTGTAATTCACAGATGCTTTTTCGTGTTTGGCTAAATACAAATATGATGCTGATGTATATATGATCTAGTATGTCAACTGCTATATTTCTTGTGTACTTATATACACAGAAAAAAGGCACTGGTAAAATCTACAATCTCGTGCTGTTATCCTGAATTTGACCAAATTTTGATTGTTTGAACGGTATTTTTTGTTGAAGTAACTGTATTCAGATCTTTTATAATCCCATTTTGGCCAGGTTTGTTTGGATGTCCGGCACCCTTGGGATTGTTGCTACCTTTCGTTGGCTTGACGGAGTGTGTACTCCAAGCCAACGAAATGTGGCAACAATCCCCAAGGTGCCGGACATCCAAACAAACCTGGCCTAAGAAGGAGAGAAATCTCCATATTAATAGGGGCACTGCCTTATTGGTAGGCACGCAGAAGGTGTGCCCTACCGACGATGCTGTAGGAGCTGCAAAGATGATGAGGAAGAGGAGACGGTGAAGCACCTCATCTGCAACTGCCCGGTCTTAAGCGGCGCGAGAACGCGCTTTTTGGGAGTTCCCTTCCTGGATAGCCTAAACCAGACCGCTGAACTGGACATAAAGGACTTGATGGCCTTCATAAAGTCATCTAAGTGGTTCGAGGAGGAGTAACGGTGACGGTTTAGGAGTGTCAGTCCCGGGATACTACTATGTGGAAAATCCCAACAAAAATCAAAGCAGCACACTATAAGTTGGAAGAGAAGTTCGGCAAAAGTCTCGTTAGAGGTTATGACAACCTGTTGGTATATAACCGCCATTTTTTTTACGTTGCGGCATAAACTTGAGTATATTGACAACAACAATATAAATTGACTCTAACAATGCTCCTTTAACTCGAGTGTATGGCCCAGCATGAAAGCAGTCTTACTTTCACTCTTTTTGATGTAAAAATAAGACTTACTTTTATCTATATATACATATGTGGGACCGGAACTCCGCAGTGGACGACAAACTTAACCTTGAGTAACCTTAATTTACCTTACCTAAAAATACAACACCAAAGCCCCAATTACATAAAACTTTGACAAATGCGCGCCTCGTTTTTGAGCATTTGCAAAAATTTCGCTTCGCTTTACGTTTAAAAAATTTTGAATGAAAGTGGATCCTACAAAGTTGAATACAATTGGGCCTTCACCTATATAATCAAACTTGACGAACGCGGAATTTGAAAGGAGCCATTGCAAGTTGAATTCAATAATTAAATTAAAAATACAATAAACAACATAATTTAAAAAATATAGAAAAAAAAAACTTATGTCAACTTTACCGAGAATCGAACTCAGAGCCTTTAGCTCATTTTTGGCTGTGTATGAACTAGTATATAAACTGGTATAATGCTGATGCAGAGGCTGACTAGTATACCAATTGGTATGGTGCTGATGCAGAAGAGGACAATTGCTTTTCTTTTTCTCTTGTAACTGCTTCTTTTTTACCTTGTAATTCACAGATGCTTTTTCGTGTTTGGGTAAATACAAATAGTCGCTGCCCTGCAGTCAAATTCCGAACTACTCAGCAAACATACTAGTTCATTGACTAACCATTTTGTGGCTTATGCATACCAGTTCATTGTTGATTAGTTTTAAAACCAGTCAATGCCAAACTACTCAGCGAAAATTCTAGTTCATTGACTATACATTTTGTGGTGTATTTATACTAGTTCATTGCTGGTTAGCTTCAAACCAGTCAAGGTCAAACTACTCAGCAAACAATATAGTTCATTGACTATACATTTTGTGGTGTATTCATACTAGTTCATTTCTGATCACCTTTAAACCAGTCAATGTCGAACTACTCAGCAAACAATATAGTTCAATGACTAAACATTTTGTGGTGTATTCATACTAGTTCACTTCTGATCACCTTTAAACCAGTCAATGTCGATCTACACAGCAAACAATATAGTTCACTGACTACACATTTTGTGGTGTATTCATACTAATTCATTTCTGATCACCTTTAAACCAGTCAATGTCCAACTACTCAGCAAACAATATAGTTCATTGACTATACATTTTGTGGTGTATTTATACTAGTTCATTGCTGATTAGCTTCAAACCAGTCAAGGCCAAACTACTCAGCAAACAATATAGTTCATTGACTATACATTTTGTGGTGTATTCATACTAGTTCATTTCTGATCACCTTTAAACCAGTCAATGTCGAACTACTCAGCAAATAATATAGTTCATTGACCATACATTTTGTGGTGTATTCATACCAGTTAATTTCTGAATACCTTCAAACTAATCAATTCCACACTACTCAGCAGACACCTAGCTCGTTTACTATACATTTTATGGATGTTTTTATACTAGTTCTTTGCTGATTACCCTTAAACCAATAAATGCCAATCTAATCAGAAAACATACTAGTATACAACTATAATTTGCTGGGCGAAATCATACTAGTCACAAAAATCCTGGTTCGTACTAGTATACAAGTATGTATGAATCTGGGGTTGAAATTATACTACATCTTTTTCAGTTTTTATTTAGAAAGTTTTCTGAATATCAATTGTAATTTTCTGAATGTCAATTGTATTTTTCTGAATATCAAATGGAAATCCTGAATATGAATTGTAATTTTCTAAATATAAGTTGTTACTTTCTGAATATAAACTGAAAAGGTGTAGTCAGAAAAAGCCTAATCTATTTTAGAAAAATAGTAATTAGAAAAATTCCATTTCATACTACATTATTATTATAAGGCCTTATTACACCGCAACCATTAGTACGATCTATTGTAGTACATGGTACTATGCAAACATTATTTGAAATTTTTGGTTTGCTTCTTTTTTCTCTTGTAATTCACAGATGCTTTTTCGTGTTTGGCTAAATACAAATATGATGCTGATGTATATATGATCTAGTATGTCAACTGCTATATTTCTTGTGTACTTATATACACAGAAAAAAGGCACTGGTAAAATCTACAATCTCGTGCTGTTATCCTGAATTTGACCAAATTTTGGTTGTTTGAACGGTATTTTTTGTTGAAGTAACTGTATTCAGATCTTTTATGATCCCTCTAGATCTTTTATAATCCCATTTTGGCCAGGTTTGTTTGGATGTCCGGCACCCTTGGGATTGTTGCTACCTTTCGTTGGCTTGACGGAGTGTGTACTCCAAGCCAACGAAATGTGGCAACAATCCCCAAGGTGCCGGACATCCAAACAAACCTGGCCGAAATGTGATCATAAAAGATCTAGAGGCATTCACGCCCTAAGAAGGAGAGAAATCTCCATATTAATAGGTGTTCTAACTGGGCACTGCCTTATTGGTAGGCACGCAGAAGGTGTGCCCTACCGACGATGCTGTAGGAGCTGCAAAGATGATGAGGAAGAGGAAACGGTGAAGCACCTCATCTGCAACTGCCCGGTCTTAAGCGGCGCGAGAACGCGCTTTTTGGGAGTTCCCTTCCTGGATAGCCTAAACCAGACCGCTGAACTGGACATAAAGGACTTGATGGCCTTCATAAAGTCATCTAAGTGGTTCGAGGAGGAGTAACGGTGTCGGTTTAGGAGTGTCAGTCCCGGGATACTACTATGTGGAAAATCCCAACAAAAATCAAAGCAGCACACTATAAGTTGGAAGAGAAGTTCGGCAAAAGTCTCGTTAGAGGTTATGACAACCTGTTGGTATATAACCGCCATTTTTTTACGTTGCGGCATAAACTTGAGTATATTGACAACAACAATATAAATTGACTCTAACAATGCTCCTTTAACTCGAGTGTATGGCCCAGCATGAAAGCAGTCTTACTTTGACTCTTTTTGATGTAAAAATAAGACTTACTTTTATCTATATATACATATGTGGGACCGGAACTCCGCAGTGGACGACAAACTTAACCTTGAGTAACCTTAATTTACCTTACCTAAAAATACAACACCAAAGCCCCAATTACATAAAACTTTGACAAATGCGCGCCTCGTTTTTGAGCATTTGCAAAAAATTCGCTTCGCTTTACGTTTAAAAAATTTTGAATGAAAGTGGATCCTACAAAGTTGAATACAATTGGGCCTTCACCTATATAATCAAACTTGACGAACGCGGAATTTGAAAGGACCCATTGCAAGTTGAATTCAATAATTAAATTAAAAGTACAATAAACAACATAATTTAAAAAATATAGAAAAAAAAACTTGTGTCAACTTTACCGAGAATCGAACTAAGAGCCTTTAGCTCATTTTTGGCTGTGTATGAACTAGTATATAAACTGGTATAATGCTGATGCAGAGGCTGACTAGTATACCAATTGGTATGGTGCTGATGCAGAAGAGGACAATTGCTTTTCTTTTTCTCTTGTAACTGCTTCTTTTTTACCTTGTAATTCACAGATGCTTTTTCGTGTTTGGGTAAATACAAATAGTCGCTGCTTTCTAAAGAATAAACTGGTATATTGCTGATGTAGAGGCTGACTATGATACTGGTGCATAGACCGACTAGTATACCAACTGGAATGAATGTCAAATTCGTGGACTAGTATGACAAGTGGTACGATCTGAATGGGCATAATGATTAGTATGTCCTGCCGCATAGACTGAGCAGTATGTCAACTGGTATGATTCTGATGTATATACGAACTAGTATATCAACTGGTAATATTCTGATGCATATATGAACTAGTATGTCAAATGGTATATTTCTGATGCAAATTTGAACTAGTATGTGAACTGATATGATTATGATGCATAAGTGAACTGGTATGTGAACTGGTATGATTCTGATGCATAAATGAACTACTATATCAACTGGTATGATTCTGACGCATATATGAACTACTATGACAACTGGTATGATTCCGATGATTTTTTTAACTAGTCTGTTAATTGGTTGATTCTGATGCATATATGAACTAGTCTGTCAACTGGTATGATTCTGATGCAAATAAGAAGTAGTCTGTCAACATGTATGATTCTGATGCATATATGAACTAGTCTGCCAACTGTTATGATTCTGATGCATATATGAACTAGTCTGTTAACTGGTATGATTCTGATGCATATATGAACTAGTCTTTCAACTAGTATGATTCTGATGTATATATGAACTAGTCTGCCAACTGGTATTATTCTGATGTATATATGAACTAGTCTGCCAACTGGTACGATCCTGACGCATATACGAACTAGTATCTTAAATGGTATGATACTGATGTATATAAAAACAAGTATATCAACTGGTATATTCCTGATGCAGAGGCTGGCTAGTCAGCCAATTGGTATGGTGCTGATGCAGAGAAGGACAATTGCCATCTCGTAGGACATCGCCGTGTTAAAAATACCAGTTGCTAATATGGAAAAATTACAGAACTCGAACTAGTTGAGGCCGCCCGGCTGACTGGTATTTGATTAGTATAAAACTAGTTAAGTTGACTGCAGGGTGCTTTCTAAAGAATAAACTGGTATATTGCCCTGCAGTCAACTTAACTAGTTTTATACTAATCAAATACCAGTCAGCCGGGCGGCCTCAACTAGTTCGAGTTCTGTAATTTTTCCATATTACCAACTGGTATTTTTAACACGGCGATGTCCTACGAGATGGCAATTGTCCTTCTCTGCATCAGCACCATACCATTTGGCTGACTAGCCAGCCTCTGCATCAGGAATATACCAGTTGATATACTTGTTATTATATACATCAGAATAATACCAGTTGGCAGACTAGTTCATATATGCATCAGAATCATAACAGTTGGCAGACTAGTTCATATTTGCATCAGAATCATACCTGTTGACAGACTACTTCTTATTTGCATCAGAATCATACCAGTTGACAGACTAGTTCATATATGCATCAGAATCAAACAATTAACAGACTAGTTAAAAAAGTCATCGGAATCATACCAGTTGGCATAGTAGTTCATATATGCGTCAGAATCATACCAGTTGATATAGTAGTTCATTTATGCATCAGAATCATACCAGTTCACATACCAGTTCACTTATGCATCATAATCATATCAGTTGACATACTAGTTCAAATTTGCATCAGAAATATACCATTTGACATACTAGTTCATATATGCATCAGAGTATTACCAGTTGATATACTAGTTCATATATACATCAGAATCATACCAGTTGACATACTGCTCAGTCTATGCGGCAGGACATACTAATCATTATGCCCATTCAGATCGTACCACTTGTCATACTAGTCCACGTATTTGACATTCATTCCAGTTGGTATACTAGTCGGTCTATGCACCAGTATCATAGTCAGCCTCTACATCAGCAATATACCAGTTTATTCTTTAGAAAGCAGCGACTATTTGTATTTACCCAAACACGAAAAAGCATCTGTGAATTACAAGATAAAAAAGAAGCAGTTACAAGAGAAAAAGAAAAGCAATTGTCCTCTTCTGCATCAGCACCATACCAATTGGTATACTAGTCAGCCTCTGCATCAGCATTATACCAGTTTATATACTAGTTCATACACAGCCAAAAATGAGCTAAAGGCTCTGAGTTCGATTCTCGGTAAAGTTGACACAAGTTTTTTTTTCTATATTTTTTAAATTATGTTGTTTATTGTATTTTTAATTTAATTATTGAATTCAACTTGCAATGGCTCCTTTCAAATTCCGCGTTCGTCAAGTTTGATTATATAGGTGAAGGCCCAATTGTATTCAACTTTGTAGGATCCACTTTCATTCAAAATTTTTTAAACGTAAAGCGAAGCGAAATTTTTGCAAATGCTCAAAAACGAGGCGCGCATTTGTCAAAGTTTTATGTAATTGGGGCTTTGGTGTTGTATTTTTAGGTAGGGTAAATTAAGGTTACTCAAGGTTAAGTTTGTCGTCCACTGCGCAGTTCCGGTCCCACATATGTATATATGATAGAAGTAAGTCTTATTTTTACATCAAAAAGAGTCAAAGTAAGACTGCTTTCATGCTGGGCCATACACTCGAGTTAAAGGAGCAGCATTGTTAGAGTCAATTTATATTGTTGTTGTCAATATACTCAAGTTTATGCCGCAACGTAAAAAAAATGGCGGTTATATACCAACAGGTTGTCATAACCTCTAACGCGACTTTTGCCGAACTTCTCTTCCAACTTATAGTGTGCTGCTTTGATTTTTGTTGGGATTTTCCACATAGTAGTATCCCGGGACTGACACTCCTAAACCGACACCGTTACTCCTCCTCGAACCACTTAGATGACTTTATGAAGGTCTGGTTTAGGCTATCCACGAAGGGAACTCCCAAAAAGCGCGTTCTCGCGCCGCTTAAGACCGGGCAGTTGCAGATGAGGTGCTTCACCGTTTCCTCTTCCTCATCATCTTTGCAGCTCCTACAGCATCGTGCCTACCAATAAGGCGGTGCCCAGTTAGAACTCCTATTAATATGGAGATTTCTCTCCTTCTTAGGCCAGGTTTGTTTGGATGTCCGGCACCTTGGGGATTGTTGCCACATTTCGTTGGCTTGGAGTACACACTCCGTCAAGCCAACGAAAGGTAGCAACAATCCCAAGGGTGCCGGACATCCAAACAAACCTGGCCAAAATGGGATTATAAAAGATCTAGAGGGATCATAAAAGATCTGAATATAGTTACTTCAACAAAAAATACCGTTCAAACAACCAAAATTTGGTCAAATTCAGGATAACAGCACGAGATTGTAGATTTTACCAGTGCCTTTTTTCTGTGTATATAAGTACACAAGAAATATAGCAGTTGACATACTAGATCATATATACATCAGCATCATATTTGTATTTAGCCAAACACGAAAAAGCATCTGTGAATTACAAGAGAAAAAAAGAAGCAAACCTAAAATTTCAAATAATGTTTGCATAGTACCATGTACTACAATAGATCGTACTAATGGTTGCGGTGTAATAAGGCCTTATAATAATAATGTAGTATGAAATGGAATTTTTCTAATTAGTATTTTTCTAAAATAGATTAGGCTTTTTCTGACTACACCTTTTCAGTTTATATTCAGAAAGTAACAATTTATATTTAGAAAATTACAATTCATATTCAGGATTTCCATTTGATATTCAGAAAAATACAATTGACATTCAGAAAATTACAATTGATATTCAGAAAACTTTCTGAATATAAACTGAAAAAGATGTAGTATAATTTCAACCCGAGATTCATACATACTTGCACTGGTTTAAAGCTAATCAGAAATGAACTAGTATGAATAAACCACAAAATGTACAATCAATGAACTACATTGTTTGCCGAGTAGTTTGGCAATGACTGGCTTAAAGGAAATCAGAAATGAACTAGTATGAATACACCACAAAATGCATAGTCAATGAACTAGAATTTTCGCTGAGTAGTTTGGTATTGAATGGTTTAAAGCTAATCAACAATGAACTGGTATGCATATGCCACAAAATGCATAGTCAATGAACTATATTGTTTGCTGAGTAGATCGACATTGACTGGTTTAAAGGTGATCAGAAGTGAACTAGTATGAATACACCACAAAATGTATAGTCATTGAACTATATTGTTTGCTGAGTAGTTTGGCCTTGACTGATTGGAAGCTAACCAGCAATGAACTAGTATAAATACACCACAAAATGTATAGTCAATGAACTAGAATTTTCGCTGAGTAGTTTGGCATTGACTGGTTTTAAAACTAATCAACAATGAACTGGTATGCCTAAGCCACAAAATGGTTAGTCAATGAACTAGTATGTTTGCTGAGTAGTTCGGAATTTGACTGCAGGGTTGCTGATGTAGAGGCTGACTATGATACTGGTGCATAGACCGACTAGTATACCAACTGGAATGAATGTCAAATTCGTGGACTAGTATGACAAGTGGTACGATCTGAATGGGCATAATGATTAGTATGTCCTGCCGCATAGACTGAGCAGTATGTCAACTGGTATGATTCTGATGTATATATGAACTAGTATATCAACTGGTAATATTCTGATGCATATATGAACTAGTATGTCAAATGGTATATTTCTGATGCAAATTTGATATAGTATGTCAACTGATATGATTATGATGCATAAGTGAACTGGTATGTGAACTGGTATGATTCTGATGCATAAATGAACTACTATATCAACTGGTATGATTCTGGCGCATATATGAACTACTATGACAACTGGTATGATTCCGATGATTTTTTTAACTAGTCTGTTATATGGTGTAATGGAGTGTGGTTGCTAAGTGACCTTGCTCAATCCCGACTCTTGCGTCCTCGTTCGTGCACTCTGGGCAACGGGAGCTACCTAGGCTCGCGGCAGAAAGAGAGGGAGCCCCGGTGGGGCCACTCTGACATACTTGGTTTAAGGGCTCACCGAGGTCTTTTTCGCAGCGTCTGTTCACCACGTGGTGCGGCTGCAAGCGGGTGTCTGTCTTGTAGCAAGCGGCTCGCTATATAAATGTGTGAATATATTTTTATCAAAATCCCGGAGACGGGTTGTGCGCTGGGTTTGGGACCCGCCACGTAAAAAATTTAGTCCACTGAAAATTTTAATAAAGCCTCGGATGAGAACCCCCTTTAATGTTGACGACCCGGCAAAACGAAATAAGGACTACGAGAAGGATATTAGGGCATGTACCTGGAATGTCCGGACCCTTTCAAGGGATGGTACCGCTGCCCGACTGGTTGATGTCCTCATGAACGCAAAGGCTGACATCACCGCCCTGCAGGAAATGCGATGGACGGGACAAGGAAAGACGACCATCGGACCTTGTGACGTATACTACAGTGGCCAGACACGCGGCAAAGCGCGTGGTGTAGGATTCGTGGTGGGAAAGAGACTTCGCCGCCAAGTATTAGAGTTCACTCCTGTGAGCGAGCGTCTCGCTGCGATCCGCATCAAGGCGAGGTTTTTCAACATAACATTTATCTGCGCCTATGCGCCGACAGAGGAGACGGACGACGCAGAGAAGGACTCCTTCTACGATAAACTTGAACAGACTTATGATCGCTGCCCCCAGCATGATATCAAAATCGTGCTCGGCGACTTTAATGCCAAGGTGGGCAAGGAAGGAGTCTTTGGTCCCACAGTTGGAAAATTCAGTCTCCACGATATAACATCCCCCAACGGCACTAGGTTGATTGACTTCGCCGCTGCTCGCAATATGGTCATCAGTAGTACCAGGTTCCAGCATAAGCGAATACACCAAGCCACATGGCTGTCCCCTGATCAAAGAACTAGAAACCAGATTGATCATGTCTTGATTGACGGCAGACATAGCTCCACCGTTCTGGACGTGCGTACACTGCGTGGTCCCAATATTGACTCTGACCATTATCTTGTCGCAGCCAAGATACGCACACGCCTCTGTGCAACGAAGAAAGTGCGCACAGTAACGGAAGGAAAGTTTGACGTCGAGAAGCTGCGCAGGACACAGACAGCTGATAATTTCACAACTCGACTCTCACACCTGCTAGCAGAGGGCAATCCTCGACCTAACGATGTAACCGAGCAATGGAAGCATATCTCTCACTCATTGCGTACCGCCGCTGAGGCCACTATAGGGTTCCAGCGAGCCCGCAAGAACAACTGGTACGATGAGGAATGCAAAACTGCCTCGAAAAAAAAGGACGCTGCCTACAAGGAGACGTTGCGAACGGGCGCAACCCGCAGTGTATGGCAACAATATCGTGAGGCAAAGAAGGAAGAGAGACGCCTTTTCAAAAAAAAGAAAAGTGAGGCCGAAAGGCGTGAGTGTGAGGAGCTTGAGATGCTGGCTGACAGGAATGATGCCCGAAAATTCTATGAAAAGATCCGGCGGATGACGGAAGGTTTTAAGACCGGGGCAAGCTCCTGTAAGGACAATAATGGCGACCTGGTAACCGACGTACAAAGTGTACTTAAATTATGGAGGGAGCACTTCTCCTCACTGCTAAATTGCGAGGGAGACGTCGAACCCGATACCCCAATCCCTGACGATGGAAAAGTCGTCCCACCACCTGACTATGATGAAGTGAGGATAGCTATATCCCGGCTCAAAAACAACAAAGCGCCTGGAAAAGACGGACTACCCGCCGAGCTGTTCAAACACGGAGGCGAAGAGCTGGTAAAAAGCATGCATCAGCTCTTATGCAGAATATGGTCAGACGAATGCATGCCTCCGGATTGGAATTTAAGTGTGCTTTGCCCAATCCACAAGAAAGGCGATCCCGCTAACCGCACCAACTACCGCGGAATTAGTCTTCTTAATATCGCATATAAGGTTCTTTCTAGCGTGTTGTGTGAAAGGCTGAAGCCCATCGTAGACAAACTGATTGGACCTTATCAGTGTGGCTTTAGACCTGGTAAGTCTACCATCGACCAGATTTTCACGATACGCCAAATCCTGGAGAAGACCCATGATAAGAGAATCGACACTCACCATCTCTTTGTCGATTTTAAAGCCGCTTTTGACAGCGTAAAAAGGAGTTGCCTGTATGCCGCCATGTCTGAATTTGACTTCCCTGCAAAGCTTATACGGCTTTGCCAAATGACGTTGAGCAATACCAACAGCTCCGTTAGAATCGGGAAGGACCTCTCTGAGCCATTTGAAACCAAACGAGGCTTCAGACAGGGCGACTCCCTTTCGTGCGATTTCTTCAATCTGATTCTGGAGAAGATAATTCGAGCAGCAGAGCTAAACCGCAATGGTACAATCTTTTACAAGAGCGTGCAATTGCTGTCGTATGCCGATGATATTGATATCATTGGCCTTAACAACCGCGCCGTAAGCGCTGCCTTCTCTGGACTGGATAAGGAAGCGAAAAAAGTGGGTCTCGCCGTGAACGAGGACAAGACGAAGTATTTGCTGTCATCAAAGAAAGAATCGGCGCACCTGCGCCTTGGCAGCCATGTCACTGTTGATAGTTACAAATTTGAAACTGTGAGAGACTTCGTCTATTTGGGAACCAGTATTAACACCGAAAATAATATCAGTCTAGAAATCCAGCGGAGAATCACTATTGCCAACAAGTGCTACTTTGGACTGAGTAGGCAATTGAGAAGTAAAGTCCTCTCTCGAAGAACAAAGATCACGCTCTATAAGTCTCTCATCATACCTGTCCTGATGTATGGCTCAGATTCATGGACAATGTCAAGAGAAGATGAGATGGCCCTTGGAGTATTTGAGAGAAAGGTTCTCCGGAAGATTTATGGTCCTTCCCGTGATGCCAACGGCGAGTATCGAAGGAAATTTAACGATGAGCTGTACGAGCTCTACGCAGATCTGACCATAGTCCAGCGAATTAAAGCCCAAAGACTCCGCTGGCTGGGCCATGTTATGCGAATGGACAAAGAAGCTCCAGCACAGAAGGTTTTCCTATCGTCGCCTGAATTCGGCAGCAGAGGAAGGGGGAGGCCTCGACTGAGATGGAAACAACAGGTGGAGGATGACTTGAACTCCCTTGGGGTTTCCAATTGGCGTCGGTTATCGCTAAAAAGGAATGACTGGCGTGCTTTGATACGAAACGGCCAAAATCGCTTAGGCGGTTAAGCGCCAATAAATGATGATGATGAATGATGTTATATGGTTGATTCTGATGCATATATGAACTAGTCTGTCAACTGGTATGATTCTGATGCAAATAAGAAGTAGTCTGTCAACAGGTATGATTCTGATGCATACATGAACTAGTCTGCCAACTGTTATGATTCTGATGCATATATGAACTAGTCTGTTAACTCGTATGATTCTGATGCATATATGAACTAGTCTTTCAACTAGTATGATTCTGATGTATATATGAACTAGTCTCCCAACTGGTATTATTCTGATGTATATATGAACTAGTCTGCCAACTGGTACGATCCTGACGCATATACGAAGTAGTATCTTAAATGGTATGATACTGATGTATATAATAACAAGTATATCAACTGGTATATTCCTGATGCAGAGGCTGGCTAGTCAGCCAACTGGTATGGTGCTGATGCAGAGAAGGACAATTGCCATCTCGTAGGACATCGCCGTGTTAAAAATACCAGTTGCTAATATGGAAAAATTACAGAACTCGAACTAGTTGAGGCCGCCCGGCTGACTGGTATTTGATTAGTATAAAACTAGTTAAGTTGACTGCAGGGCTAGCACAACAGGAAGTTGGTTCAAAATCGAATGCAAAAATCCGGGCACAAGAACGACGAAAGCGACCTAATAAAAACATTTTAATTAAAAATACAGGTATCCAATGATGGTAAAAGAGTGTAAATAATTTTTGAAGAAGGATATATGTACACGAAGCACTAATTGAAAGATAAAATACCTTGTAATGTGATATAAATTGTTGTCATAGTGTGATTGGAAAGCACGATGCTGTTTACAGCTTATTTTCGCCCTATCTGAGGTTTGACTGCTATTGCTTGTTTTTATGCAAAGCCGCAGCGATGAAACGGAAGAAGACTTGAAATTAACTGAATTCCTTACAGGGTTTATTAATAGAAATTATATATCACTCCCGTGATCATGGTTCAATTATACCAGGTTAGCTTTTCGATGACAGATTCTGTCAGTTGGGGCCATCTTGCTCTCTGTAAAGTTGTCATTCACAAATTGGCAGCTACCAATGTCTCTTCTTGGCAAATTTATGTAAAATTAGTACTTAAAAATAAAATCCTAAGATAAAATTTTTTTTTCAGCAACACTGATAGTTTTTTGACTTTTCGTTTTAAATTTATTCTTTCAAATATTTTTTCTCAACGCGAAAAAATTTGGTAAGTTCTTGAAATATTTGTTAATTAAGCGATAAAATGGTTTTATCCTTACCCTTAGGGCCGCTTTCATAAAAGTCTCCAACCCGGTTACCGGAGTTTAATTGAAGTATTTTGTTCGGTTAGCTGTCAAACTAATCACCGATTAGTCATTATCGGCTTTTATGCAAGCGGCCATTAGAGTGTTACAATATTGAACATTTATCAGCGTCCATCCGGTTATTCAAATTTCGTACCGCTATTTAAGGTAATCGAAAATTTGCAATACATAGAATTTGATTTGCGTTTTTTTCAGGTGATTATTTAATTCATACAACAATCATCTCAACTATAGTACTGTGCATTAATAAGTGTCCATCCGTATATTTAAATTTCGTACCGCTATTTCAGGTAGTCGAAAATTTGCAATCACATACCTACATACAATTTTTATTCGCGTTTTTTTAGGCGATTATTTATTTATACAACTATCAGCGCAACGGCAATAAGTTTGGTTTGCAGAGCAGTTCGACGTATTATCCTGTATCGACATTAATTCAGATACCTAAGAATCATACCTATATATATACGTCACAGCCGTTAAAGGTATTTGTTTCCTTTAGGGGTCAACTGCTAATAAATTAGCTAAAATTATGGGAGATAGCTCAATGGACGGGTTTTGGCCTCAGGATCACGAATTCGGAAGCGCTTTTTTAATTTTTTGTTTTAGTGAAAAGTTATGGTCAAAAAACCGAAAAATGACCCGGGTCCGATACCAAAATTGGAGCGGAATCCATGGTATTTATGTGCGAAACACCTTTTTGAGTTGGCGGCCTTCGGCCGCGCTTATAAAACCCCGTTAAATACCACTTTTTTAAACCGTCTAACGGATTTTGTAGGGGAGTTAACGTCACCATTCACATAGCGCACTTACCCATTAAATAAACAAGTATTGCTCCACTGAACCACTTAGCGACATGTGTCAAATATGTCTTTGACACAATGACCACCACAATACCACTTAGCCATAATATAAACAGGATATAGTTACTCGATCAATTAGGCAAATGTGCCAGCATGTCATTGGCACCTTTGCATTAACGGAGCGGCCATCAGCTAACACTTATGGTCCGACTTCCATAGAATTAAGATACAGAATAAGCTAAGCTTAAACGTAAGAAGTAAACTGTAAAAGTTATATAAGGAAGTTAATCAATAAAGATTTTCAGATTTTGTTCAACCACCAATCAAAGCGGGTTCTTTTTTAAAAACTCCTTCGCGATTCGTGCCGGCTTAATTTGTACGCTTTCGTTAAGTTATATGGTTACATGAGTACCACTAATATGACACAGAATATCCAATAAATTACATATACATTTAACAGCTCAGTTAGATGAACGATATAGATAAATTTATGTGAATACTTTTTATTTTGAAATTCCCATTAATTTAATTTTTGACCCATTTTTTAGCATATTCTTTTATTTTTGTCTAGTGTGCATTGATTGCTTTGAAAAACTGCATGTCGAACAGCGTAATCGAATTGGGTAATTTTTCAAGGTGTTTACACACTAAAATCCTCGCGGAAGTTTACCGAATTTGTGTGAACTTCGTTCCATAAAAATTTTTACGCATTCGGCAATTTTCTACGTTTACACGCTTTATGCGGTGTTTCTATGGTTACATGAATAAAATTATTCTTTTTTAAGCATTATAAAACACATTAGGTTTGTTTACTGACCTAAAAAAAGTTCAGAGCAGGGCAGCTGTCAAAATAGAAATAGAGCAACTTAGATCAATTCAGAGCAGAAAAGCCATGAAACACTTGAATCTCGATAGTTTCTTTTTATTTGGTTTTTTATTTAAATCTTCAAAATTAATGCAAATTCACGTTTACATAAACATTGATTTTCTTGCAAGCTAATTTTTTTGAAGTTTTCAAAAATTTTTTTTTTTCTGACTGACAATTGCTTCTCTGCTCTAACTTACTCCATAAAAAAAGCTAGAGCAGAAATTTGTGATCTGGATTGCTCTAGTTTTCTTTTGAGCGTAGTTATGAAACAAAAGATAGAGCAACCTAGAGCAAGAAAAGTGTTCGTTAAACACAATTTTGTGAAATATCTCAATCTGGCGTAAGCTAGAGCAGCCCAATAAACAAACCTATTATCTTTCCTTTGTGCAACAGTGACTGCGCCTAAATGTATGCAGATGACGTCGACGATTGCATGTTCGAATAAGTGAAATTCAAATATTCGAAATTTCGATGCTGTTTATGGCGCTGAAAACGCATTATTCAATTCAATTCAATTCAATTCAATTTATTCATTTCCACAATGTAGTACAGAGTAAGACATTTTACAGTCTTTTAGAAGTACTTCACTTATATAAAGATTCAAATATAAAAATATAGATGGAAGATCTAACTTACATTTAAAATATAAAACTAGATAACAATAATTTACTTAAACTATACGAAGAGAGTAGATAATAAAGAAGGTAGAGAAGAATAGTAGTAGAGTTGAGGAAACATTACACTTAGCCGCCTTGATATGGAAAATTATAATGATGAAAAGTATCTGTATATTAGGGCCTTGTAGTTGGTTCGATTTAGTTCAGCCTTAATAGAGTCAGGGATTGAATTCCATAATCTAACGGCGCTAACGAAAAATAGCCGAAATGTGGCTAGGTAGTTGTGATATGGTATAACTAGACTGTGATGTCTCAGAGATCTCACTGGTATCAGCTTTTGGAATAAATAATTTGGCGTCTTCAATGTTAGTAACTTATACATAAAAATACAGTTTCTAGCTGCTAAATAGTTTTCTAGGCTACTGCATGCATCCAATAATTCGTGTTCGATAGACAGAAACATGATCGTATCTAGCAATACCATAAACGTAGCGGGTTGCGTTATTAAGAGCCACAGCCAATTTGTTATACGACACCGAATCCAATTTACAGTATATTGTCTCAGAGTAAGTTATGAGTGGCATAATTAACTGCAGCAGAAGCTTGCGCCTGGTTTCAACAGGTGTAAAAGGGGCTGAGATTCGCAATTTCCGCAGTATGGCATACACATTCATAACTACTCTATTAACATGATCAACACATGAAAGTTTATTGTTTAGTATAAAACCTAGACTTTTTATTTTATCAACAACTTTAAGGGGACAAGTTCCAATAAACAACTCAGGAATATCATTACACCATATACACCATAGCATATAGGTAATACATACGACTTCGATGACTATTGCGCTCAGGTCATTGTTTATTTTAAAACATAAATCCTCCACGAGACCGATGCGGCTTGACAAGTACAGCTGTATGTCATCAGCATATGCATGAATATTTACATACTGGCACACGGAGAAGATATCGTTTAAAAACATACTAAATAGAAATGGGCCAAGGACTGACCCTTGCGGAACACCAGCAAATACAGGCTTAGCCCTAGATAATCTATAGCCTGACTTAACTTTTTGTGACCTACCCATAAGATAACTGGTTATTAGCTTAACTGAGCTGTCATCAAACCCGAAATAGTATTTTAGCTTCATGCAAAGCAGATTATGATTCACGGAATCTAATGCCTCAGAGAAGTCAAGTAGACACAGGAGGGTTACGTCCCCGATGTCAAAACTCATTCTAACATCATCCAGTACTTTTAACATTGCTGTTGAACAGCAGTGGTTTGATCTGAAGCCAGATTGTAACGGAGAGAGCAAGCTATTTTGTTCTATAAATGTAGAGATTTGTGCGGCCATCAAATTTTCACAAACTTTTGAGAAAGCAGGTAATATGCTTATAGGCCTATAGTCGCCAACACAAGAAGCGTTAGATTTTTTTGCAACAGGGAGTATAACCGCTTTCTTCCACACTGCTGGGAAGCATGAACTTGTAAAGCAGAAGTTTATGATATAGCATTTGATTGTATACTGAGCAGAGACTTCAGGACATCATTCTCGCTAACCGCGGAAAATTGAAATTTTTTACTAGGACTGACATAAGACGAATAATCTTCTAACACAGCAGAACTACTATTGTTAGCATTAGCAAAGAAGTCATTGAGTTCATCAACATCAATTTCACACTCCAGACTTCCCTTGCCGTGAATTTTAAACTTTTTTAAGTTTCTCCACAGTTCCTTAGATGGAAGTGGCGGATCCAGCTTCGAGTAGATATACCAACGCTTTGCCTGCCTTATAATATTAGTTGTTTCATTTCTCACTTCTTTGTAACGGCGCCAGCAGAGATCTGTTTTGTTATTACGCCATTTGCTATAAAATTTCTTGCGTTTTTTGATAGCAAACCGGACTCTGGAGTTGTACCAAGGACACGAGCGATGAACGATAGTTGCAGAGCGAATAGGCACGTGTATATCATACAATCTACTTAGGTTTTTATTCAGAAAATCTAACTTACTATCTACGGAGTCGAAAAACCAACAATCAGCCCAATCAACTGCAGACAGATCTGAGTATAATGAATTGACATAGCATGCGCATTATAGCATGTGTACGAAATATTCAGATAGCACTAAGGAAGGTAGGCCGATAAATGGGACTTTTGCAATTAAAGCAATATTTTGGATTTTTTTTGTATAATGCATTGTCGGCGAAACCTGAACGATGGTGAAAATTTCAAAACCCCAGCTCAATGGGAAGTTAGTTCAAAATCCAAAGCAAAATCTCTGGAAATTAAACTTTTTTTTTGAACATTTGGAAATTGATTAAGTAATACACAGCTAAATTGGTCCATAATTAGGATTTTCAGTTTTTATTACCCCGATCTCAGCTCCACCTAGAATTTTTTTTAGGAAAATATTTCTTTTCATAGTAGTAATGCATGTTCCGAATTTCAGCCAAATCGGACCATAAATGCGATTTTTGAAAATATAGCGACCCACGCGCCACCTATCGAATTTGTTTTTTTTTCATAATATTGCATTGTCATCGCGACCTGAACTGTGGTGAAAATTTCAAGACCCTAGCACAACAGGAAGTTGGTTCAAAATCGAATGCAAAAATCCGGGCACAAGAACGACGAAAGCGGCCTAATAAAAACATTTTAATAATAAAAAATAGTCCTTAAAAAGGACACATAAAAAATTAAAAAAAAAAAACTTTTTTTTTTAATTTTTCCAAAGTTATTTTAAAATTTACTCAATTTCCTGTCAAATGTCGTAGTTTGCATTTTGCAAATTTTTGAAAAAAAAGTTGATGTAAAACTTTTTTTGCGAATAACTTTTGCAAAAATGTAAACTTTGCAAAAACATATTCGGGACTAACTTTTTCATCGAAAGCTATCAATGGACACACAAATCATAAAAATATAAGACTAACAATTTTTTTGTGCTGATTTGAAAAATTCTTACCCAAAACCAACATTCAGCCCAAATAACATTAACATCTCGCATACTTATAGACTTCCAATTACGATACATACAAGTACTAGTTTTGGGTGGACAATTTAATAATACATCCAGTGAACAAAATAACTGGTCATGATCCGATGTAAAAAACATTTGGTCAAATTTTGATATATAGTGCGATTCATAACTCTAGCAAACATTCAGTTATAGGAATACCAATGCTAGAAAAATTTTGTGATGCGCTGTGAAGCAAAATAAAAATATGTAAAAACACCGCTACTTATCCGGTTACCGTTAGTAATAGCTATAAAATGCCACGTGTACCAAAATTAACGGAGTCTGAGAAAGACAAAATTCTGGCGTTTAGTGAACAAAATTTAAAAATATGTTAGGTTAGGTTCAAGTGGCTGCCGCAGAGGCACACTTAGGCCAGTTTTGAAAGGCCCGTTGTGATAGCACCAACACAAGGAAAGCCAGTCCCGGGACCCAGCCATATGGAAAATCCCTGAGTTGTTGGGATTTTCCACATAGCAGAATCCCGGGACTGACACTCCTAAACCGACACCGTTACTCTTCCTCGAACTACTTAGATGACTTTTTGAAGGCCATCAAGTCCTTTATGTCCAGTTCCGCGATCTGGCTTAGGCTAACCAGGAAAGGAACTCCCAAAAAGCGCGTTCTCGCTCCGCTTAAAGCCGGACAGTTGCAACTCCTGCAGCATCGTCGGTAGGGCACACCTAGCCTTTCTGCATGCCTACCAATACCCCTATCAATATGGAGATTTCCCTCCTAGTTAGGGCATAAATGCGTCTAGACCTTTTAAGATCCCATTTTGGCCAGGTTTGTTTCGATATCCGATACCCTGGGGATTGCAGCCATCTTTCGTTGGCTTGACGGAGTGTGTGCTCCTTCAGCATTAGTTTGCATGTGGCAAACGGCATACCTAAGCGCTCTTTATCCTGAAGAACCTGCTTGGTCGTGCCCTGCCTGGCAAGCTCGTCTGCCTTACAGTTTCCCTCAATTTCCCTACGTCCCGGGACCCATATGAGGTGTCCAGGATTGCCGAGACTTCCGCCTGGAAGACGCTACAATGATCAGGTAGTCTGAAGGAGAGATCAAGGTCCAAATCCCTTGAATAAACCCCTCCTCCAACTCTGCCGTCCAACTTCGAGCCGTCGGTGTATATGGAAGTGCCACCATTTGTTTCGGGACACCATTCCGTCGTCTCCCAATCTTCTCTGCTGGGAATGCTTATCCTAAACAGCTATCCCCGACTGTAGTGGTCGGACAACGATCTGTGCTTAGAGCGGGAAAGCTGTAAGATTCCAGAATACTGGAGTGCCCAATAGTACCCGCACCCCAACTGGAGGTTTCCCTTAGGTGCAGAGCTGATGCCGCCGCTGACCGAACCCCTTCCAGATCAAGTGGCAAAATGCCCAGAATGACCTGGAGGGCTTCGTTGGGCGTTGTCCTTAGCGCACCGCTTATACAGATCATATTGGATCTATGGACTTTCCGCAACAGATTCTGGTATGTTGCCTTGCTCAGCGCAGGCCCCACGACGACTCCATACAGCATGATTGGGCGAATGATGGCCGTGTAGATCCAACTGCATACTCTAGGGCTGATCAACTTTCAATTTATTTTTATATAACAGCTCACGATTGCGAATAATTAAATGGGAATTGAACTTCCCACATTTGTAACCACTGTTTTCTTTGAGACTGCCCGGTTTCTAAAATGACAGAGCAAACGGATCCTTATCAGCATATCTGCGAAAAAATGTTAACTTTTATAGATAAGAAAACATACCAAGACATTAAAAAATTACTTTTTATGACGGTTTGCACGTCTATTATTAGTTCTCTGTATAGGATCACTTCTTCTTTTCCCGACGTTTATACTTCCCACTGTTGTTGTTAATACGCGTACTTGGAATTAGAACACACGAGAACACGTTTAGATTAGATGCGTATATTTCCAGAATGAAAAATTGCAATGCATTCCAAAGTTTTCTCAAAATATTTAGCATAAAAAGAATTGGCAAATGTGTTTACAATATTAAATGCAAATAAAGGTAGTTTAATCAAAGAATATTTCTAACAACCATAAAAATAAAATTAATTTAATTGGATAGATATGGAAATGTTTCATTTTGGTCTGAACTAATATTTTTGGTGTTGAATAACAGTAAAATTATTGACCTTTGGTATGTTTTATAGCAATGGTTACATAGGTTTTAATGCGTAGAATTGGATTTAGTTAAAAAACCAAAATATTTGAAAAGTGGAATTATTGCGTTTTGTTATGGACCTACTCAATTATTATTTTCGATTTTTTGAATTTTGAATCCTGCGTAATCATTTTTATTTTTCGTTCAGGAAACAATAATTACAACTTGATTTTTATTTGATTCTATTTTTTCGCTCAGAAAATAATAATTGAAGACGTTAGTGGAAGAAGGGGCTATGTCGCACTTTGAGTGAAACGAGAAAATTGACTTTAAAGTTTTGCTTAAACATTTGAGGTTTTTTCACATCTTTATGGAAAACTGACATAAAAATGATGCAAAGCCATAAAAGACGTTGCATAATATGCAGTAAAAAGCATAAGTTTATGTTTAGTACTTTATATGAAAAAAACGGATCATAGCACCTTCTTCCACAATTCGTATTGAAAACTTGTGTACATAGCCCCTTCATCCATGAGTACCTGGGTGACCGAGCTTTGCTCGGTATTTTTCTTACTTACCAACATTATATTTTTCCCAAACACATTTCAAAACATATCGAACACTAACCGCAAAAAGAACAAAAGTCAGAATCAATTGAATTAAGCCTGTTTGACGGTTAAGGCTCGATGTATCGACCAAATTTTTTTTTTTTTTAATTTATTTAAATACATATAGATATTCAATATTTAGCAATTCAAATTTAAGATTTAATTCAATACTTCTTTCCACACCATGTTTCGGGTACGCCGCTGATTTTCTTGTGGTAGCAGTACTTTCAAAGTAGTTGGTCGCTTAACCCTAGAAAAAGCCACATATAGCATACCATGCATAAAAACTGGTGAGCTGAGGTCCACTCCAACGAATTCAAATGTTTGGCCTTGAGCTTTATGTACAGTCATGGCAAATGCTGGTCTCACAGGGAATTGATGACGTTGCATGGTACAACCGAGCTGCCCCTTTGAGGAATCGAGAGTGATTCTTGGTATATGTACTTCTTTTCCCGATTGTTCGCCGGTAACAATTTTCGCTTTTATTATGTTGTTGCAAAGGCTTGTCACAATGAGTCGTACACCATTACATAGGCCTTCGGTCACGTCCAGATTACGCAACAACATAATTATTGAATTTTTCTTCAACTTTAATTCATGTGGTGGTAAATCAGAAATATTAATTGTGTTGAGAAACTCTGTTGTAAATTCAAGAGCCCCTTCATGCCTGTCTTTCAGGGAATCAAAGCTGTGATACACTTTGTACTCTCCCGGAAGTTTGGCGATAATTTCATTATTAATGCGGTTCGGTCAAGCGATTCTCGAGATAGTAACGTATATACAAATATATTGTGGTAAGGTGGCAACCCTAGGTGGCAACCCTACTTGAAAATATTTTAGTTGGTATCTCGCCGAAAATACCTTTCATATGATACCCATATTGGCATATCTTGCTCCATAATTTAAAAAAAAAGGATAGGTGGCAACCCTGTAAACCGCCCCAAGTGGCAACCCTAAAGTGGGTAGTCTTAAAATCGATCATACTATCACCATGCCAAATTTCAGCCAATTCGGTCAAGCGATTCTCGAGATAGTACCGGATATACAAATATATTGTGGTAAGGTGGCAACCCTAGGTGGCAACTCTACTTGAAAATATTTTAGTTGGTATCTCGCCGAAAATACCTTTCATATGATACCCATATTGGCATATCTTGCTCCATAATTAAAAAAAAGAGATAGGTGGCAACCCTGTAAACCGCGCAAGTGGCAACCCTAAAGCGGGTCGTCTTAAAATCGATCATACTATCACCTTGCCAAATTTCAGCCAATTCGGCCAAGCGATTCTCGAGATAGTACCGGATATACAAATATATTGTGGTAAGGTGGCAACCCTAGGTGGCAACTCTACTTGAAAATATTTTAGTTGGTATCTCGCCGAAAATACCTTTCATATGATACCCATATTGGCATATCTTGCTCCATAATTAAAAAAAAGAGATAGGTGGCAACCCTGTAAACCGCCCAAGTGGCAACCCTAAATTGGGTAGTCTTAAAATCGATCATACTATCACCATGCCAAATTTCAGCCAATTCGGCCAAGCGATTCTCGAGATAGTACCGGATATACAAATATATTGTGGTAAGGTCGCAACCCTAGGTGGCAACTCTACTTGAAAATATTTTAGTTGGTATCTCGCCGAAAATACCTTTCATATGATACCCATATTGGAATATCTTCCTCCATAATTAAAAAAAAATGGGATAGGTGGCAACCCTGTAAACCGCCCCAAGTGGCAACCCTAAAGTGGGTAGTCTTAGAATCCATCATACTATCTTTGTGCCAAATTTCATCCCAATCGGTCAAGCGGTTCTCGAGATAGTCCGAACATACAAATATACAAGATTAACTCGTTTAAAGATATTAGATTTATTTTCTTAAATTTTCATGATAGCGGTTATCTGATAAGCCAGAAATCTTTATATGCACAAAGACTATCCACCAATGCAAAAAATAGGGTTTGAGTGGTTTTGCGACATTGCCCCTTCTTCCACTAACGTCTTCAATTATGCCTTGATTTTTATTTTTTTTGCTCAAAATAAAACTCAAAACTATAAATCAACTCACAGGTAACCCCTAAGGAAAATAACAGCTCGCCAGGGTACTGACGATTTGAGTGGAACATCATAAAGTCATGAGGTAAAAATTACGCTGGTACTGAGCTCGTAATGGCTACGGTTAGGTTAGGCTCAAGTAGCTGCCGTAGAGGCACACCTTTGGCCAGTTTTGAAAGGCCCTGGGGATTGTTGTCATCTTTCGTTGGCTTGACGGAGTGTGTACTCCTTCAGCATTAGCTTGCATGTGGCAAACGGTATACCTAAGCGCTCTTTATCCCGAAGAACCTGCTTGGTCGTATCTAGAGATGGGCGCGTGCATGATTTTTGCAACACGACACGACACGGTCACGAAACTGATTTTCAAAAGTTGGCACTAGCACGTACGGGGAAAAAATACCAAAACACGACACGAGACGACACGCACGAAAAAAATATAAAACTGTATTTCATGGATTTTATTTTTTTTTTGTATATATTTGTAAAGATGGCATGTACTTTGTACTTTGTTATAAGGTATGTATCGACGAATGAGTGGCAGATCGCCCTACTTCAAAATATTTTGTTTCGAAGAATTCGATTTAAAAACAACCTATGTAGGACGTTTTGAAACGGAGTGATCTTCCACTCGGCCGTCGATATATGTTAACACATATTTTCTTATGTATTTGTAGATACATATAATGGTAAAGTAAGAAAAATTAAAAAAAAAAAAAAATTAAAAATATTTTGCAAGCACTTCACGTTGCGATTTGGGCGTTTTAGAATTTTGGAAGCAAGCAAGTGACTTGCAGTTGTTGCAAACTGTTTGCATTCAATCAAGTGTGTTTACATATTTTTATACAAAAATAAGAGCTTATCTAAATTTCCGGATAAATTATGACCGTCCTACGACCCAGGTCAGCTAACTGGAACGCAGCTAATAACTGGTCGTTGCCGCAGCTGAGCTTGTGTTTGCTCGTTTATGTAAAGTTGTGCTCTAACAAGTAGTATGTTCTGTTTCATAACTAGAAGTCGATAAATATGTAGTTACTTTAATTGTAATCGCCAAACACCCATATCTACTTTTATTTACAATTAAACTAAAGTTTGTGGTGGAGTGAAGTGGAATTAGAAACTTATAAAAAAATATAATTTAGAAAAAATATAATGTGCCAACCCAGTTTGGTAAAAAAAGGAGATCGTGTTTTTTCGTGCGTGTTTTTTATGGTTTTCGGGCTCAATACGATCACGACACGAAATCGCATTTTCGAACACGCGCACATGGACACACGCGTGCGTGTTTCGTGTCACGGTAAAAAACACGCACGCCGCCCATCTCTAGTCGTATCTTTACCTAACAGATTCAGATGTGTGGCCTTGCTAAGCGCAGGCCACCACACCACGACTTCATATAGCATGATAGGTCGGATAATTGCAGTGTAGTTCCACCTGCATATTTTGGGGCTGAGACCCCACTTTTTGCCAATGGCTCTTTTGAACGTGTAAAGTGCAAAACACGCCTTCCTCCTCTGGCGCTGAAGAATATTCTCCTTCCAGTTAAACTTTCTGTCCAGAACTGTGCCCAAGAATTTGGCTTTATCAGCCAAGTTCAGGCTCACGCCATTAAGTTCTGATAGGTCCAGCGGTGGTATTTTCTACAGGTTGGTGTAGAGAACGAGTTGATACTAAGTCCGCAACGAGAGTACCATGACGAGTTGACAGTGAGGTTCCATAGAAGCGGGGAGAGAACATCACCTTGAGGCGTCCCCTTTTGACATAGCGTGATAAATCAACCGTACCAAGTGATGAAGATATTTTCCTTCCCCGTAGTAGTTGATCGATTAGTCCAATTAGGGATCTGCTTATGTCCAGATTAGTAAGAGTGGTGTTAATAGCCTCCGGACTTATATTGTTGAAAGCCCTACAATGTCAAGGAGGGCCACGAAACAGTAATACTTTTCAACCAATGATTTTTCAATGATAGAGACTAGGCTGTGAAGCGCAGTTTCTGTTGATTTACCCTTGGTGTAAGCATGCTGATAGCTAGAGATATGGTTGCTATCAATAGTAGTGGAGAGGTAGTCACTGATTATCCTCTCGAAGGTTTAGAGTGCAAAGGACGAGAGGCTGATGGGTCTGTAGTCTCTTGGCTCGTAGTGGGAGGCCTTCCCAGCTTTAGGAATAAACACTACCGTGGCGTTTCTCCAGGATCACGGAATGTAGTTGAGAGCCAGGCAGGCTGTATAGAGAAATACTAGCCATTTGGCTAATGTCTCCCTACATGTAGGGTTTTTAGGTTGTAAAAATCGAGCGTAGGGGAAAAAGGACAGATTTTTATAAATATGCGATATGTAGGTACTTTTTCGTATATTATATTGTTTGGGTGTTTTTACGGCGACGCATTTGGTATTGTGTAAATGTACTATAAATTTTGCGATGAAAAAGAGTTTTTGTGATTGATAACAGATCTGGCATCACGTTTAGGACAAGGGACTTTTGCAATTCCTCTTTGCAATGACATTCGTTTCTTTTTCCTTGCCGTTGCAGTTCAAATCAGAAAAATTTTCCCCAGCAGTTGTAATATTTTCACGCGCTGCAAGAAGCAAGAAATATATTGTCTTAATTTTCTAACTTGTATACTCTCAGGTGTGGAAAAGAAATTTTGTGTGAGTGTGTGTGCAAATTAATTTAATTTCTTGATTATAGTGCATGATGGAGTCATCAGATTCATCTAGTGCTGATAGCCAGACTACCAAGCGTACAAAATATCGCAAACAGAAGTTCAATATGGGTTGGTTGGAATTGGATGCTTTTAAAGGATGGCTGCAACCTTTAAATGGAAATCCATATAAATGCAAATGTAAAGCTTGCGATAAGAGTATGAATTGTGGTAAATCAGAACTAGTGAGGCATTCCGAAACAAAAAAGCACAAAGAAAAGGTAACAGCGAAAAAGATAATGAAACTCATAGTTTCATTTTTCCAGCAATCGGGAGAAGCTGGGCTGCGCAGGTCTACTCAAACATTCGAAATAAAACTTAGCTTGTTTTTTGCGGAGCATAATGTAGCCTTTCAAATCGTCGATCATTTGCTGCCTTTCTTAAGAAAACTGTGCCAGATTCAGACATTATCAAAAACGCCAAAATGTGCAGACAGAAGTGCGTCAATATTATAACAAATATTTTGGCGAAAGCTGAAAATGAAGAACTAATCAACACTCTTAAGAGTAATAAATTTTCAGTAATGATTGATGAAAGCACGGACATTGCATCCAAAAAAGCATATGTGCGTCCTGGTAAAATTCTATGATGCCCACATAGGGAAAGTCGTTGTTCGTTTGCTGGACTTCATTGCTCTAAAGAAATCAATTTTGAAAACATCATAGTTTGTAGTAAGAAATAACCCATGAAATATTGATTTTAACCCAATATATGTACATACATATATCATTATAAAGGTATGTGCAGTGACGGTGCGAGTGTGATGGTGGGTACACATAACTCATTTGCTTCCCGATTAGTGGATGAACTTCCAGAAACGATTGTGATTAAATGTATTTGCCATTCGTCTGCTATTATTGCAAATAAAGCGTGTTTACAGTTGCCCAGAGCCCCGGAGGAATTGTTACGACAAGTTGCAAATTACGTTTCGGGAAGTGCAAAGCGCTGCGCGATATTAGAGCAATATCAGTCCATGTTAAATGAAGAGCGAAAAAAAATTTTACGGCCCAGTACTACTAGATGGTTGTCACGCCAAAAATGTATTGTTCGGATTATAGAAAATTGGGATGTTCTTGTACAATATTTCCCTTATGCAAGTGCTCAGGACCAATTGAAATCAGCAGAATTTATATTAGGAGAGCTTGAAAATCTATGTAACAAAGCTTATTTGTTGTTCTTGAAATATGTACTGGAATATTTTAATGTTCTCAATGCCCTTTTTCAAACAAAGAAGCCTTTGATACATGAGCTTCATACAGAGTCTGTCAAAATATTTCTTAAAATTGGTCAAAACTGTATTAAAAAGTCGGAGCTCCGAGTAAACTGTAAAGTTAGTTCACCACATATCACGCTACCTATTGAAGAAGTGTATCTTGGGCCAGAGTGCAACGAGTTGGTTGCTCAAATGCTTTTGACTTGCCGTAATAAAATGTATTCAGATTGTCTTAAATTTTATATAACCGCACTAGAGGAAATCCAAAAAAGGCTACCCCTTAATGAAAATTCTATATTTAGAGAAATTGGTCTTTTAAATTCGCAGGTTGCTTTGGGCTCCGACTCTTTAAAGTCAAATTTTACCTTTGAAAAATTAGCACGCAAACTTTCATTAAATTTAACTGAGGTAACCCATGAATGGCGAAATTTAGAATATAATTATATTAAAGAAGAGGTTGAAGTGCTAAAAACTTTAGATATTGAGGCTCACCTGCACAACGAAAATTTATATTTTAAACTCAGAGTCAACGTGGAATGAAGGGTTAAATTCATACGATTTTGACAACTTTTCAAATTAACTTGGAGTTAAAAAGATAACTCGGCGTTGTGCAAGTGGGCCTGAGGAGTTTTGGCAAAAATTTAATAAAGAACAAAATTTTAAAGACGACTTACTGTTTCCAAATTTGTCAAAAATAGCAAATTATGTACTGAGCTTACCTCATGCAAACGCTGATGCTGAAAGAATATTTTCTATTATAACTGATGTTCGCACAAAAAAGAGAAATGAGCTCCGCGAAAAAGCATAAATTCCATTTGCCTAATAAGATCGCATTTAAAAGAAAAAAATTTGGATTGTATTACTTTCAAATGTTCTGCCGTGCATTATGAAGGCATACGGTCCTTATATGTTTGAGTGTATTAGCGAATTGACAATAAAGTACGCATGTATCATTTAATTTATTACTTATTTTCTTTTTAATAAAATTGTAGGTAGAAATTTTTCGAGTGTGGGGTAAATTAGTTACTTTTTTCAGCCAGTGTAGGGGTTTTTAAAAAAATCTTCTAGCATCACTGGATGTAAGTTAGGCATGTGCATATGTTATGTGTTTGATGTTTTACGTGTTGAAAATCATGTTTTTCCTTGTTAAATATTTTTGTTAAATATTTTTATAAAAGCTTCAATATATTATCCTTTTTTCAGTCCTGATGATGTCTTTAGACTAAGGGCGAAATATCGACAATAAATAATATAATAAATGCAATTTTTATTGTTTTATTTGCAACTGGCCTTGAGCTCAAACAAAAATTGAAAAATAGAGATATTTTCAATTTAAATTAAATTCAAATTTATATAAAATCATTTAAAGGTCAAAAAACCACATTTTCGACTGCCCAAAATGTTTTGCCCGACACTGTATATAAAAAATTAAGCGATTTTTTATTCCAAATTTTCTGCCCATCCCTATACTTTGCCGGCCTTACACGATGTTTGGTATAAAACTGACCAACAATAATTTAAAAAAACCACAAAAAATCTGTGGCAACATGGCAAGAAAAGTTAAAATAAAGTTTTGTCTTTGTATAAGAAACTGTTGTGTCAACTTTCACAAAAAAGTAGGGGGCCCGTGAATATAGATCCCCCGGGCCCGGAGTTCCTTTCGACGGCCCTGATTATACTAACTGACTCCGCAGACTTCGTAATAGATTTTTGTTGAACTCATTTCCAATATTCCCCACTACTCACAGTGCAGTATAAGCGTCAGTCTGTGCATAACTCTTCAACTACATCTACTACTACTACTACAACATCTTCGCAGCAATATCTACAATTGGAGCGGCTCGTTTTACCCATATATATAATATATAATACTTCTATATTGCGCCCATCCTATTTTCACAAGGTGCGAAAAGTCTGGCCAACATTTTTACACGAAACTGTTCAAATGCGCCCAACAAACATTTTTAGCTAATCTCAATTTGAGATGCATTTGAGAGCCAATCATCTTCTCAAATCTCAAACGTTCGTTTTCAATTTGAGGCGAAATAACCGTTGATAGCGTTATCAACCTAAAAGGCTCATTTTTAATATGGGATTTTCCCTGATTTTCAAATTGAGAACTGCAGAATTTTCAAACGTTTCTCAAACTGAGCGGAGTGGATCAAAATGGAATCCACATGCTCTCATTGAAATATTTATTCAGAGATGCCAATCATGCAAAACAAATACCCATTTTAATAAAAAGCGAGTTTCCATATATGCCGTTAAGTTTTACTTAATACTTTTTTAATTAACATAGCTCAACAAATAATCCTGTTATATAAACAACATTTGAGAAAAAGTTGAGAATAGATGTTTTCTCAAACGTTTGAGTTTTTCGTGTTCGATGTTTGTTGGGCAAGTTCTGGCGCCAGCTTTGATAGTATTAGTGAGCTGGGGGGGGTTTTTTCAACATAACATTTATCTGCGCCTATGCGCCGACTGAGGAGACGGACGACTCCTTCTACGATAAACTTGAACAGACTTATGATCGCTGCCCACAACATGATATCAAAATCGTGCTCAGCGACTTTAATGCCAAGGTGGGCAAGGAAGGAGTATTTGGTCCTACAGTTGGAAAATTTTGTCTCCACTATATAACATCACCCAACGGCACTAGGTTTATTGACTTCGCCGCTGCTCGCAATATGGCCATCAGTAGTACTAGGTTCCAGCATAAACGAATACACCAAGCCACCTGGCTGTCCCCTGATCAAAGAACAGATATAACCGAGCAATGGAAGCATATCTCTCACTCATTACGTACCGCCGCTGACGCCACTATAGGGTTCCAGCGAGCCCGCAAGAGCAACTGGTACGATGAGGAAAGCAACACTGCCTCGAAAAAAAGGACGCTGTCTACAAGGAGACGTTGCTAACGGGCGCAACCCGCAGTGAGAAGAGAGGCGCCTTTTCAGAAACAAAGAAAAGTGAGACCGAAAGGCGTGCGTGTGAGGAGCTTGAGATGCTGGCTGACAGGAATGATGCCCGAAAATTCTATGAAAAGATCCGGCGGATGACGGAAAGTTTTAAGACCGGGGAATGTTCCTGTAAGAATTATGTAGGGAGCACTTCTCCTCACAGCTGAATTGCGAGAAAGACGTCGAACCCGATATGCCAGTCCCTGGCGATATGAAGTGACTATGATGAAGTGAGGATAGCTATATCCCGGCTGTGTTAGTTTTCGACGCAGAGAACGAACCGTGTTAGTCTTTCACGCTAACTGAACCGTATTAGTCTTCGTTGGGAGCGACGATATATTGCTTAGTAGACTAGGATGGAACTTTATTTTATGACTTTGACTTGGCAAAACAAGAAACAGGAAGAAAATAGATTGACGCAGTTACATCCTTGTATATTAGTGAAACGTACGAATAGTAATAAAATTACTCTAATAATTTCTAAAAAGCGCTCGCTTAATAAAAATTGGATAATGCCGAAAACATCAGAGAGAGAGGAGAGGCGATATATGCTTCAATCCACATAGGCTGAATCGGCATCCAAAATCAAAGATCCAGTCGTATTTTTTTATTTGTAACAAAACAATTAGAAAAACAAATTGTCAAGGGGTCCAACTTCGAACTTCGAAAGCCCGTAACTTAGTTTTAGAGCCTTTTAATTGTTTCTTGTATTCAATGTTGGTTGTAATTGTTATACCTTTCACCTTTCATGAACAAGTATGAGAAGAAGAAGAGATATACCCACTAATAAGTATACCTTTATGATCAGGACGATGAGCTGATTCCATTTAGCCATGTCCGTCTGTTTGTACGCAAACTAGTCCCTCAATTTTAGAGATATCTCCATGAAATTTGGTATGGAGGCGTTATATTATATAAGAATAAGCATTTGTCGGAACCAGCGAGATAGGACCAAAACTACTCATAGTTCACATACAATCGCTTGTTCCGATAAACGGATTTCGGGCTGTAACTTCTGTAAGTAAAGAGCTAGTAACGTGAAATTTTTGTAACTTTTGTTATTTTTACATGGAAAATGTCGATATTGAAAATCAATAAGGCCAATAGTACCTACTTATAGCTCCCATACAATCGATAGTTCCGATAAACGGATTTTGGGCTATAACTCCTGTTACTAAATAGGTAGAAGCGTAACTATTGCTCTTTTTGCGTGTGCAATGTGTACAGTAGGGTTGACCTAATTTGCCACATTGCCCCTATACGATTGATTGCATCCATTACATGAGCCCCCTAAAGCACAGGTGGTATAAGTCCATCTTTTCTCAAAGTGAGATATTGTAGGTTTTGTGTTGTCAACAAATAGGTTCTGCTAGTTATTCGGTTTCTATGGGAGCCAAGAGCTACCCCGTTAGCGTGTTATATAGAAAACATATTCCCCTAACTAAAAAAAATCGAAAACTGGATGAAAACTTATACCACTTGTGCTTTAAGCGGCTCATATATCAGCGTAAGAGCGTCACTGCTTTATAGTGTGTTCATGCTTCAAATAACGTGACTCATACTCATGAAAGGTATAAAGCCTTCGGCACAGCCGAAGACAGCCCGTTCCTTACTTGTTCCTTCTTAAAACTGTACAAGCAAGCCATTCAGCATATGAAAGGGAATGACCCCATTTTTGAAATGTATTGATTTTGTAGAGAATTTAGTAAGCAAAAGAATGCTGTTATTTGGAATTAAAAATGTTGTGGGTAACACTGAGCAGTTGCAATGTTAAAAATGCAATTATTATAATAAAATTAAAAAAAAATTGCCAGATTCAAAAAACTTAATAAGAAACGTAAAGCCTGATTCAGTAGCTTTCAAACGAGCTTAAGCTGAAGTTTGTGGCATTATTACAAACCGAGATATGATAGATTGAGTAGGTACATGTTTTCATTAATTTGAGAAAAATTCCAAACTTTGACAGATCATATCTCCGAAGAATATAGAAAAAATGGCAAAACAAAAAATACGTGTCAAATCAATTTATAGTCCCTACGTGTAAGCCGAATTTGAACGAAATCCGTAGCTTGGCGATTGAAATTTGGATCACTTGAAAAAGAAACGCTCACATAAGGTTTTTTCTAGCGTATTGTGTGAGAGACTGAAGCCCATCGTAGACAAACTGATTGGACCTTATCAGTGTGGCTTTAGACCTGGTAAGTCTACCATCGACCAGATTTGTAGCAGCGCGTTGAAAAAATTGTCACAAAGGGTACCATGGGGTGCAATACCTCCTTTACAAGAATTGTGCATAAAGGATATAAAATCAAAGTTTAGTAAATTAAACAATGAAAGTACCAACCAATAAAACAGAATTAATGTATTTCATAATTTTACTGGCTAACAGCCATTCAACTTAGAAAGAATAACTAACGATGGCTAACGTTGCAAGTAATAGAAGAAATCTCAAATAAATGCATTTAATTGCCAATTGTAGAAATATTCACCTATTCCATAACCCCCCTTTCAAAAGTTTAACTACAACTTTACGATTTTGTCTCGTTTTCTCAGTGTATACCTGTACTGTAATGTTGCCAGTCCAAAAAGCGCAATATAGGAGTATTATAAGTACGGTTTTACCATACTTTTAAGAATGCAACCGTCCTAGTACGCGTGTAACCAAGAACTTGGTCGCATATTAAAGCCGACTTATTTACAAATGATACAAAAAACCTCTAAGCCATTTGCGTGCAAATGATTGTGACCACCTTCAAGGTGTTGGGCGGTGAGCTCTTGTAGACTAAACCAACCTGGTATTTCAATTTTTTTTTAGCTAAGTCCGGTTTTACATTTGTCAAGTATTGCTTTCAACTCTTCTGGCGTTCTCTTTTGCGTTTTCTATTCGTGTCTACACTTGTAAATTTTTCTTGAAAGAAATTATGAAACATAATATGGGGTGCAAGCAGGAGTGAAAGAGGTAGCAAGAAAAACTTGAAACGAGTTGACGGTACGCTTTCAAGTTTACTCTACCCCTCTCGTCTCACCCCCTTCTCCTATGTCGCGCCAGAGTTGAATTCAAGACTTTAATAGTGTAAAAGGGGTGTAATGTTTCATATTTAAACATTTTTTCGAATTGTTGCACTTAGCACAAAGTAGTTAAGACATTTTTGCACGTACTAAAGCACCCAAATATGCAAACTTTGGGAAATCTAGTTTTCTTGAAATTGTTTAAAAAAAATTAACAATAGACTTGTAAAATAGGCTCGAGCACCAGTTGAGTTATGGCTTCGAAAATAAGCGCTGCATGGATCACCATAAATCCACAACATCAAATCACTTTCACTTTTTCATCTGAGTGTGGTAAGCAGTTTTTTTTATTATATAAAGAACACTTTTTTCGATTTAGTTGCAGTTTACGCAGAGATTTTTCACGATTTCAAACAATACAATTTTTATAGTTGATCCTCACTTTAAAGCAGGGATAGCCAGCGCTTTCAACCTAATGAGCGCTACAACAACAACGTCATACTTTCTACAACAACATCCTTCCTGGAATCACAAAGTTACTTGAAAGAATTATTAAACTAAGCCAAAAAAAACAGTCGCCGAAACTAGTATGTAGCGAAATTAAAAAATAAAAAGAAATACAACTGAACGTATGCATGTGCGTACATATGTAGCTACATATATGCGTATGTACCCATGAACGCGTGCGTGTGCCGTTATACTTTTACAGCGAAGCGCCACCAGCCAGCATGAAATGAACCGTATTCCAAGAATAATATTGCAATAATATTTTGTATTTTTTTTTTGCGAATCTGGTTTGTTGTTGTGAGTCACAAAGAGCAAGATGTTGTTACTGTAGAGAGGCAGTGAGCATATTGACAAACTACGTGGCGGTGGCTGCTTTAAAGAGAACAAGGGACGTGCCACTGGGAGCCAGCAATTTTTCTTAAATAAGTTGTTATGGGAACTACGATATTCATGATTCTTTTTTTTAGAATGCAGTTTATGTGTGTCACTATCTAGAATTTATCAAAGCTGTTGTAAAAATTCCATTGTTTGTTTCCGATGTGGAGAAATTATTTTCGATTCTACTTCACAAGTCGTTCCACGTTTGTTCTGTCAATTTTTCAAACCTTTAAATCGCCAAAAAGTTTGAGTAAATTTATACCAAAGATAATATAATGTATAAGATGAGAGTCAGATTTAACGTCCGGAAAAATAGACATAAAAATAGTGGTTAAATAGCAATGACTCCCACAGATGCAAATTGTGGTAGAAAGCTTAGGGTGATTCAAATAAAAAAAAATGTTCGATCTTACCCCTTAAAATGTTATTAATTGATTAGAAAATAAGTCTTGCAAAGAATTAGCGCTGCAATTTAACCCTTACAAGTGGCTATTTTTTCGCCCTTTTTCATACATTTTTATGTGGAAAATGGAATTTTTTTGTTAGTGAAATTTTTTATAACTTTTGAATTTTTTCCAAAAAACCTTTATAAACTCTCACAGCTTAAAAATGTCAAATCGTGTGCGATTATCATTTAAAAATGACTAGATTTGGTATGTGTTACTGTATGTGTGTGTGTACAATAGTACAAAACTCAGTCATTTTTAAATGTCTGTAATTAGCTTCAAAGCCTCCACTTTAAGAATGTTTAAAGTGTTATGGAAAAGGTTTCAAAAACTACTAGAAAATTCACTTTAAAAAAATAAACCCCACTAAAGGGTCAAATACATAAAGCTTTGTTAACCTCGTCTGACATTTGCTACTTCAAAACTTTGCATCCAACTTCAGAAGTATGCTACAATGAACGCTTTAAGGCTTCTCTTTTATACATTTGTTTTCGTTATTTATTTGTTTGTATTCAGAGTGCTTTGGTTAATTTATTAATTTAGTAGAGAAAAAATTAATTAATTATTATTTCCTCCAACTTTTTATTCTTTAATTAAAGCAGAGTCATCAACGTCTGATTGTCAAAGCAAGCAAAGCAACCAAAATTTGAGAGTTTACCAAATTTTAACCTTGCTTAAACTTTGAGGTCTTCAGTTTGCCATGCTTCGCTTAAATACTGAACTATTCTGTCAAGTCAAAGTTTGAGGTAAAGTCAAATTAAAGCTTTATGAAACTGAGCCTTAAGCGTTAAAGTATAGCGCTAATTTTTTGCAAAAGGCTTATTTCCTTATCAATTACATACTAACTTTTTAGGGGGTAATACCTAGTCGATTTTTTTTTGAATCACCCTTATATGGGCAAATCCTCAAAACTTTTGATAATGCAAAAAAAAAGAAACAAAAGAGATAATAGGAGCACACCCTTGAGCTTTTTCTGACACTTTTACTTAGTTTATAAGATTATATTTTGACTCTTGTTAATATGCTAAAGGTGCGGGCGTGGAAATTATGACGTCATCATTTTGAAATTTTATTTATTTTTTTTACTTTTATTTGCAATTTTGTGCCTAGTTTGTACGAACGTAAAATCGAATTATTTCAAAACGAATTTCTTACGACACATTTCAAAATCCCTTTGAATTAATAAGTACCTACATATTTGTACGCAAATTGAACCTTAATTACCAGCGCCACAAAAAAAAAAAAGTGTCGGGGTTGGGGGATCAGACCACCCTTTCCCTATGTATTTTGACGCGCTGAACACGCATCCGGTGTCCGTTTTGGTCCAGCACGTCTGAATTTTTTCCTAACCTAAAAAACCAAAAACCACTAAACATTTGAAAAATTTTAAGGTACAAGCATTGTTTAATAATATAAGGTTAAGCAGTCCGAGACGTTTTTGACACTTCTTGGCTTCATGCTTCCCTATCTGATTGACAGTGCTACTTCTTTTCAAACCTGTATGAAAATGGTAGTAAAAACCAATATTCTTGATACGAACAAAATTACAGCAACACTGAAAGCTTTTGAAGTTTGTTTTATTTTTATTTTGAAAAATTAATTGCCTATTTGGTAAGATTTTTATGAAAATTTATTATTTTAATTAAATAATAGCAATTTTTCCTGTTCTGCAGCCTTTTGTTAGCATACAAATACGTTACCTCATCGTTTGAAGCTGAATTTAAATCAAGGAAAAAGCTTGTAAGCATTCTTACATGAAGTTCACATTTCACCAAAATGCAGGTTCTGACCCAGGGTTCTTGGATGAGGACCACATCCATGTCGCATTTAGAAAGCCGAGGATTCCTTTGATTTGTGCAGATTTATCTGAAGCACCACCAACATGATAGCGCTCAGACTTCCCTGACGTACCCATATCGCGGAGGTCTCGTCAACGACGAGTTGACGTAACGGGAGCCCTGCTGATTGAAGCATCAGAGATAATGCGCTCAGGATTGGTTGCTCCCCGTCCAGCAATCTGTGTTCCATATCCGAGCTGTTCACGTCACTTTGCGAAAGTGCCGTGGCAAATGACATGCTTTTCGCGTCGGACTCCTCCTGCAGTTCTTCGATATCCGAGTCCCACGTTGCAGCGGAGATGGCAGCGCGCTCTGTATAGCCACAGTTTACGTGGATAACGATACACTCTAATGCACTAGTCCATTGTAACTTTTAAGGGGCTCGAGTGCCTCCTTATTCATGGTGAAGACCACTGGTCTATCAGGCCACTTCAAGTCCTGCGTCGGGAGGGACGGATGCATTATCCGCAGCATCCTGAGAATTCTCTCAGGCTCTACAGGGATGGCAGGAATCCATGCTCTTGCCCTTGGCCAAGCCGGAATGCCATTCCAGTCGACCATCTCGATTTTTGCACCTTTGTAGACTTCACCCAGTCTTGCAGCTGCTGCCTTGTACAGTGCAACAATTCATGCGTCGTCACACGCGACTATTTTAATCTATCCCTGGTGCCAACCCGCATCCGTCACCGGAGTCCTCAAATAAACGTCAATAAGAGCGTTAGCGAGTTCTCAAATAAACGTCAATAAGAGCGTTAGCGAGTTCTTTCCGGACGTGTCGCCACTGGTCTTTGGGGATGGCCAAACGGTCGTTGCCTTGATCAACATTGACTATAAGGATCATGTCCTTAGTTACTTTGGCAAAGCTTGGTTTGCCCACTCCGGGGTGAGGTTTTAACTCAACGTCCGATCTCTTGCGTTTGAAAGGCTTTTTTGCAGCTTTTTTCCTTTGGATCACCGAGGCCAGTTCGTGAGATCGCTGCCACAGACGTTAAGATTTGGTTTTCATACCGGCGATTGATTAAAGTTATTAAAAAAGGATCCAATTATAAACATTGCATAAGCTTATTTCGTACATGTTTACTGCTACTCACAAAAACGGCATGCTTTTTACAGTTCAATTTAAAATTAATTTAATTTTCCTAATAATTTAAAAAAATAAAAAAAAAAATCCTGAAATTTTGCGAACGGCGTTCCTCCCTTTTCAACTACAATTTTCCTAAAGGGGGATTTTTTTGCATATGAATGCATATGTATGTACAACCATAAATGGATCTGGATAGTAAACGAACTTTAAAGAACCCAATAGCGATGCGGGTAATGTTTAACTGGGTGTGGTTGGCCCTCGATTGCCTGGGGTTAACAGTGTCATGCAATATGAAGTGTGTTTGTTTTTAATTAATTGCACGTAGAGTTTGCTATGCCGCGTTTTTGCAAGTTATTTCAAAGGACAGTTCTCTTTATTTTTGTTTATTTATTTATTTTAGAGGGAATTTTTTTTCTGTTCAGGAAGATGACTTTGGCAAGTTTGCGTGCTGAAATGCTGTTTTAGCCGTACGGTACGATTTGAGATAACCACAAAAGCAATGTATACACAATGATTAGTTTGGTTCGGAGAAAGCAGTGAAGAGGTAGCTCGCAATAAAATAAATTAGAAATTTTTCAATTTGATTAGCTCAGCGCAATACATATGTTCTACAAACAAAGACAAAAGACCAAATTTTCTTCGTAAATGTGTTATAAAAGTTTGTCTTTAAATAAAGTTTGAAAATGTGTGCGAAAAAGCTTTAAATTAAAGTCCGCAAATTGAAACCATGGAGTAAGTTTGTACGAAACTGGTAAACCTTGGTTGCGCACAGGGGCGTCGCGAAGGTCCCGATCGTGGGGGGTGAATCTTACTGATATGCCGACTGATCTCGAAAATTTGCCGACATTTTTTATAGGTATAATAATGGATTTAAAAAAAAAATAAATAGGTGAAATACACTTGTGAAAATGCGCAATATGTTACCGAATGAATTAAAAATTACAGTGTTTGTTTACTCTTTCTTTATTTTCGTCGTATATAATGTTTTACAAAATTAAATACATACTAAAAAGATACCCTTTTCACAAAAATCAAAATAATTTTACAAAGAAAATTTTTTTTGAGAAAAATTTAAGAATTAAATTCAAATTTTGACTCTGCGATGTTTTAGTAAGGACCATTTTTGAACAACTTCACAAAGGTCAATTTCATCTACTTTATCTTTTGAAGAGAAGAGCAACATCAACGAATTTAAACGATCATCTCCCATTGTTGTGCGCAAATGGTCGAAAACTATTTTCAATTTACTGAAGGAACGTTCGCACGATACTGACGTGACAGGAGCAGTCAAAATATAACGAACCAGTTTATATGCTAAGGGAGTAACTCGTTTTAACTTGAATGCTACCGTGGAAATATCTTCGACTGATTTACAACTTTGACATGAGTCAAAAAGAATTTGTAACTCACAAAGCAAACATTCGACTTCTTCCTTGAAAAATTCGGGTTCCAATTGTACAATAGAGTTTATCAAATCAATCGTAACATTATTTCTGTCTAGTGGAATTCTAAACATTTCCTGAATGGGTTTGAAAGTTGACAAACTTTCTTGTAACTTTTCTTGGATGCAACTTGTAAAAACTTGAAGAACAATTTTGAATTCTTTTCTATAAAATGTTTCAAAATCGAAAATTGTAGCAGATTCCGGATTTTCGTCAATTTTTTTTTGGCACTCGTCGCGTTCTGTGATGCTTTGAAAAGTCGTTTTCGGGGCTTATCTCCCACTTCCGAGCAAAGGAAACCGAGGTCGCAATCAAATCGTTTATTTGAATATCATCGTTCATTTGCTGAAATGACTCTGATGTGCTTTGAATCAACAATAAAGCATCGATGATGTTAAGTTCTTCAGCTTTGAATGTAAGCCTACACAAATTTTTATACCTTTCATGAACATGAAATGGTATTATAACTTTGGTCCGATGTTTGTAAATATGAGAAGAAGAAGAGATAGACCCATCAATAAGTATACCGAAATGATCAGGATGACGAAATGAGTTGATTTAGCCATGTCCGTCTGTCCGTCTGTCTGTTTGAACGCAAACTAGTCCCTCAATTTTTGAGATATCTGGCTAAAATTTTGTATGTGGCCACCATTTTGTAATATAGGAATCATTTGTCGGAACTGACAAGATCGGACCAGTATAACATATAGCCCCCATACAACCGATTTTCAGATATAAGGTTTTTTGGCCAAAACTTCCGCAATTAAAAAGTTAGGAACGTAAAATTTTGCAACTCGAGTAATTTCTATTTATGTAGTGTATATAGTGAAAATCAACAAGATCGGGCAAATGTAACATATAGCCCCCATACAACCGATTGTTCAGATATAAGAATTTTTGGCCAAAACTTCTGCAATTAAAAAGTTAGGAACGTAAAATTTTGCAACTCGAGTACTTTCTATTTATGTAGTGTATATAGTGAAAATCAACAAGATCGGGCAAATGTAACATATAGCCCCCATACAACCGATTGTTCAGATATAAGGTTTTTTGGCCAAAACTTCTGCAATTAAAAAGTTAGGACCGTAAAATTTTGCAACTCGAGTACTTTCTATTTATGTAGTGTATATAGTGAAAATCAACAAGATCGGGCAAATGTAACATATAGCCCCCATACAACCGATTGTTCAGATATAAGGTTTTTTGACCAAAACTTCTGCAATTTAAAAGTTAGGACCGTAAAATTTTGCAACTCGAGTACTTTCTATTTATGTAGTGTATATAGTGAAAATCAACAAGATCGGGCAAATTTAACATATAGCCCCCATACAACCGATTGTTCAGATATAAGGTTTTTTGGCCAAAACTTCTGCAATTAAAAAGTTAGGAACGTAAAATTTTGCAACTCGAGTACTTTCTATTTATGTAGTGTATATAGTGAAAATCAACAAGATCGGGCAAATGTAACATATAGCCCCCATACAACCGATTGTTCAGATATAAGGTTTCTTGGCCAAAACTTCTGCAATTAAAAAGTTAGGAACGTAAAATTTTGCATCTCGAGTACTTTCTAATTATGTAGTGTATATAGTGAAAATCAACAAGATCGGGCAAATTTAACATATAGCCCCCATACAACCGATTGTTCAGATATAAGGTTTTTTGGCCAAAACTTCTGCAATTAAAAAGTTAGGACCGTAAAATTTTGCAACCCGAGTACTTTCTATTTATGTAGTGTATATAGTGAAAATCAACAAGATCGGGCAAATGTAACATATAGCCCCCATACAACCGATTGTTCAGATATAAGGTTTTTTGGCCAAAACTTCTGCAATTAAAAAGTTAGGAACATAAAATTTTGCAACTTGAGTACTTTCAATTTATGTAGTGTGTAGAGGAAAATCAAGAAGATCGGGTAAATATAACATATAGCCCCATACAACCGGTTGTTCCGATATAAGGTTTTTTGGCCAATACTTCCGCATTTAAAAAGTTAGGAACGTAAAATATTGCACCTTTAGTACTTTCTACATATGTAATGTGTAACAATTGAACACGTATAATATATAGCCTCCATACAATCGATTGTTCCGATAACTCGGATCCTATTATTTTGTAAGTTTTTTTAAATTATAACAAAGATGTGTAATGTGTATAGTAAATATAGTTAAATTGACACAGGCTGTACTGGGGATCGAACAGTGAAAATCGTGACGCTTATTCATGAAAGGTATATAGCCTTCGGCACAGCCGAAGACAGCTTTCCTTACTTGTTTTAAATACACCCAGAGAAAAAATACAGTAGAACGACCTGGATTACAGGTTAAAACAACAGATTTCACATTCAAAAACCATCCAAACGATATATCTGTTGAAACAACAAATGCTGTTCGTTCGTGAACAGTTTTAGCTGTTGTTTTAACAGAAAATTTTGTTGTTTTAGGTATTCCGAGTTCGATTCTCGGTGAAGTCAATATAATTTTTTTTTCAAAACAAAAACAAAAATTATTTTTCAGAGTTCTTATATTGTGAATTCTCCGAGAATTGGAAGTCAGGGCTCTTGACCACTCAACCCAGGTGTCTACTGTATAACCATTATGCCTTGCCAACGTCTAATTACAGCTTTGTTCTAAATGACACTTTCCCACGTTACTTTGTTGCCTCCACCGAGAATCGAGCTCTCAATACTTTGACTATCGCGTACTTAAGCTTTCGGCAGAATCAGTCCGTCACGTACTTGCCGGAAAAGGAAGAAACTGACAGCCGAGTAGGATGTGTGTTTCTGCATGTAAAACGCTAGATTGACAAAGTATCAGTCAACGGATCCGGCATCCTTTGCCAATTTTCTATTTTGACGGAACGGCAGCTGCGTGACAAATCAATTTTACCGCCAATTTGACAACGCGTTTGCGAAAAAGCAAATTTAACCAAGGTAATTGCCGATTTATATTTTTATTTATAGATTTGCGGTTTGAATGCTTGGTTAGTTTTTTCCCAAGCAGGTTCAGCAGTAGATCAAATATGGGCTTCTCCATTCTAATATTAATTCTGAACTCCTCAGGGAATGCAAAATTCACATCAAAAAAGCCGTGGGTGTTCCTGCCCTGTAAAGATGGACGTATCCACCATCTGCGGTTGTAAAGCCGCCTGAAAAGCTCCATTGCTTCTATTAGCAACACTATAACAAGTATTACTTGTATATTTTCCATGTTTTTAACCGAAATTTTGCATTTGTTATGTTTTTTTAATAATTTTCGTTTTGCGCCAATTACTTTGTTGACATATCTGTGTACTTCAACATGACGTATCTACGTCAATCGCTATGTGACATCCCTGTGCGGCACGTACGTTTTGTCACGACGTACGTCAAGTACATGACGTATTGACGGACTGATTCTGCTTAGCGCTTTATGCTTGATGGCGTCGAATTGCAGCTTTGTTCTATGACAGTAATGGGAGTATCTTCGCTGTTGAATTACTGTTAAATTTGTTGGATTAACTGCAGAAGTCTGTTGTGAGAGTGTTAAATCTGTTGGATTAACTTAAATCTGCTGGATTAACTTAAATCTGATAGATTAACTGCAGAAATCCGTTGTGAGAGTATCCTCGCTGTTAAGTGATGGTTAAATCTGTTGGATTCACTGTAAATCTACATGACTTGACCAGATTTCCGTCAATTCAACAGTTTTTTGGTATTAACAGTAGGGGACGGTTGATATAACTGATTTTTTCTCTGAGTGTAATTTTCATAAATGTTTTTTCTAGACCTTTGTCGAAACGAAGTTTTTCCTTTCCATTGTATGTAAACCTACAAAAAAATGTTTAAATAATTCTCAAGGACTGAAACCGAAACCGAAACCGTAACCGTAACCGATTAAAACCGATTAATTTTTCAAAACCGAAACCGAAACCGTAACCGTTATTTTGATCTGGAAAAGACCGAAACCGAAACCGTTTCAAAAGCCGGAACCGGTTCCAAACGGTTTTGAATTTTCTCAATACCTTACTTCTGTGAGTGGGCACATAGGTAGTTCCTTTTACAAACAGGTACCCTGAAAGTTTTCATGGAAGATTGTCGAGCCACGTTTTTCAAAATTCTGAAAGAGGAAGTTTGACTATAGTTGAATGAAGCGATCGAAACAAATTTACGAGATCCGTAAAAGAAATGTTCAGGCTTAATGTTTTTAACGATTTATACATTTCATTTGGCTTCCATTTTTAATAAAAAAGTAGAGTTAACTTTAGGAATTTGTTTTGCAGAAATTTCATCCATGCATAGCGTTAATAAATGTATTATTATATTGGAGAAATCCCATCATGGCCGCAGGAAAAAAGTTATGAAAATTCAGACCTATTTCGTAGCTACATAGGTACTTGAGTATTTTAGTAGTAAAATTTTTTTTCGTGTTTTTATTTGGAAACCGAAACCGGAACGAAACCGTAACCGAAACCGAAATAAATTTTGTAGAACGAAACCGGAACCGAAACCGAAACACGTTGCAAAAACCGAAACCGAAACCGGAACGTTATTTTAATCGGTTTCAGACCTTGATAATTCTCATAAGTTTTGTTTTAAAACTAACTAACCCACTGCACTAAAATGGGTGTACCACATTATCCCCAAAAACAAAATCCCCAAATCAAAATCCCCAAAATCAAAATCCCCTAATTCAAAATCCTCAAACTCAGAATCCCCAAAATCAAAATCCCCAACGCGATTTGAAACCTAATTTGAATTTATTTCACACATAAAATGGGTATTGAACTATTGGGTTTGCAGGTAGTGAGTTGGCTATTTTGCAATTGAAACTAATACGCAGCAGTAGCTAAGTCGATAGAGTCTTCGTTTATCACGCAACTGGCGTGAGTTCAATGCCTGATCTATGCTCAATATTTTTTAAACTTTTATATAATTTGTTTTAAATTTTTATTTAATAAATTAATCAGCTGTTTGTTTTACAACTGTATTCTGTAACTCAGTCCCATCTCAAACCACTTAATTTGAGATATTTCCTTATTCGTATTACACTTCGTTCTTTCTTTGTATTTTTCATAGAAAAATAAAGTCACAACAATAATTTACAAAGAATGCAAAAAAACCAAAAAATACGTCAAAATAAACATTTTAAATAACAATAATTCCCACACAGCAAATTTTGGTAGAGAGCTTAAGTTCGCCGTCAAAAAGAAAACATCATTCCCATTGATCCCATATGTGCTAAAAAAGCTATTTTTTTGGACTTTTCTCGAAAACTGTTAGTTTTTTCGAAAAATGACTTGAAACCAAGTTTTAAACATGGAAATTCTCTACAAATATCGTCCTTCATTTTTTCTCTAAGAGTTACCAGTTCTGAAATATCGCGACTGTAAAATTAGCTCTGGAAATTATAAGAAAATATCTGCCACGAATGGACTTTTAAGAATTTTTCTCGACCCATCAATAAGTATACCGAAATGATCAGGATGACGAAATGAGTTGATTTAGCCATGTCCGTCTGTCCGTCTGTCTGTTTGAACGCAAACTAGTCCCTCAATTTTTGAGATATCTGGCTAAAATTTTGTATGTGGCCACCATTTTGTAATATAGGAATCATTTGTCGGAACTGACAAGATCGGACCAGTATAACATATAGCCCCCATACAACCGATTTTCAGATATAAGGTTTTTTGGCCAAAACTTCCGCAATTAAAAAGTTAGGAACGTAAAATTTTGCAACTCGAGTAATTTCTATTTATGTAGTGTATATAGTGAAAATCAACAAGATCGGGCAAATGTAACATATAGCCCCCATACAACCGATTGTTCAGATATAAGAATTTTTGGCCAAAACTTCTGCAATTAAAAAGTTAGGAACGTAAAATTTTGCAACTCGAGTACTTTCTATTTATGTAGTGTATATAGTGAAAATCAACAAGATCGGGCAAATGTAACATATAGCCCCCATACAACCGATTGTTCAGATATAAGGTTTTTTGGCCAAAACTTCTGCAATTAAAAAGTTAGGACCGTAAAATTTTGCAACTCGAGTACTTTCTATTTATGTAGTGTATATAGTGAAAATCAACAAGATCGGGCAAATGTAACATATAGCCCCCATACAACCGATTGTTCAGATATAAGGTTTTTTGACCAAAACTTCTGCAATTTAAAAGTTAGGACCGTAAAATTTTGCAACTCGAGTACTTTCTATTTATGTAGTGTATATAGTGAAAATCAACAAGATCGGGCAAATGTAACATATAGCCCCCATACAACCGATTGTTCAGATATAAGGTTTTTTGGCCAAAACTTCTGCAATTAAAAAGTTAGGAACGTAAAATTTTGCAACTCGAGTACTTTCTATTTATGTAGTGTATATAGTGAAAATCAACAAGATCGGGCAAATGTAACATATAGCCCCCATACAACCGATTGTTCAGATATAAGGTTTCTTGGCCAAAACTTCTGCAATTAAAAAGTTAGGAACGTAAAATTTTGCATCTCGAGTACTTTCTAATTATGTAGTGTATATAGTGAAAATCAACAAGATCGGGCAAATTTAACATATAGCCCCCATACAACCGATTGTTCAGATATAAGGTTTTTTGGCCAAAACTTCTGCAATTAAAAAGTTAGGACCGTAAAATTTTGCAACCCGAGTACTTTCTATTTATGTAGTGTATATAGTGAAAATCAACAAGATCGGGCAAATGTAACATATAGCCCCCATACAACCGATTGTTCAGATATAAGGTTTTTTGGCCAAAACTTCTGCAATTAAAAAGTTAGGAACATAAAATTTTGCAACTTGAGTACTTTCAATTTATGTAGTGTGTAGAGGAAAATCAAGAAGATCGGGTAAATATAACATATAGCCCCATACAACCGGTTGTTCCGATATAAGGTTTTTTGGCCAATACTTCCGCATTTAAAAAGTTAGGAACGTAAAATATTGCACCTTTAGTACTTTCTACATATGTAATGTGTAACAATTGAACACGTATAATATATAGCCTCCATACAATCGATTGTTCCGATAACTCGGATCCTATTATTTTGTAAGTTTTTTTAAATTATAACAAAGATGTGTAATGTGTATAGTAAATATAGTTAAATTGACACAGGCTGTACTGGGGATCGAACAGTGAAAATCGTGACGCTTATTCATGAAAGGTATATAGCCTTCGGCACAGCCGAAGACAGCTTTCCTTACTTGTTTTAAATACACCCAGAGAAAAAATACAGTAGAACGACCTGGATTACAGGTTAAAACAACAGATTTCACATTCAAAAACCATCCAAACGATATATCTGTTGAAACAACAGATGCTGTTCGTTCGTGAACAGTTTTAGCTGTTGTTTTAACAGAAAATTTTGTTGTTTTAGGTATTCCGAGTTCGATTCTCGGTGAAGTCAATATAATTTTTTTTTCAAAACAAAAACAAAAATTATTTTTCAGAGTTCTTATATTGTGAATTCTCCGAGAATTGGAACTCAGGGCTCTTGACCACTCAACCCAGGTGTCTACTGTATAACCATTATGCCTTGCCAACGTCTAATTACAGCTTTGTTCTAAATGACACTTTCCCACGTTACTTTGTTGCCTCCACCGAGAATCGAGCTCTCAATACTTTGACTATCGCGTACTTAAGCTTTCGACAGAATCAGTCCGTCACGTACTTGCCGGAAAAGGAAGAAACTGACAGCCGAGTAGGATGTGTGTTTCTGCATGTAAAACGCTAGATTGACAAAGTATCAGTCAACGGATCCGGCATCCTTTGCCAATTTTCTATTTTGACGGAACGGCAGCTGCGTGACAAATCAATTTTACCGCCAATTTGACAACGCGTTTGCGAAAAAGCAAATTTAACCAAGGTAATTGCCGATTTATATTTTTATATTTATAGATTTGCGGTTTGAATGCTTGGTTAGTTTTTTCCCAAGCAGGTTCAGCAGTAGATCAAATATGGGCTTCTCCATTCTAATATTAATTCTGAACTCCTCAGGGAATGCAAAATTCACATCAAAAAAGCCGTGGGTGTTCCTGCCCTGTAAAGATGGACGTATCCACCATCTGCGGTTGTAAAGCCGCCTGAAAAGCTCCATTGCTTCTATTAGCAACACTATAACAAGTATTACTTGTATATTTTCCATGTTTTTAACCGAAATTTTGCATTTGTTATGTTTTTTTAATAATTTTCGTTTTGCGCCAATTACTTTGTTGACATATCTGTGTACTTCAACATGACGTATCTACGTCAATCGCTATGTGACATCCCTGTGCGGCACGTACGTTTTGTCACGACGTACGTCAAGTACATGACGTATTGACGGACTGATTCTGCTTAGCGCTTTATGCTTGATGGCGTCGAATTGCAGCTTTGTTCTATGACAGTAATGGGAGTATCTTCGCTGTTGAATTACTGTTAAATTTGTTGGATTAACTGCAGAAGTCTGTTGTGAGAGTGTTAAATCTGTTGGATTAACTTAAATCTGCTGGATTAACTTAAATCTGATAGATTAACTGCAGAAATCCGTTGTGAGAGTATCCTCGCTGTTAAGTGATGGTTAAATCTGTTGGATTCACTGTAAATCTACATGACTTGACCAGATTTCCGTCAATTCAACAGTTTTTTGGTATTAACAGTAGGGGACGGTTGATATAACTGATTTTTTCTCTGAGTGTAATTTTCATAAATGTTTTTTCTAGACCTTTGTCGAAACGAAGTTTTTCCTTTCCATTGTATGTAAACCTACAAAAAAATGTTTAAATAATTCTCAAGGACTGAAACCGAAACCGAAACCGTAACCGTAACCGATTAAAACCGATTAATTTTTCAAAACCGAAACCGAAACCGTAACCGTTATTTTGATCTGGAAAAGACCGAAACCGAAACCGTTTCAAAAGCCGGAACCGGTTCCAAACGGTTTTGAATTTTCTCAATACCTTACTTCTGTGAGTGGGCACATAGGTAGTTCCTTTTACAAACAGGTACCCTGAAAGTTTTCATGGAAGATTGTCGAGCCACGTTTTTCAAAATTCTGAAAGAGGAAGTTTGACTATAGTTGAATGAAGCGATCGAAACAAATTTACGAGATCCGTAAAAGAAATGTTCAGGCTTAATGTTTTTAACGATTTATACATTTCATTTGGCTTCCATTTTTAATAAAAAAGTAGAGTTAACTTTAGGAATTTGTTTTGCAGAAATTTCATCCATGCATAGCGTTAATAAATGTATTATTATATTGGAGAAATCCCATCATGGCCGCAGGAAAAAAGTTATGAAAATTCAGACCTATTTCGTAGCTACATAGGTACTTGAGTATTTTAGTAGTAAAATTTTTTTTCGTGTTTTTATTTGGAAACCGAAACCGGAACGAAACCGTAACCGAAACCGAAATAAATTTTGTAGAACGAAACCGGAACCGAAACCGAAACACGTTGCAAAAACCGAAACCGAAACCGGAACGTTATTTTAATCGGTTTCAGACCTTGATAATTCTCATAAGTTTTGTTTTAAAACTAACTAACCCACTGCACTAAAATGGGTGTACCACATTATCCCCAAAAACAAAATCCCCAAATCAAAATCCCCAAAATCAAAATCCCCTAATTCAAAATCCTCAAACTCAGAATCCCCAAAATCAAAATCCCAACGCGATTTGAAACCTAATTTGAATTTATTTCACACATAAAATGGGTATTGAACTATTGGGTTTGCAGGTAGTGAGTTGGCTATTTTGCAATTGAAACTAATACGCAGCAGTAGCTAAGTCGATAGAGTCTTCGTTTATCACGCAACTGGCGTGAGTTCAATGCATAATTTGTTTTAAATTTCAATTATATAATTTGTTTTAAATTTTTATTTAATAAATTAATCAGCTGTTTGTTTTACAACTGTATTCTGTAACTCAGTCCCATCTCAAACCACTTAATTTGAGATATTTCCTTATTCGTATTACACTTCGTTCTTTCTTTGTATTTTTCATAGAAAAATAAAGTCACAACAATAATTTACAAAGAATGCAAAAAAACCAAAAAATACGTCAAAATAAACATTTTAAATAACAATAATTCCCACACAGCAAATTTTGGTAGAGAGCTTAAGTTCGCCGTCAAAAAGAAAACATCATTCCCATTGATCCCATATGTGCTAAAAAAGCTATTTTTTTGGACTTTTCTCGAAAACTGTTAGTTTTTTCGAAAAATGACTTGAAACCAAGTTTTAAACATGGAAATTCTCTACAAATATCGTCCTTCATTTTTTCTCTAAGAGTTACCAGTTCTGAAATATCGCGACTGTAAAATTAGCTCTGGAAATTATAAGAAAATATCTGCCACGAATGGACTTTTAAGAATTTTTCTCGAAAACGTTAGTATGCGGAGACAAATTTTATCTTACCGTTTTCTTGTCACGAAGTTCCCCATTGACAATGATAATAGTTATTTTTGTAAAGCCCATAGTTCTCGAGCTAGAGTCACCTTTTTACATAATATAAAAAGCTACTAGTCCGGTAAATTTAGTTTATGTTGTAAAACAAAAGATCCCAAAGAGCCATTTTTTTGTCAGGAGCTTAGGTTCGTCCCCAGGAAGAAAACTGAAAAATTCGCTTCGATCCGCGTTGTGCGAAAAAAGTTATTCTTGGCGAAAGTCAAGAAAAAGAGTTTTTTTATATTTTTCTCGACTTTTTACCCCGAATAACTTTTTTACATGGTTTATTCAAAACATGGGGATTTTGGATTTGGGGATTTTTGTTTTGGGGATTTTGTTTTTGGGGATTTAGTGGCACTCCCCACTAAAATAAATCCTTCTCCTCAAATTTTGCGTTGACTTTTGCAATTTGTAACTATTCTTAGCAAATTTAGGAAGAGGTTAAAAGTTTATTTTTTATTTTTTGACAAATATGTAATAAGTACGTTAATACATACATATGTAAATAGTGTGTACATAGATTAAATTTTTATTATGTTTTTGTTATATTTATTTTACCGCCGTATTTTGTAAGGCATCACTCACCGTGACTGAATTTTTGATGAAGTATAAAAGGTCAATGAAAGGATATTGTTGACAGAAGTAAGGACAAACCTTACTATTTAAAATAAGGATGCCAAATTGTATCGCTCTCCATTTATACGTCATCAAAAATTCAGTCACTGCGAGTGATGCCTTACAAAATACGGCGGTTAAAAACTATAAAAACCTAAGTCCTATGTAAAATTATATTCTAATTTACTTAAGTCCCATATAAAATTATAGGACGTAGGCCGTTACAGTTTGTTTTTTACTTGTACATTTGAACCATTCCCACATTCTTAAACTCTTCTTTGTTATGGCTATTAATTTGTGCTGCGCATTTGTGGCGTGTCTGCGCAATAACTATAAGTCTTATTTTGCGGCTGCATTTGATTTATTTGTAGAAATGTGTGTACATATATTCATTTATTTAGTTCTGATTTTCCTGTTCCTTGTTATTGTGTAAGACTATTCTTACATTCCTTTCACAACTATTTTCACATCAGAGAACTCACATAACAGCTGTGACATTCAAAGTTACGGACACCGTGTCGTATACAATTTAACATAGCAGCTAGTATCCCATATGCTGCTACTCTTGAAATATATGCTGGGTTAATTTATCTAACATAGCAGCTAGTATCCCACATGCTGCTACTTTTGAAATATATGCTGGGTTAATTTATTTAACGAGAGCGCTAATGATCTCTAAATGAAATGTTTTTGATAACAGAGTATCAAAACCGGCTTATCACCTTATTTTTGTTTGTTTGTGCGGGCGGCTTAAAGCGTTCAGCAGAATCAACCCGTCAGTACGTCGAAATAACTGACAGCAAAGTAGGCTGCGGGTGTTTGTATGCGTAACGCCAGATACGACGGATACGTCAAAGTAGAATTTGCTCTAAAATTGACGTACGTGACGCAACTGACGTATTGGCGGACTGATTCTGTTTCCCGCTTAAAACAATGGGACTTTGCAAAGGAATGCGGAATTACGGTACAGCAATAGCATGGGTAATAATAGGCTAGAGTTAGAAGCATTTAGTTTTAATAAATGATTTGTACAGTTGCAGTTGAAGAAGCGAGTCATATCGCTGCGAATAAAATACTACTACAACACAAAACGTAATTGGCGCCCAACTTAGAAGGCTTAGAAGAACTAAGGACTCAATAATCTCTAAGGATCTGGCTGACTTGTATCAACATAAAAAATCCGACTATAAAGAGACGAAGAAGCCTAAAATTCTAAGGACCACACCTTCATTTATTAAAAAACTTGGATCTGGTTGACGTGTATCAACATAGAAAACTCTACCAATAAAAAATACGAGGAAGCTTGAAATTCTAAGGAGATGACTGTACTACATTTATATTTTTACATATTAAAAAACTGTAAGTGCTCTCTCAAACTATTTTCAAGTGGCTTTCAGTAAATTCTACTATAAAAATATTAAATAAGAAGCAACATTCTAATAAGTGAATTTGACTAATTAACAAAAACGTCAAAAAAGATTTCTAAGAAGCCTTTCACGTAGTAGATTTCTTTTCAAATTTTGGACTGCAAGAAGACCTTTTTCTCGACAAAATGTTTTTAAACAAAGACCAAGTGATAGAAATCGTCAATGAAAGTAATGAGCGCGTTAAACTGGAGTTAGTTGCACAGTTAGGTAGTTTAGCTGAAGCAATTGGTCGCCTCCAACCTCCAAGTATTGAGTCGTACCAACCAGTTTCAATTAACCCTTTAGCTGCAGAACATAATGCAAGCCTAGACTTGATAAAATCGGGTGATTCTATATCTTTTCCAGCTTGGCGAAGTACAGCAGTATTCGCCATGAATTACTATGCAGATAGATCAGAGAAGTACTATGTAGCCATGGGTATATTAAGAAATAGAATTGTTATTCTTGCCTCGTTCAATACCGTTCTAAATTTTAAAGTATTCAGATAAGAGGCCATTGTATGTTCTGGAAAATGAACTTAGTATCCTCAGGCAGGGAAATTTAGGTATTGATGACTTCTACAGCAAAGTGGAAAAACACCTTTCTCTTATAATAAATAAACATATTATGAGCCACACTGGTAGGGATGATATAATTGCAGCTTTGAATGAACGATCCAGGGAAAATGCTCTACGTGTTTTTATATCAGGATTACATCGCCCAATGTGCGATATTCTCTTTTCCGCTAGACATAAAGACCTACCTAATGCCCTTGCCATTGCTCAGGAGCTACAAAACAACCATAGGCGAATGCAGTTCGCGGAAACCTTTGCGGTAGGTAACACGTTTCGACCAAATAGGCCAGCATTAATTCCTCAGCGCCAAGTCATGGATCATAATAACCAATTGTTCCCACGCATCAATAATACCCAGTACCGTAACCAGGCCAGCTGCCATGGAGGTCGACAATGGTACAAGTTTCTATAAGCAGAGGACTAACCATCAAAATACCACAAGCATACCACAACATAGCTCAGCGCAACATCAAATGCCCATATATATTGGTAAGCCACAGCTCGCAAATTCCGATTTTCCAGTAGCGTTCAAACGTTCCCACGACCAGTTACATTCGGGTCGCTCACCATTCCAAAAAATTCAAAAAGTAAATGTCATGCCAGAAAAAACAAGCGTTTTTTTGAACGACGATAAATATAAAGACTTCACCGTAACTATTATTACGAAACTGATTATTTAAATGGGTATGGAAATAACTATATTTCTAATAGTGATCAAAATGTTAGTGATGAAAATACCGGTGAGGAGATTAATCATTTAAACTGAAATCGCTCCTGCCGTTTATTACAAAAAAAGAGAAAAACGATAAGGAGCTAAGAATTTTGATAGATACAGGCACTTACAAAAATTACATCAAGGACCTCCCTTCTATTCAAGGCATCAAACCCTTGGATAAACCTTTTAAATTGTCGTCAATAAACGGACAAAATATAATTAACCGAAAATGCCTAATTAACATTTTAGATAATACCTCCACGTTTTTCTTGCTTTCGAATCTAAAAACGTTCGATGGTATCATAGGGTATGATTTCCTAAAAAACATTGATGCGAAAATTGATACTGGTAAGGGGTATTTATTTTATCGAAAGGGTAAAGTTAAATTACAATACTTATCATGTAATCAGGTTAATTCAATTGCAATAGAAGAAGATTCTGTGCCTCGCCGATCCTAATAGGGCTTTGCCATATAATACCACTGTAAAAGCCAAAATTCGAACAGAAACTAATGACCCGATCTATAGTAAAAGTTATCCGTACCCGATTTCTGTGGCTCCATTCACAATAACGAAGTAAAAAATTTACTCAGAGATGGTATAATTAGGGAATCGTGTTCGCCATACAATTCTCCGGTTCACGTAGTTAGCAAAACAGGTTTTGATGAAGATGGTAAACCTAAATTAAGGATGGTGATAGACTTCAGGAAATTGAACGAGAAAACAATCGCAGATCGATACCCCATACCGGATACAACCGTAATCTTGGCCAACTTAGGTAGATGCGGACTTAGTATCAACCCGGGGAAAGTGGAACTTGTCCTCTTCACCAACCGGTACAAAATACCACCACTAAGCCTACCAGAACTAGATGGCACGCGCCTGGGCTTGTCGGATAAGGCCAAGTTTCTAGGCATAGTTCTGGACAGGAAATTGAACTGGAAGGAGAATGTTCTTCAGCGCCAGAAGAAAGCTTGCATCGCTCTTTACACATGCAAAAGAGCCATTGGCAAAAAATGGGGGCTCAGCCCTAGAGTATGCAGTTGGATCTACACGGCCATCATTCGCCCAATCATGCTGTATGGAGTCGTCGTATGGTGGCCGGCGCTGAGCAAGGCAACATACCTGAATCTGTTGCGGAAAGTCCATAGATCCAATATGATCTGTATAAGCGATGCGCTAAGGACAACGCCCAACGAAGCCCTCCAGGTCATTCTGGGCATTTTGCCACTTGATCTGGAAGGGTTTCGGTCAGCGGAGGCATCAGCTCTGCGCCTAAGAGAAACCTCCAGTTGGGGTGCGGGTACTATTGGACACTCCAGTATTCTGGAATCTTACAGCTTTCTCCCTCTAAGCACAGATCGTTGTGCGGACACTAAAGTCGGGGATAGCTGTTTCAAAATAAACATTCCCAGCAGAGAAGACTGGGAGAGGACGGATTGGTGTCCCGAAACAAATGGTGGCACTTCCATATACACCGACGGCTCGAAGTTGGAGGAGGGGTTTATTCAAGGGATTTGGACCTTGAGCTCTCCTTCAGACTACCTGATCATTGTAGCGTCTTCCAGGCGGAAGTCTCGGCAATCCTAGACGCCGCGGCCTGGTTAAGCAAACGTGTTATCGGAGAAGATATCGCTATTTTCAGCGATAGCCAAGCGGCAATCAAATCCCTTGGCTCATACACGTTCAACTCTGAACTGATGCTCAGCTGTCGTCGATCTCTTCAGGAGATGGCCCAACAGAACCGCGTAAACCTCATATGGGTCCCGGGACATAGGGACATTGAGGGAAACTGTAAGGCAAACGAGCTTACCAGGCAGGGCACGACCAAGCAGGTTCTTCAGGATAAAGAGCGCTTAGGTATGCCGTTTGCCACATGCAAACTAATGCTGAAGGAGCACACACTCCGTCAAGCCAACGAAAGATGGCTGCAATTCCCAGGGTGTCGGATATCGAAACAAACCTGGCCAAAATGGGATCTTAAAAGCTCTAGACGCATTTATGCCCTAACTAGGAGGGAAATCTGCATATTGATAGGGGTATTAACCGGTCACTGCCTCATTGGTAGGTATGCAGAAAGGCTAGGTGTGCCCTACCGACGATGCTGCAGGAGTTGCAAATATGATGAGGAGGAGGAAACAGTGGAGCACCTCATCTGCAACTGTCCGGCTTTAAGCGGCGCGAGAACGCGCTTTTTGGGAGTTCCGTTCCTAGATAGCCTAAGCCAGATCGCGGAACTGGACATAAAGGACTTGATGGGCTTCATAAAGGCATCTAAGTGGTTCGAGGAGGAGTAACGGTGTCGGTTTAGGAGTGTCAGTCCCGGGATTCTGCTATGTGGAAAATCCCAACAACTCAGGGATTTTCCATATGGCTGGGTCCCGGGACTGACTTTCCTTTTCCATTTTATTGCAGATTACTATTATAAAAATGTATAAAACATGTGCAAAGAAGTATATACTCATCTTTGCGTGAATCTGCACGTTTACCTCAAGAAAGATATATGAGCATATTTATTTCTTGAGGTAAACCGGCGTTGCCAACTATCGAAAATTGTAGTATGTTTTCTTATGAGCTGAGTATTGGCTCAAGAAAATGTGACGTGTGTAATCGTTTCTTGACCATTTCCTGAGCGTTTTTTTATATGGAGTTTGACATTTCTTGGCAGGTGAGTAGCCCGCTTAAGTCAGGGTTCCATCAAATTTTATTAAGTGAGGCAGACAGACAGAAAACGGCGTTCAATATAAATAATGGAAAATACGAATTTTGTAGGTTGCCTTTTGGTCTAAAAAACGCCCCAAGTATTTTCCATAGGGCCATCGATGATATTTTACGCCAGGAAATAGGAAAATACTGCCATGTTTATGTCGATGACATAATTATATATTCCCCAGACGAAGAGTCACACCTTCATCACATCGATTGTATCCTCCAGAAACTCGAAAAAGCCGGAATGAGAGTGTCTGTCGAAAAATCGAGATTCTTCAAAACTGAAGGGGAATTTTTGGGAATCCTTGTATCTGAGAAAAGCATTAAAACTTGTCCAGATAAGATTTACGACATCATAAACTATGAACAACCAAGAACTCTTCGAGCACTACGTTCATTTCTTGGTTTATCTGGATATTACCGCCGTTTTGTGAAAGATTATGCTGACATTGTAAAACCATTGACAGTTTATCTTCGCGGTGAAAATGGACAAGTGGTGCCAAAAGTTCCAAAAACGTTAGAATAGATTTTGACCCAGACGCCCTATGTTCATTCGAAAAATTAAAAAAAATATTACCAAAAACCCTTTGAGCTTACCGCGGATGTTTCCTCTACCGCCTTAGGCGCAAAATGGACGACCTATAATGATGGTATCGCGAACACTTTCTGCTAGTGAACAAAATTATGCCACCAACGAACGGGAGCTCTTAGCAATTGTATCGGCATTGAAGAAACTTCGTCACTACTTGAACGGAATTAAGGACGTCCAAATTTTCACTGACCACCAACCGCTGATATTTGCTATGTCTGAAAAGAATCCAAGATGAAGAGGTGGAGATCATTTGTAGAGGAATTTTCTCCTACTTTTCATTTCAAACCCGGAAAAGACAATAAGGTAGCTGACGCACTTTCTCGACAGTTTGCCTACACTTTGAATGATAACGCCTCTAACGAAACCGTCCACAGCGAAGAATCTTCTACCCAGTCATTCAATTTAAAACTCAGCTTGTGCTCTCAAAGTCTACCTCATTTAGTAAATGTACCAAAATACTATTCCAAAAATATATTCGCTACACAATTACATTTACCACTATTGAAGATCTTTTACAATGTTTAAAAGGCGTCATAAATACAAACGCCACAAATGTAATCCAATGCGATCTTCCAACCCTAGCAGAAATACAAAATACATTAGTATCGGCCTTTCCTGGTACTAAATTTCTCCATACCGAAATCATGGTCATAGATTTACCTAATAAAAATGATCAGTTGGAAGTGATAGCAACAGAGCATAATCGAGCTCATCGTGGCTTACACGAAAATTTTCGCCAAATTTACAGTAACTATTTTTTTCCAAACATACAAAAATTTTTGAAAACAATGATTGCTAACTGCAAGATATGCTTGGAAAATAAATACCAACGTCAACCACCTGATCCGGGAATTGGTAAATCTCCTATTCCAAACCTTACAGGAGAAATTCTCCGTTTAGACATTTTTATAACTGGTAAGCAACTTTTCTTGACGTGTGTAGACAAATTTTCTAAAGCCAATTGCTTCAAGGACAACAGTAGATGTTAAGAATGCTTTATTAGAAATTTTGTTAGTATTTAGTAACACAAAGACCATCGTTTCTGATAACGAGAAGGCGTTTCAATCAAATACCTTAAAATCGTTGGGATAATTTCGGAATAGATCAATTTTTTGTACCCACCCTTCATAGTGAAAGTAATGGTCAGGTGGAAAGGTTTCAATCCACATTATTGGAAATATCAAGATGCATAAGAGAGCAACAGAAACTGGATGATGTAATTGAATTGGTACTTTAAGCAGCATATAAATATAATTATAGCATACACTCGGTAACCAAAGCGAGGCCAACCGATGTCTTTCACAATCTCTCGGAAGAAAAACTAGCTGAGATAAGAAAACGGCTACTTAAAACTCAGGAGAAAACTTTGCATAGGAATAATAAAGATAAAACATTGAAACTTATAATCCTGGAGAAAGGGTTTTTTTGAGACGAAATAAAAGGCTTGGGAATAAATTCGATAAGGTCTTCGTGGAAATAGTAATCGAAAAAGACCTTGGCCCCACGGTTTTGATTAATGGAAAGAAAATTCACAAAAGCAATCTCCGTTAAGCGCAATATCTATATTTTTTATCATATGTAAGCACCATAAAGTAAAGAAAAACAAGTAAGGAAAGTTGTCTTCGGCTGTGCCGAAGGCTATATACCTTTCATGAATAAGCGTCACGATTTTCACTGTTCGATCCCCAGTACAGCCTGTTTCAATTTAACTATATTTACTACACACATTACACATCTTTGTTATAATTTAAAAAAAACTTACAAAATAATAGGATCCGAGTTATCGGAACAATCGATTGTATGGAGGCTATATATTATACGTGTTCAATTGTACTGACTTACACTATACACATTACATATGTAGAAAGTACTAAAGGTGCAATATTTTACGTTCCTAACTTTTTAAATGCGGAAGTATTGGCCAAAAAACCTTATATCTGAACAACCGGTTGTATGGGGCTAAATATATGTTATATTTACCCGATCTTCTTGATTTTCCTCTACACACTACATAAATTGAAAGTACTCAAGTTGCAAAATTTTATGTTCCTAACTTTTTAATTGCAGAAGTTTTGGCCAAAAAACCTTATATCTGAACAATCGGTTGTATGGGGGCTATATGTTACATTTGTCCGATCTTGTTGATTTTCCCTATATACACTACATAAATAGAAAGTACTCGAGTTGCAAAATTTTACGTTCCTAACTTTTTAATTGCAGAAGTTTTGGCCAAAAAACCTTATATCTGAACAATCGGTTGTATGGGGGCTATATGTTACATTTGCCCGATCTTGTTGATTTTCACTATATACACTACATAAATAGAAAGTACTCGAGTTGCAAAATTTTACGTTCCTAACTTTTTAATTGCAGAAGTTTTGGCCAAAAAACCTTATATCTGAACAATCGGTTGTATGGGGGCTATATGTTACATTTGCCCGATCTGGTTGATTTTCACTATATACACTACATAAATAGAAAGTACTCGAGTTGCAAAATTTTACGTTCCTAACTTTTTAATTGCAGAAGTTTTGGCCAAAAAACCTTATATCTGAACAATCGGTTGTATGGGGGCTATATGTTACATTTTCCCGATCTGGTTGATTTTCACTATATACACTACATAAATAGAAAGTACTCGAGTTGCAAAATTTTACGTTCCTAACTTTTTAATTGCAGAAGTTTTGGCCAAAAAACCTTATATCTGAACAATCTGTTGTATGGGGGCTATATGTTACATTTGCCCGATCTTGTTGATTTTCACTATATACACTACATAAATAGAAAGTACTCGAGTTGCAAAATTTTACGTTCCTAACTTTTTAATTGCAGAAGTTTTGGCCAAAAAACCTTATATCTGAACAATCGGTTGTATGGGGGCTATATGTTACATTTGCCCGATCTGGTTGATTTTCACTATATACACTACATAAATAGAAAGTACTCGAGTTGCAAAATTTTACGTTCCTAACTTTTTAATTGCAGAAGTTTTGGCCAAAAAACCTTATATCTGAACAATCGGTTGTATGGGGGCTATATGTTACATTTGCCCGATCTTGTTGATTTTCACTATATACACTACATAAATAGAAAGTACTCGAGTTGCAAAATTTTACGTTCCTAACTTTTTAATTGCAGAAGTTTTGGCCAAAAAACCTTATATCTGAACAATCGGTTGTATGGGGGCTATATGTTACATTTGCCCGATCTTGTTAATTTTCACTATATACACTACATAAATAGAAAGTACTCGAGTTGCAAAATTTTACGTTTCTAACTTTTTAATTGCGGAAGTTTTGGCCAAAAAACCTTATATCTGAACAATCGGTTGTATGGGGGCTATATGTTACATTTGCCCGATCTTGTTGATTTTCACTATATACACTACATAAATAGAAAGTACTCGAGTTGCAAAATTTTACGTTCCTAACTTTTAAATTGCAGAAGTTTTGGCCAAAAAACCTTATATCTGAACAATCGGTTGTATGGGGGCTATATGTTACATTTGCCCGATCTGGTTGATTTTCGCTATATACACTACATAAATAGAAAGTACTCGAGCTGCAAAATTTTACGTTCCTAACTTTTTAATTGCAGAAGTTTTGGCCAAAAAACCTTATATCTGAACAATCGGTTGTATGGGGGCTATATGTTACATTTGCCCGATCTGGTTGATTTTCACTATATACACTACATAAATAGAAAGTACTCGAGTTGCGAAATTTTACGTTTCTAACTTTTTAATTGCGGAAGTTTTGGCCAAAAAACCTTATATCTGAACAATCGGTTGTATGGGGGCTATATGTTATACTGGTCCGATCATGTCAGTTCCGACAAATGATTCCTATATTACAAAATGGTGGCCACATACAAAATTTCAGCCAGATATCTCAAAAATTGAGGGACTAGTTTGCGTTCAAACAGACAGACGGACAGACGGACAGACGGACAGACGGACATGGCTAAATCAACTCATCTCGTCATCCTGATCATTTCGGTATACTTATTGATGGGTCTATCTCTTCTTCTTTTCATATTTACAAACATCGGACCAAAGTTATAATACCATTTCATGTTCATGAAAGGTATAAAAACTTACAAAATAATAGGATCCGAGTTATCGGAACAATCGATTGTATGGAGGCTATATATTATACGTGTTCAATTGTACTGACTTACACTATACACATTACATATGTAGAAAGTACTAAAGGTGCAATATTTTACGTTCCTAACTTTTTAATTGCAGAAGTTTTGGCCAAAAAACCTTATATCTGAACAATCGGTTGTATGGGGGCTATATGTTACATTTGTCCGATCTTGTTGATTTTCCCTATATACACTACATAAATAGAAAGTACTCGAGTTGCAAAATTTTACGTTCCTAACTTTTTAATTGCAGAAGTTTTGACCAAAAAACCTTATATCTGAACAATCGGTTGTATGGGGGCTATATGTTACATTTGCCCGATCTTGTTGATTTTTACTATATACACTACATAAATAGAAAGTACTCGAGTTGCAAAATTTTACGTTCCTAACTTTTTAATTGCAGAAGTTTTGGCCAAAAAACCTTATATCTGAACAATCGGTTGTATGGGGGCTATATGTTACATTTGCCCGATCTGGTTGATTTTCACTATATACACTACATAAATAGAAAGTACTCGAGTTGCAAAATTTTACGTTCCTAACTTTTTAATTGCAGAAGTTTTGGCCAAAAAACCTTATATCTGAACAATCGGTTGTATGGGGGCTATATGTTACATTTTCCCGATCTGGTTGATTTTCACTATATACACTACATAAATAGAAAGTACTCGAGTTGCAAAATTTTACGTTCCTAACTTTTTAATTGCAGAAGTTTTGGCCAAAAAACCTTATATCTGAACAATCGGTTGTATGGGGGCTATATGTTACATTTGCCCGATCTTGTTGATTTTCACTATATACACTACATAAATAGAAAGTACTCGAGTTGCAAAATTTTACGTTCCTAACTTTTTAATTGCAGAAGTTTTGGCCAAAAAACCTTATATCTGAACAATCGGTTGTATGGGGGCTATATGTTACATTTGCCCGATCTGGTTGATTTTCACTATATACACTACATAAATAGAAAGTACTCGAGTTGCAAAATTTTACGTTCCTAACTTTTTAATTGCAGAAGTTTTGGCCAAAAAACCTTATATCTGAACAATCGGTTGTATGGGGGCTATATGTTACATTTGCCCGATCTTGTTGATTTTCACTATATACACTACATAAATAGAAAGTACTCGAGTTGCAAAATTTTACGTTCCTAACTTTTTAATTGCAGAAGTTTTGGCCAAAAAACCTTATATCTGAACAATCGGTTGTATGGGGGCTATATGTTACATTTGCCCGATCTTGTTGATTTTCACTATATACACTACATAAATAGAAAGTACTCGAGTTGCAAAATTTTACGTTTCTAACTTTTTAATTGCGGAAGTTTTGGCCAAAAAACCTTATATCTGAACAATCGGTTGTATGGGGGCTATATGTTACATTTGCCCGATCTGGTTGATTTTCACTATATACACTACATAAATAGAAAGTACTCGAGTTGCAAAATTTTACGTTTCTAACTTTTTAATTGCGGAAGTTTTGGCCAAAAAACCTTATATCTGAACAATCGGTTGTATGGGGGCTATATGTTACATTTGCCCGATCTTGTTGATTTTCACTATATACACTACATAAATAGAAAGTACTCGAGTTGCAAAATTTTACGTTCCTAACTTTTAAATTGCAGAAGTTTTGGCCAAAAAACCTTATATCTGAACAATCGGTTGTATGGGGGCTATATGTTACATTTGCCCGATCTGGTTGATTTTCGCTATATACACTACATAAATAGAAAGTACTCGAGCTGAAAATTTTACGTTCCTAACTTTTTAATTGCAGAAGTTTTGGCCAAAAAACCTTATATCTGAACAATCGGTTGTATGGGGGCTATATGTTACATTTGCCCGATCTGGTTGATTTTCACTATATACACTACATAAATAGAAAGTACTCGAGTTGCGAAATTTTACGTTTCTAACTTTTTAATTGCGGAAGTTTTGGCCAAAAAACCTTATATCTGAACAATCGGTTGTATGGGGGCTATATGTTATACTGGTCCGATCATGTCAGTTCCGACAAATGATTCCTATATTACAAAATGGTGGCCACATACAAAATTTCAGCCAGATATCTCAAAAATTGAGGGACTAGTTTGCGTTCAAACAGACAGACGGACAGACGGACAGACGGACAGACGGACATGGCTAAATCAACTCATCTCGTCATCCTGATCATTTCGGTATACTTATTGATGGGTCTATCTCTTCTTCTTCTCATATTTACAAACATCGGACCAAAGTTATAATACCATTTCATGTTCATGAAAAGTATAAAAAAAGACTTCTTAATGATTTGAAACATCACCTTATTTTTCATAAAATATATAAATATTTACATAGCATAACTCTATTGAAAATTGAACAAATAATTTCCATTCTAAATATTCTAAGTCTAAAACATCGATATCGATAGAATTTAAGCCTTTAATTTGAATCATTATGTTACATGCTCTGAAAGAAAATGGTATCACCACACCTAACGAACCGAGGACGTTTCTCACTTAAGATAGGGAGTAGTTAACATAGCAGCTAGTATCCCATATGCTGCTACTCTTGAAATATATGTTGGGTTAATTTATCTAACATAGCAGCTAGTATCCCACATGCTGCTACTTTTGAAATATTGGGTTAATTTATTTAACGAGAGCACTAATGATCACTAAATGAAATGTTTTTGATAACAGAGTATCAAAACCGGCTTATCACCTTATTTTTGTTTGTTTGTGCGGGCGGCTTAAAACAATGGGACTTTGCAAAGGAATGCGGAATTACGGTACAGCAATAAAAAAAAAAAAAACAAATGGCGGCGATATACCAACAGGTTAACATAACGAGATCTTTAGCCGAGCTTCTCTTTCCAACTTGTGGTGTGTTGCTTTTGAATTTTCCTACAAGTTGGCGGGACCTACAGTTTTTCGCCGACTCCGAACGGCACTTGCAAAGCAAATGAATTGTTTTGCTGAGAAGTTTCTCATGGCAGATATACACCCGGAGAGTTTGCCAAAATACTGCCGAGGGGCGACCCCGTTTAGAAAAATTCTTTTTCTAAATAATTTTTTATGTTACTTTTGCCGGGCATCGAACCGCCACGACTTGGTGTAGAAGGCCGAACACTTAACCGCTACACCACGGCGGCCGCCGGTACAGCAATAGCATGATGGGTAATAATAGGCTAGAGTTAGAAGCATTTAGTCTTAAGAAATGATTTGTACAGATGCAGTTGAAGAAGTGAGTCATATCGCTGCGAATAAAATACTACTACAACACAAAACGTCCCAGTCGGGAACTCTGCTAACCATTAATGCATTTTAAGTTGACTACTTTGCACCCAATACTGTTTGAAAAGCTAACTACTTTGTATGGAGCAGACTGACTATTTTTACATGGCGATGGCCTAGGAGGTAGTCAGTAGTGCTTATTTCTGCATGACTCGCAGCTAACTAAAAGTCAATTTGTTTAAGGCAGATTAATATTAACTATATTGAGCTAAATTTTAGGTCACTTCTTAAAGATTGTTTGTAATTGGCTATTTAAAGAGGACTTTAAGTCGATTATTTTAGGTTAGCTTATGGTAGCACCTATTTTGGCTGCATTTGACAGATTTTATTTCCACTTCAAATAAATCTTAAAAAGCATGTATACTTTTTTAAATGCACTATACAATATTTATTTTTCTTTTAATAAGTACATTGTATAAAATAGTATATAATATTATTTTTCCTATTCACATTACATTCCAGCACAAATGCATGCAGCTCTCTAAAGGTGTTGTCCTTAAGGGCCATCAAATAAGATTTGTCAGCAAAGGTGTCCGTTGTATTTAGGCCAGGGCCCGGCAGAGTTGAAAGAGCGGTCACCGTACCAATCAACGGATGTTGTTGAGTCGTTGTTTGCACGAGAACGACGTTATTGGTCAGAATTATCACAGCGCTCTCACAAGCGCAGCAACAGTTGAATTGTTCGAGAGGCCAAGCAAAAAGCGGTATAACCTGTGTGAATTCCGTTCTCAGCTTTTCGGCCAATTGTCCCACTAGCTGCCGAGGCCTGATTTAGGCATAAGTTTACGCCTCGTTGCTCTATGGCACTGACAGCCACACAGATACCTTTTGTTCTTTATTTATCTTTAATTCGCCTTATAATAAATGTACACATGTGATTTTTAAAATACAAAACGTTGTGGAAGTTTTGTTTTTATGAAAATTTTTGAAAATTAACGCAATTGAAAGTTCTCCAAGCTAACGAACAAAATAAAGCAAAGTACAAGCTGATTGCTTTCTACATTACTTCATGGTTATCTAAAAGTCAGCTCAGAAAAATGTAGAAAAAGTAATACATTTTATTATTGAATATTTTTCTTCTACATGACTTTGTAGTTAGGTAAAAGTCAGCCTAAAAAAATTAGTGAAAAGCAATAATTTTTTTTTTTTCAACTGGTTGACTTCTGCATGACTTCATGATCAACTAAAAATCAATTGGTTGGTTTGTGCATGACTTTGTGGTTAACTAAAAGTCAGGTTCGAAAAATTGAAACACGGGCAGAAATGGGTATCCGTACTGTTTGATTTCTGCATGACTTTAGGGCTAGCTATAAACCAATCTGTATAAATTGGCTTCCAGTTAGTTTTTTGTAAGGCTAGCTACAAAAGTCCCGACATTAGTGCTGAAAGAACATCGATGTTCGTGCACATGGATGTTCGTTTTTTTTTTTTTTTTTTGTTTGGATAACTAAAAGAAAACACCCACGATGTAAATTAAAACAAAATCTGTAAAAGTCCCGAAATTACCCCCGAAAGTATCCCGAAATGGTCCCGGAAAAGTCCTGAAGGTATCCCGAAAACAGTACCGAATTGATCCCGAAATTGTCCGGAAGAGGTCCAAAAGAGTCCCAAAATTATCTAAAAATATTTTCAAAGCGGTCCCCAAAAGGATCTCTAGGTGTTCCTGAAAAAAAACCAATAAGCCTGGCAAAAATTTAATTTGCTTCACATTTCAGTCAGATTATCAGAGCCAGCGAGGGGGCAGGGTTAGAGCCTGTATTTTGGTTAAGTCTGAGCTGAACGTCTTTCTCTTGCCCAACTATACCAATGGTGAAGTTACAGCTGCCAGTTTAACAGTCGACAGCACCAGCCTGACGATGGCGTCGGTCTATATGCCCTACGATGCCGAAGAACCTCCTCCACAGAGAGAGGTAAAAGTCCTGGTGGCAAATTTTTCCATAGGTCATCTTATTATCGGAACTGACGCTAATGCTCATCACGTCCAGTGGGGAAGCTCCGATATCAATGCTAGGGGAGAGTCGTTGTTTGACTATTTATTAACAACTAACCTGGTAGTTTGCAACGTGGGTAACAAACCTACGTTTATCACTAAAACCCGCAGGGTGGTCATAGATCTCACTATTTGCAGCGAAGGCGCTAATGAGTGAGTCAGAAAATGGCGTGTTCTCGATGACCATTCATTCTCTGGCCACCGGTACATAGAACTAGTTCTAAACTTTTCTGTTGAGCAGCCGGTTATGGAACGCAACCCACGTAACACTAACTGGCAGCTACACAATGAAATATTAGCCAGGGACCTAGCAGCACTTCCCCCACAAGTCCCTTCATCAGTAGGGAAATTGGAGGATCTGGTAAAGACCTTTACAACGGCGCTCTCAAATGCTCTAGAGCAGGCCTGCTCAGTGCCAAAACCACGCGGTAGCCATAGGCCGCATTGGTGGTCCTACGACCTGGACTCGCTCCGCAAATCATGTTGGACACAACTTAATAAGGCCGAGAGCCTTGGCACGGAGACTCAATGGCTCGAATATAAATTTAGGGCTACAAGAAAGCTGTGAGGGAGGCAAAGAGAGTATCGTGGAGCAATTTCTGAACCGGGGTCGAAAATGTCGACGATACAGCGAGACTTAGACGAGTGCTCTCAAAAACTCAAACAGCCACAAGCTATTTGCGCAAACCTGTCGGATCCTGGACCAGCACGGAGGGGGAAACCCTATAGCTGCTCTTGAATACGCACTTGCCAGGGAACTTGCATGAGGAACCCCTAGCACCTACAACAAACCTGGCTGTACCCATCACGGAGGAAAAGGTTAGGTGGGCGGTTAAAAGCTTCGAACCGTTCAAGGGTGCCGGGCCAGACGGGATTATTCCCGCACAACTCCACGGAGGGAAATCTATGGATGGAACATCCATACATATTGATATCACATTAAATAAAAATTGATAATCCTGTCCCATCAATGAATATGAATGTTTCATCAATGCTTTTTTGATAAATCACTATTGAAATGGTATCCATATAAACTATTGATAAATTCTAAATAGTTTAAAAAAACAAAATTTTTAATAATTTGACATCTGGTTTCAGTGAGAAGCGAACCATGCTCCTCTGGCACGTTAGCCCAGTATTCTACCATTCGGCTACGGCAAATTATACAATTTTTAGAAAAATGTTCAATCATAAGAAATTCAAAAAAATTTTGAATTTAAAAAAAACCGCTCCAACAAGTTGTAATATGTTAGAAAATCCATAGTAAAAATTGTTGAACTATTATGATTATGCGTCCCAGAAAAATTTACATTTCGTCCATATATATTAATACGCTGTCTCTACCATTATTACTATGCAGTAAATATGGATATGGATATACCGACAATAGAAATTCATATCACGACCATAGATATTGACATGCCGTTCAAATATATTAGTATTCTATCCATAAATATAAAAAATAGTACATCATATCGAAATGGTTGACATGTCATTTTACTTTTTATTGGGAGCAAATAATATTTGATAACTCGCACATTCTGCATGAATGTTGCATCAAACTCGGCGCTATCAATAGTGATATTGTCACAACATTCAATGCATTTCTCTCAGTGTCATAAACACGCTGGAGACATCAGCCAAATGGCTGGTATTTCTCTATACAGCCTGCCTGGCTCTTAGCTACATTCCGTGCTCCTGGAGAAGTGCCACGGTAGTGTTTATTCCTAAGGCGGGGAAGGCGTCTCATTACGAGCCCAAGGACTATAGACCGATCAGTCTCTCATCCTTTCTGCTCAAGACCTTCGAGAGGATAATAAATGACTACCTCTCCTCTACTATTGATAGCAACCTGATCTGTAGCTATCAGCATGCATACACCAAAGTTACGAAATTTCACGTTCCTACCTATATAACTACAGGAGTTATCTACCAAAATCCGTTTATCGGAACAATCGATTGTATGGGAGCTATGTGAAATATTTATCCCATCTCGATGATTTTCAACATCGATATTTCACATATAAAAATAGCAACACTTACAAAATTTCACGTTCCTACGTGTTTAATTACAGGAGTTATAGCCCAAAATCCGTTTATCGGAACAATCGATTGTATGGGAGCTATGTGAAATATTTATCCCATCTCGATGATTTTCAACATCGATATTTCACATATAAAAATAGCAACACTTACAAAATTTCACGTTCTCTTCTTCTTCTCATACCTACAAACATCGGACCAAAGTTATAATACCATTTCATGTTCATGAAAGGTATAATTAAACTTTAAAAATAGAATAACTATCGCTTAAAAATATTTAGTCTTTTATGTATATAAGTCGTTATTAATGTATCAAATATGCTATTTGTAGCTGTGGTACAACACATTTTTGTTTCAAATTCTTGAATACATATGTACATTAGACCGGGTGCACATACAAAAAAAAAGTTTGCAATTAATAATATTAGTAAACAAAGAAGTTACGGTGACTTGAAGTTTAATTGCACATATATGTAAATAACTTCTACAAATAAAAATATTTACTACATATGAGTGTATATGTATGTCCATGTAAAATTAGTTGAAGCAAGGTAAACTACACGTTTCAGAATTATCAACATCACAAAATTTTTAAATTAAATTTTGACGAGACTCAAGCAGACTGTAGCGGCACCTGCTTTCCAGTTTTGAGAAAAATATGGCCCAAGCGATTATGATCTGTAACTGCTAGCGCATATTCACTAACAACACGAACGAAATGTTCCGTATTTTGGGAATGGCATAAGAATTCTGCAATAAACCATTCAATAGAAAAAACTCAGTCTCTTGTTACAAAGTTTTACCTGGTAATTTTATAACTTCAGCTTCAGAATATTGATAAAAAGCAAGTTGTTCGTCAGTGTAAAACTGCAAACATGGTGGCTCTATGTTTTCAAATTGTTCCCATTTTATCATTTGCGTATAAGTATCACTATTGAAATTTACGATTCCTTGTTTTGGTATATAAAATACACGCAGAACTGATTGCTGATTGCGCCGAGCGGCTCTTATTTTTTCATACGCTTTAAACGTACAGTTTGGTCTGAATCCGTTATCATTGACGAAATAATGTTTTCCGGATGGCAATAATAAGCGTTGTATTCTACAACAGGACGAATTATTTTCTGAACATCGTCTGGCAAATCTCGCATCCAACAAATATATTTAAAAACGTGACGGCTTCCATGTATAGATTCTGGCTGGCTCTTTACCAAAAACCAGAATGGTTCGTAAACATTAACAACAAACTCCACAGCGTTTATTAAGGAAGAGCTGGGGTGATTTTTGGATACGTATAAACGTAGAAGTCTTGACGCCGTAGATAACCAGCGTGCTGTACTTACAGGACCAGATTTCCCCCTACTAAGGTGATCATTACATACACCACTATCAATCGCTATAACCATGCAATATAGGTAACGCTGATCAGATCTTATATTCCACTCCTCAATATTTACAGTCATGACACCCATTGCGATTTTTTTATAACCTTCGAAGACCTACAAACAAACGAAATTGAACAAAATATACCCCCAAATATGTATAAGAAAAGCCTACCTTATAATTTTCGCATATAAGGATTTCTGTTCCTTCTTTGCTCGGCCACAATCCCGGACCTTTTTGCGATCCGAAAAATTTTTTTAACAACGCTTTTAAAGACAATTCGTTGAAATGCAACGAAAAATTTTGAACATTTAAAAAACTTACTATAGATTGCTGAATTCCATCTCCGGTGCTTAAAACGGGTGTGGTATATCCAATAAATTTGGATTCTGGCTCCTTTACTAGAGTTATATGTTCTTCCACTGTTCTACTTAATCGCTTTTTTTTTTATTAATTTCAGTATTTTTAAGGGTAAGGTCTCTTTTTCCATCAAAGGAAATACCTTACAGAAAAAAGTTTTCTTTCACCGAAGCTTGGGCTTCTTTGCGAAATTTTAAACGCTCTCTAGAAATTTTATTTTTGTCTAAATCTTTATTAAGTTTAGCGGCTTTAGAAATACGCAAATCTTGGATAAGAGTGGTGGCGAGTAGTCCTCCAAAGCGGTCCGAAGTATCAGTGCGATCTAAGGCCATGGCGTAGTTTCGCAAAGATATGTCGCACACATTCAGCGATGGCCCAGGACGCTCGGCTTCAAAATCTTCGTCCTCGGATGAGTTGGGAACGTACCCATCCGAGATTACTGACGGGTTAACACATTCAGTAATGGTCTGAGATTCAGAATAGAATCAATTTGTTTCAGTCTTGTACTGCACTGATCTACTAAAAACTGCTTTGCTGTGTGTGAGGTTTGACGACCAGCACAACAATTACAACTCCCAATATCCCTAATACTACACCTGCACTTCGAAATTCGAAACAGATTGTTCCATTCGTCCTTTTCAAATCGTATTGGATGTCTGGTAACATCACGATACTTTTTTATAATATTAAAATTTTTCGTTTCGTAGGGGATGCAGTGATAACAGGAATTCTTGTTCGATGCCACAATTTTAATATTTCGGCTGCCACAATACCCGCATAACTTGAAAGCTTTTTTTTATACCATAGTTTTTTAAAAAGATTAAATACTCAACTATGTCGCACTCGGTTGGTAACAGTGATTTATTTAAATTACATTTTTTAAAAAACATGCTTTAATTTTATCGTATGTCACAAAATTTAATAATGCACCAACTTTCTTTTAGTCTTACACAGAAATAACAAAAAAAAAACAAGCTTTAACTGTAAATCGACTGTAACTTTTTTGTTTATTAGAATTTTTTGTTACTTCAAAGGCAAGAATTGCATAGCTGACTGAGTCGTTTATTATGATGAAGAGAAAAGTTGTATATAGGGGGGTAGAAATCGAGATACGCGGTCTAACTCGGTTTGGGGTCTGTTTTGAGTAAAAGGACATTCAGGAGATATGTAGTACTAAAAAATACCTATTCAACGATATATCAAACTTTGCAATCGGATTATAAATAAAAAAGTTGTGAATAAAAATCGATTTTGGCTGTTTTTATCATCTCAAATTCACCGCAGGGTCCACTTTCATTCTAGAGGGGGTAATTGCAAACTTTTTCTAATGTACATATACATATTTTATTTACAAATTTAATGTAATTTTTATTTGTTATTACAAATATGTACATATATTTGGCTATGTGTACCAGTAGTACAAACAACTTATGTTTCAAGTTCTTGAATAGTAAGTTTGAGATACAAATTTAATGTTACTATTCGTTCTTTATAAAAATTACTGCCTTCATAAATACACACATACTTATATGAATTACTATAATTTAGTCTATTTTGTTACATAGATATGGGGTGCCACTTTTGGCAAAAAAAAAAAAAAATCGGGACAATCCCGGGATTGAACTCTCAAATCCCGAAAATCAGGAGAGGCTAGAAATCCCGGAAATTGGCATCCCCAGTCTACACCCGGCATAATGGCAAAATTCTTTTCGGAGAAATGAACTTCACACAAGGTTGTTCACAATACAATGCAAAAACATACCCTTTAAACTGGGCATCTTCTCTGTTAGACACAGGTTATCCTGCAGTTAACGATCTTGGAGAATAGCCAAATGCCATTCTAAATATTTTAGGAGTAAAAGGCTCGAAACGGGTTGTGCGCTGTGTTTGGGACCCGCCACGTAAAAACCAATTCCAATGAAAAGAAAAATCAAGCCTTGGATGAGCACCCCCTTTAATGTTGACGACCCGGCAAAACGAACAAAGCACAATGAGAAGGATATTAGGGCATGTACACTGATAAAAATGATTTCCTAAAAGTAAGGAAACCTCCATACAAATTCAAGTAAATGAAGGGAACAATGTTGCACCAAGGCCGCACTGCCTTAAAAGAAAGAAGTTTTTATATTTAAATTTACTTTTAAGTAGGGCCTGTACTTAAATGGTAGTTAAGTAATTTTAAACTTACAAAAAAAAAATTATTTTACACAGTTCTTATATTGCCTTCAACGAGAATCGAACTCACAACTTTTCGAATGGTAAACTCAGATGTCTACCATGAAGCTATTGAATACTTACGCTTGACAGCGTCTAATTACACCTTTGTTCTGTTTATGGAATTTCACCACTCTTACTCACGTTGCCTCCCAACATAAGGAAATATTGTCTTATTTTTAATTTTTAGGATAGTTGTATACTTAATATGTAATAAAATTCCTTAAAAATTACGCGGGCAGAACGTTTTTTGCGGCGACAGCGAAAATAAGTAAATATGGTCCTAAATTAAGCAGTGGCGTGCCTTCCATATAAGCCGAAAAGCCCGGCTTGCCTAGCTAATCCTCTATGAGCTACAATATGTTTCAAAAATGTATCGTAACAATTTCTTTTTTAACGTTTACATTTGGTTTCACTAACTGCCAATAGCATAAACATATACCTACCGCTCTTCCTGCCACCTGTCGGCTGATAGCATAACAATTAACATGCAAATATTTGAGCGCGTATGATGCCATCTCTTACTTTCTTACTTAAAATAACCTTGAACCGCCTAGGCGATGATGGCCATCTCGCTTTTACTTATTGGCTTTTACCTGGCTTTCAAATCCCTTACTAAAATCTCTTTGTGAAGCATCTGTTTTTTTGAATTTGGAAGAAATTTTTTATGCAACTACGAAGCCAGCTTCGTGCTGTTGTTACTATAAGCTGTAAAGCCAAACTGGATATGTATACACATATCTACAATGTTAACGTGCAAAGCGCTCTACTCAAAAATTACACTAGTTTACAAATAATTAATTTGAAAAAATACCAAGAGATTCATACATATGCGTGAATTGGCACTGGTATGCTGAGCTGTGAACATATTTTTAAAAAAATTTTGTATGGGCAGGTTTTCGAGATATCGGTAATTTTGTGTTTTTTAGGTATCACTTCATTCAAAAAATCGTTTCGCCAAACGTACAAAAGCGAAGAACGGAAGCAATAGCTTGTTCGAAAGAAAATTAAAATACGATTCTAACGACGTATAAAATGTAGTGATAGGTCAAACCATCGCTGAGCAATAGCTGGCCAAAGTCGAAATTTTGTCGAATTTTTACGATTTTTGAAAAAATTTTGATTTTAAAAATGGTTTTTTTGTACAAAGTTGTGAAAATCAGGATAATTTTTTTCTCCCAAAATTTAATACCAAACACTTTAAGCATAATATTATGCAGATCCGAAAGTCGATAAATATCAGATGCAAAAGTCGATAAATATCTATCCTGAACTCTTCTTCTTCGTCTGAAATGTTATTTGGCAGCAGTATGTGCTTTTGTTGGGGTTATAAAGACTGGGGCTTGCCTTGATTGAAACACGTAGGCACGCCACTGAAATTAAGTTAAACACTGCCTTGATATCACTGGAAAAAATGTCTTCAGCATAAGGAAATATTTACTTATTTTGAACTTAAGGACAGTTTTATACTTAATAAACTTGTAAATTGATTGAAACTAGTAAAAATGTCTTTAATACTGAAATGAGTACATTGATTTACTTATGGCAAATATAAATGTTCTTTTAAACTAAGTGGATTTGTCCCTAAAACAGAGTTTTTTCCTTAAAAATAGGAAAAATATTTTTTTTAAGCCAAGTAGTACGTTTCCTCAATTTTAGGACAATTATTTTTATCAGTGTACCTGGAATGTCCGAACCCTTTCGAGGGAAGGTACCGCTGCCCGACTGATTGATGTCCTCGCTAACGCAAAGGCTGATATCACCGCCCTGCAGGAAATGATGGACGGGACAAGGAAAGACGACCATCGGACCTTGTGACGTATACTACAGTGGCCAGACACGCGGCAAATCGCGTGGTGTAGGATTCGTGGTAGGAAAGAGACTTCGCCGCCAAGTACTAGCGTTCACGCCCGTGGACGAGCGTCTTGCTGCGATCCGCATCAAGGCGAGGTTTTTCCACATAACATTTATCTGCGCCTATGCACCGACTGAGGAGAAGGACGACGCAGAGAAGACTTCTTCTACGATAAACTTGAACAGGCCTATGATCGCTGCCCCCAACATGATATCAAAATCGTGCTCGGCGACTTCAATGCCAAGGTGGGCAAATTGGAAAATTTAGTCTCCACGATATAACATCCCCCAACGGCACTAGGTTGATTGACTTCGCCGCTGCCCGCAATATGATCATCAGTAGTACCAGGTTCCAGCATAAGCGAATACACCAATAATAATAAATTGCGAGGGAGATGTCGAACCCGATACCCCAATCCCTGATGATGGAAAAGTCGTCCCACCACCTGACTATGATGAAGTGAGGAAAGCAATATCCCGGCTCAAAAACAACAGAGCGGCTGGTAAAAAGCATGCATCAGCTCTTATGCAAAATATGGTCAGACGGCTGCATGCCTCCGGATTGGAATTTAAGTGTGCTCTTCCTAATCCACAAGAAAGGCGATCCCGCAATCCGCACCAACTAATCATAATATCGCATATAAGGTTCTTTCTAGCGTATAGTGTGAAAGACTGAAGCCCATCGTAGACAAACTTATTGGACCTTATCAGTGTGGCTTTAGACCTAGTAAGTCTACCATCGACCAGATTTTCACGATACGCCAAATCCTGGAAAAGACCCATGATTCAAGAATCGACACACACCATCTCTTTATCGATTTTAAAGACAAAAGGAGTTGCCTGTATGCCGCCATGTCTGAATTTGACTTCCGGTGATGGACTTCGTTTATTTGAGAACCAGCATTAACACCGAAAACAATATCAGTCTAGAAATCCATCGAAGAATCACTCTTGCCAACAAGTGTTACTTGGTACCATGAAATAAGTCCCAATGAAATAAATCCCACCAAAAAATGAAATAAGTCCCAACTTTTAGAAATGATACAACTCCCAAAGAAGGAAATGAAATAAGTCCCTATATTTGGTAGTTATTTCATAATGAGGTCCCAGTTTAAAAAAAAAATGAAATAACTCCCAAATGAAATAAGTCCCAAGAAAAATTAAATAACTCCCAATTCAAGTGCCGGCGCTGCGCCGCGCCCCCTTTCCCCCTCCAACTTTTTTTTTCCTCCCTGCCGGTTATATCTTACCTTTCATAATATCTACATATAATAAAATAGTAAATTTCTGTATGTGTGTCTGTCTGTATTTATGCTTGTGGACGTATCACTCGAAAATCCCTGATTGCAATTCAATGAAAATTTAATTTTAAGATATCGATTATTCCGATAACTCAACCGATTTTAAAGTTATCGGACGATATCTACGTTATCGGCCGATATTTGGACTAGTCCTTTTCTACCTTTTGGCGATCAAAATAAACTGTTTAAAACACCCCAGCGCAACAATCGAAAATGTGTCATCGATCAGAACCTTTTTATTGTTGTTGTCCAACATTATCAGTTGCAGTCTTCGGAGATGTAAGAGTAGGTTGCCTCCTCGTTGGTGCACCCTGGGTAACGCTAAATTACCTACATGGCCTTCACGGCTAGTTTCTCGTATTGCCGGTTCTACGAGAACGGTACCAGTACTTGTGCTGTACCCATCGTGCCGAAACGACCCGGGCCGTTTTTTTTTATATCGACCCGGCCAAGAGCAATATACGGTGGGTGACCCTGCCTGACATTTTGGCAGAAATACACCTCGTTACAAAAACATTCCGCAAAAACTAATAAGACTGTTGGTTGTTTTGCTAAAATCTTACCTTACAACAGTTATAGAAACAGTTACAAAAACGTGAAAGCAATTTTAAGAGGAATGAAATAATTCCCAATGAAAATGAAATAAAAAATAATAAATTGTAGTTTTAAGAGAAATGAAATAAGTCCCAACAAATATGAAATAACTCCCAATGCTGGGAGTTATTTCATTTGGGAGTTATTTCGTTATGAAATAATTCCCAACAGAATTTTATGAAATAAGTCCCAACGCATTGGGAGTTATTTCATTATGAAATTAGTCCCAATTTGTATGGAAAATATTTGGAACTTATTTCATTTTTTTTGGGGACTTATTTCATTTGGGATTTATTTCGTGGTACCGTGTTACTTTGGACTAAGCAGGATTGAGAAGTAAAGTCCTCTCTTGACAAACAAAGATCGCGCTCAATAAGACTGATGTACGGCTCGGAATCATGGACAGTGTCAAGAGAAGATGAGATGGCCCTTGGAGTATTTGAGAGAAAAGTTCTCCGGAAGATTTACGGTTGTTCCCGTGATGCCAACGGCGAGTATCGGAGGAAATTTGACGATGAGCTGTGCGAGCTTCACGCAGGCTTGACCATAGTTCAGCGAATTAAAGCCCAAATGCTCCGCTGGCCGGGTCATGTTATGCGAATATACAAAGAAGCCCCAGCACAGAAGGTTTTTCATCGACACCCGAATTCGGCAGCAGAGGAAGGGAGAGGAGATGGAAACAACAAGTGGAGGATGACTTGAACTCCCTTGGGGTTTCCAATTGGCGTCAGTTATCACTAAAAAGGAATGACTGGCGTGCTTTGATATGCAACGGCCAAAATCGCTTAGGCAGTTAAGCGCCAATAAATGACGCAAGCCAAGATTAAAAGATTAGAGCAAACAGATAACGGCCTGCGTAAACTTTCCTTGGCAGGCCCATGATTTTAAAAGAGAAAATCTAGTTATAACTTCATACCAAGATACTGCCCGGGTAGGAAACAATCTAGGCAAATCTATTCTTAATCTAAGAGCTGGTTAGATTTTCCTACAATAGACAATTCTGCCTTGGGCCTGCCAGGGCTCTGGAATGGAGAGCGTATATTTTTCAATTTACGGGCAATTTATGATATATTCTGTAAGGGGCTGCCTAGTTTTGCATACTTTGCACCTGCTCAGTTTTTCCAAACCAAGGGCCTGAATATTTTTTCTATATTGGGGCGGCCTAGTTTTTCCAATCCAGCGCCAGGATAGTTTTTCCACGATTATAAAACTTAATTAAAGTTGTTCATTTGCCGAACAAATTTCATGAGTTGTAACAGCTGAATGGATAGAGGTGATGACTGTGATATGACGGTGCCTGGGTTCAATGCTGGCTCAGGGGCAATGAATTTTTTTAATTACTTTTTAAATGTACACTGATAAAAATGATTTCCTAAAAGTAAGGAAACCTCCATACAAATTCAAGTAAATGAAGGGAACAATATTGCACCAAGGCCGCACTGCCTTAAAAGAAAGAAGTTGTTATACTTAAATTTACTTTTAAGTAGGGCTTGTACTTAAATAGAAGTGAAGTAATTTTAAACTAAAAAAAATTATTTTACACAGTTCTTATATTACCTTCAACGAGAATCGAACTCACAACTTTTCGAATGGTAAACTCAGATGTCTACCATGAAGCTATTGAATACTTACGCTTGACAGCGTCTACTTACACCTTTGTTCTGTTTATGGAATTTCACCACTCTTACTCACGTTGCCTCCCAACATAAGGAAATATTGACTTATTTTGAATTTTTAGGATAGTTTTATACTTAATATGTAATAAAATTCTTTAAAAATTACGCGGGCAGAACGTTTTTGGCGGCGACAGCGAAAATAAGTAAATATGGTCCTAAATTAAGTTAAACACTGCCTTGATATCACTGGAAAAAATGTCTTCAGCATAAGGAAATATTTACTTATTTTGAACTTAAGGACAGTTTTATACTTAATAAACTTGTAAATTGATTGAAACTAGTAAAAATGTCTTTAATACTGAAATGAGTACATTGATTTACTTATGGCAAGTAGAAATGTTCTTTTAAACTAAGCAGATTTGTCCCAAAATCAGCGTTTTTTCCTTAAAAATAGGAAAAATATTTTTTTTTTAAGATAAGTAGTACGTTTCCTCAATTTTAGGACAATTATTTTTATCAGTGTATGTGAAGAAATTTAATTCAAGTTGTTCATTTGCCGAAAATATTTCAATGATTGGAATAGCCCAATGGACAGAGAGGACGAATGTGATGTAAAGGTGCCTGGGTTCAATGCTGCCTGAAAGGCAATGAAATATTTTTTTTCTTAGCTGGCATTGCCTTGGAAAAACTAGGCAGGCCCTAGATTTGTATTACCACATAGGCCCTATATAACAAAGCATTAACAAACAGATAAGGGCCTGAGTAAAGTTTTCTGGCTGGCCCATGATTTAAAAAGGGAAAATCTAGTCAGGCCCTAGGCTAAATTTAACAGATTTTCTACCCGGGGTATTAGTGTACTTACCCGAGTAGAAAATAATCTAGGCAAATCTATTCTTAATCTAGGCGCTGGCTAGATTTTCCTACAATAGACAATTCTGCCTTGGGCCTGCCAGGGCTCTGGAAAGGAAAGCGTATGTTTTTAAATTTACGGTATATTCTGTAAGGGGGCTGCTTAGTTTTGCATACCTTGCACATGCTCAGTTTTTCCAATCCAGGCCCTGAATATTTTTTCTATATTGGGGCGGCCTAGTTTTTCAATCCAGCGCCACGATTATAAAATTTGATTAAAGTTGTTCATTTGCCGAACAAATTTCATGCGTTGTACCTAACAGATGAATGGATAGAGATGATGACTGTAATGTGAAGGTGCCTAGGTTCAATGCTGACTCAGGGGCAATGCATTTTTTAATTGATTATTAAAAGTATGTGAAATTAAATTCAAGTTGTTCATTTGCCGAAAATATTTCAATGATTGGAATAGCCCAACGGACAGAGAGGACGAATGTGATGTAAAGGTGCCTGGGTTCAATGCTGCCTGAAAGGCAATGAAATACACAGAGCCAACACTGCCTAATAAAATAGAACAAAAGTCATATGATATCTCTATAGATTTTCTTCAAGAAGAAGTTCTTTTTATTTTTGAAGAGAAAATCTTATTAATCTAAGAGAAATCTTGCAAAAAACGTACTGATTTCTTAGGGTTCCTAACAAGAAGATTCGACTTATTAGTGTTTTCAAAGGGAAAACATATTTCCGCATAATTGTATGTGTTAATAAGACGATCTTAGGGTTCCTAACAAGAAGATTTGACTTATTAACAGATTTCCGCATAATTGTATGTGTTAATAAGATTTGACTTATTAATGTTTTCAAAGGGAAATCTTGCAGAAAACGAACTGATTTCTCAGGGTTCCTAACAAGAAGATTCGACTTATTAATGTTTTCAAAATGAAATCACATATTATTGAGAAGAAAATAAAAATTATATTTCAGAGTTCTTATATTGTCTTCGAGAACTTCAGATTATCAGTTACGATTCAGTTTTAGATTTCTCTTGTATTGCCTTTACCTTCTTATGTTGCCTTTTTATATTTCCTTCAAGCCATCTCACCGCACTCTTCCTTACATTGCCTTCCACACTTGCCATATTGCCTCCACCGCGAATCGAACTAACCACATATTGAATGCTGAACACAGGTGCTTACCATCGAGCCATCGGGTACTTCTGCTTCTCAGCGTATAATTGTTCTACATGATGTCTGCTGATGATGATGCAAGATTTCCCTTTGAAAATATTAATAAGTCAAATCTTCTTGTTAGGAAACCTAAGATCGTCTTATTAACACATACAATTATGCGGAAATCTGTTAATAAGTCAAATCTTCTTGTTAGGAACCCCAAGATCGTCTTATTAACACATACAATTATGCGGAAATATGTTTTCCCTTTGAAAACATTAATAAGTCAAATCTTCTTGTTAGGAACCCTAAGATCGTCTTATTAACACATAGAATTATGCGGAAATCTGTTAATAAGTCAAATCTTCTTGTTAGGAACCCTAAGATCGTCTTATTAACACATACAATTATGCGGATATATGTTTTCCCTTTGAAAACATTAATAAGTCAAATCTTCTTGTTAGGAACCCTAAGATCGTCTTTTTAACACATACAATTATGCGGAAATCTGTTAATAAGTCAGATCTTCTTGTTAGGAACCCTAAGATCGTCTTATTAACACATACAATTATGCGGAAATCAGTTAATAAGTCAGATCTTCTTGTTAGGAACCCTAAGATCGTCTTATTAACACATACAATTATGCGGAAATCTGTTAATAAGTCATATCTTCTTGTTAGGAACCCTAAGATCATCTTCTTGTTAAGAACCCTAAGAAATCAGTCCGTTTTCTGCAAGATTTTCCTTTGAAAACATTAATAAGTCAAATCTTATTGTTAGGAACCCTAAGATCATCTTATTAAAATAAGAAGTTTTTCTCTTTCAGCTTTTTTTCAATATTTTGACAGAAATTTCGAGAAGATTTTCTTATTAATAACACATATAAAAAGAAATCGCAAAGAAAAAAGAAGAAATTGCACTTGATAATATCAATAAGAATTTCCTCATTAAACCAAAAAGATTTGCGTATGGTTTTTTTTTTCGTTTCCGCCGTCTTGACTACCCCTGAGCCTGAAAACCGTTCATAAAGACAATCTTATTAATTTTATTAGGCATTTTTGGCTCTGTGTATTTTATTTCTTAGCTGGCATTGCCTTGGAAAAACTAGGCAGGCCCTAGATTTGTATTACCACATTAACAAACAGATAAGGGCCTGCGTAAAGTTTCCTGGCAGGCCCATGATTTAAAAAGGGAAAATCTAGTCAGGCCCTAGGCTAAATTTAACAGATTTTCTACCCGGGGTATTAGTGTACTTACCCGGGTAGAAAATAATATAGGCAAATCTATTCTTAATCTAGGCGCTGGCTAGATTTTCCTACAATAGACAATTCTACCTTGGGCCTGCCAGGGCTCTGGAATGGAAAGCGTATGTTTTTAAATTTACGGGCAATTTACGGTATATTCTGTAAGGGGGCTGCTTAGTTTTGCATACCTTGCACATGCTCAGTTTTTCCAATCCAGGGCCTGAATATTTTTTCTATATTGGGGCGGCCTAGTTTTTCAATCCAGCGCCACGATTATAAAATTTGATTAAAGTTGTTCATTTGCCGAACAAATTTCATGCGTTGTACCTAACAGATGAATGGATAGAGATGAGGACTGTAATGTGAAGGTGCCTAGGTTCAATGCTGGCTCAGGGGCAATGCATTTTTTAATTGATTATTAAAAGTATGTGAAATTTAATTCAAGTTGTTCATTTGCCGATAATATTTCAATGATTGGAATAGCCTAATGGACAGAGAAGACGAATGTGATGTAAAGGTGCCCGGGTTCAATGCTACCTAAAAGGTAATGAAATATTTTATTTCTTAGCTGGCATTGCCTTGGAAGAACTAGACAGGGCCTAGATTTACATCACCCACAGGCCCTTTATTAAAAAGCATTAACAAACAGATAAGGGCCTGCGTAAACTTTCCTTGGCAGGCCCATGGTTTTAAAAGGGAAAATCTAGTCAGGCCATAGGCTAAATTTAACAAATTTTCTACCCGAGTATTGCGTTTGTTTGGAAGCTCTTCATATCCCGGGTAGAAAATAATCTGGGCAAATCTATTTTTAATCTAGGCGCTGGCTAGATTTTCCTACAATAGACAATTCTGCCTTGGGCCTGCCAGGGCTCTGGAATGGAAAGCGTATGTTTTTCAATTTACGGGCAATTTATGGTATATTCTGTAAGGGGGCTGCCTAGGTTTGCATACCTTGCACCTGCTCAGTTTTTCCAATCCAGCGCCAGGATAGTTTTTCCACGATTATAAATTTCAATTAAAGTTGTTCATTTGCCGAACAAATTTCATGAGTTGTAATAGCTGAATGGATAGAGATGATGACTGTGATGTGAAGGTGCCTGAGTTCAATGCTGGCTCAGGGGCAATGCACTTTTTAATAGATTATTAAATGTATGTGAAATTTAATTCAAGTTGTTCATTTGCAGAAAATATTTCAATGATTGGAATAGCCCAATAGACAGAGAAGACAACTGTGATGTAAAGGTGCCCGGGTTCAATGCTGACTGAAAGGCAATGAATTATTTTATTTCTCAGCTGGCTTTGCCTTGGAAAAACTAGGCAGGGCCTAGATTAGCATTACCCGACAGGTCCTTTATTAAAAAGCATTAACAAACAGATAAGGGCCTGTGTAAACTTTCCTTGGCAGGCCCATGATTTTAAAAGGGAAAATCTAATCAGGCCCTAGGCTAAATTTAATAGATTTTATACCCGGGATGTTTTTACATCGATGTTAGAAAGGGAAGTCTGTGTGCACTTAGTGGCCAAAAAACCCTCATAAAAATAAGAAGATTGTCTCTTTGAACAGCTTCGAAGCACAAAAAGAGGACAGAAGTCAGCGACGAAGATTTATTAAAAAGTATACCTTCATCCAATAAATAGAAAACTTCTTAGTTTTAGAAGACGTTTCCATAGAGCTTTGTTCTTATTTTTGGGAGGTAAATCCTTTTAATTTTATTAGAAAGTATACCTTCTTACAATAAATAGAAAACTTCTTAGTCTATTTTTAGAAGCCGTTTCCATAGAGTTTTCTTCTTATTTTAAAGAGGTAAAACTTTTTAATTTTATTTAAAAGTATACCTTCTTCAAATGTGTAATTCGACGATACCAAGTACAAGTACACGATAGCATCATGGTAGAGATCTGCGTTCAGCAGTTAATAATTCTTAGTTCGATTCGCGGTGAAGGCAATATGCCAAGTGCACATGTGGTGAGGCAAAAAGAACAAAGGTGTAATTAGACGTTGGCAAGTTATGTATACGATGACATGGTAGTGTAGATTGAGCGTTCATTTTTTTTTTTAATTTGAAATATCAAAAAGAAAATCTTCTTAATATTATGTGATTTCTCTTTAAAAACATTAATAAGATTTTCTCTACAAATATATGAAGCCTATCCTCTTAAAGAAAAACTCTTAGAGATATCTTCTTACTTTTGTTCTATTTTATTAGGTGGTTTTCGCTCTGTGTAAGGCTTGACAATTAAAGGCAAAACCAAACAACAAGAAAATCACAAAATCGAGAGGAAAAGTCAGTACTTAGTGCATCTCATCTCTTTTATGAAAGAAATGCGGTTTATTCAGTTGCATGTACCTACATTAGGGTGATTAAAAAAAAATGTCGACTTGGTCTTACCCCCTGAAACTTTAGGTATTGACGAGAAAATAAGCCTTGCAAAAAATTAGCGCTCTAACTTAACCCTTAGGGGTGGCTATTTTTTTCGCCCTTTCCCATACATTTGGTATGGGGAAAAATGGCATTTTTTTTTTTTCAAAGTGAATTTTCTTTTCATTTTTGAAACTTTTTTGAAAATATTTTTTACATACTCTTAAAGTTGAAGCTTCCAAAATGGTAAGCCATGTGCGATTATCTTAGCTATTAAGATAATTACAGCGATTTGAAAGTGGCTGAGTTTTGTACTATTGCACACACATACACAGTAACACGTATAAAATTTAGTAAATTTTAAATGGCTGTAATTATTTTAATAGTTAAGACATTCGCACATGGCTTGCCATTTTGGAAGCTTCAAAGCTTCAACTTTAAGAGTATGTAAAAATATTTTCAAAAAAGTTTCAAAAATTGAATGAAAATTCACTTTGAAAAAAATACCATTTTCCCCATACAAAATGTATGGGAAAGGGCGAAAAAAATAGCCACCCCTAAGGGTTAAGTTAGAGCGCTAATTTTTTGCAAGGCTTATTTTCTCGTCAATACCTAAAGACCGAAAAAAACCGAAAAACCCGAATTTTTTTTATTTGAATCACCCTAATGTACATATATTTTAATGAGGTCAGTGTTTAAAACGCGCTTGGCGCACCCATCTTATTTATCCCGCATGAACGCAGCGGTTTTATTTTCGCTTCCCGTTGCTGCATTAGCAACAAAAAATCAAATATGATCTCTTCGTTTTAATGTACACTAGAAAATTTTTTGTTTTCCTTTTAAATAACGGAAATCTAAGTCTTTAATTAGTTACTACGGCAGAATAAATAACAAGGAGTGTTCTTTGGACAATCAAAGGTAGATTTGGTTAATTTTTAAAATTTACGAAATAAGCAGCGTAACTTAAACAATTAAAGTTAGATTTAACTTTAGAAAGCAAGATTTTTAAATATTTTTCGTATGTACGAGTGAAAACATTTCTTGATAAACTTTGAATAGAATTTGTCGTATTTTTTATGAATAATTACAAGGAAAATTAAGGTGAAATTTTTTCCAAAAAAACATGTATATTTTTAAATCAATGCATGGTGAATCTGCGACAATTGGAAGAAAATTAACGTGTTGTTCGAAAATAATCAATTATGCAAGTTTCAGGACCAACTCAACTATCTCGGACAGGGATTCCATTTATAAAACACACATTTTTTGACCCAAACAATTTTCGACATCGCAAAGAGTCTATATCTCGCTCGACCCGTTTATTTCCTTACAGACCATTATACACAACATATATTTCATATCTTGTGTGCTAAGCACGTATAAAACAAGATATGCAGAATAGTATCCGTAAGAGTACTGTTTGCATATGTTTGTGGGCATGTATGCAATCCGCTTGCTCATAAAAATTAAAATAAAAAAAATCCAAATTCCAAAGGATGTGAGAGCGAATACCCTAATTTATTACTTACATCGTTGTTCGTAATTGTTGTTGCTGTTACCATAGCAATAAATTCACAAATGACAATCGCTATGGCGTTACTAGCGAAGTTCCGTTTTGTGGCCGGCAACAGCCAATACTAGCGCCAGCATTAAAGTGCCGACACTTTAGCACCTGATATTTGCGGCTGATTAAAGTAAAATAAAACAAATGAAATTTAAAAATGGCAAGAAGAGGAATAACGACAGTGATTGCAACGACTATAACGAAATATGTACATATATACTAGGTGGACCCGTGCGAGCCTTGCGCAAAAAAAAGAAAGGTTTGAAATCGTTTACTTACGTCATACAAACTTATGTTAAAATTTTCGGAAATTTGATAAAAAGCAATCGATTTTTTCTATAAATATGACCCAGTGGCCACAAACTTCCTTAAATACAATATTTGACGTAAAAATAAAAATAATTTGTAATTTTTTGTTTGAATGTCGCTTGGGTTGAAAAAGTTATATCTTGGAATCGCCTGACTCTAGAAAATGCCATATACAACTGTCCGTGTGAAAACACTGGGCTAGGTAAATGCAAACCGGCTTTATCAAATGTTTGGCCTTGCATGTATATATGAGCCGTTCAGTGCACACAGTGACTAACTCCATTTTCTTTCAGAAGCCATTCTGATTAACGCTACGTTTTATTGCTATGCGATTAACTTATTGTTGTTGTGGGTTTTTATTTGTATTAAACTATTCTATAATGCAGCACAAAAACAATAAGAGAACAGTATAGCAATAAAGCGTGACGTTAATCAGAATGGCTTCACGGAGGGAAATCTATGGATGGAACATCCATAATTATTGATATCACATTAAATAAAAATTGATAATCCTGTCCCATCAATGAATATGGATGTTTCATCAATGCTTTTTTGATAAATCACTATTGAAATGGTATCCATATAAACTATTGATAAATTCTAAATAGTTTAAAAAAACAAAATTTTATATAATTTGACATCAGGTTTCAGTAAGAGCGAACCCTGCTCCTTTGCACGTTAGCCCGGTATTCTACCATTCGGCTACGGGATTTTATAAAATATTTAGTAAAATGTTCAATCATAAGGAATTCAAAAAATTTTTAATTTAAAAAAATGCTCCAACAAGTTGTAATATTGTTAGGAAATCCATAGTAAAAATTGTTGAACTATTATGATTATGCGTCCCAGAAAAATTTACATTTCGTCAATATATATTAATGCGCTGTCTCTACCATTATTACTATGCAGTAAATATGGATATGGATATACCGACAATAGAAATTCATATCACGACCATATATATTGACGTGCCGTTCAAATATATTAGCATTATATCCATAAATATAGAAAATTGTACATCATATCGAAATGGTTGACATGTCATTTTACTTTTTATTGGGAGCAAACAAAATTTGATAACTCGCTCATTCTGAATGAATATTGCATCAAACTCGTCGCTATCAATAGCGATATTGTCACAACATTCAATACATTTCTCTCAGTGTTCTGAAAGAAAGTGGAGTTAGTCACTGTGTGCACTGAACGGCTCATATTTAAAATGCATACGTTTGTGTAAAACGCAGTAGTGAAACCCCAAGCTAATCTAAAAAATGCCTATTTTACAACTAGAAACATCAGACTGAAATCGAATTTCAAAATACAGTAAGGTAATCAGTTGGACTACCTAGTTGGTTTGCATACAACGTTTGCATAAGATATTAGAGGGATATTAACCCTGGAATTCTGTAATTTTGACTCATCTCAAGTCACAAAATTGAGATCTGTAATTTGAGGTTTGTAATTGGACAACATGGAATTGGAACACGAATTGTCTCTATTAGTGACTAGAGACAGCTTACAGAATTCGGGGGTAAACTGAATGGGATGTGCACATATGGGCATTTCCTATCGTTGCGGACGTTACGTTTGAACGATTTTTTCAATTTCGAGTAAGAAGTATTGTGAAAACTGGAATCTATATATTATAAGGATATTACTTACATAAAATAGCCTTTAACCGCCTAGGCGATTTTAAGGATATTCCTTCGGTAAAAGTATTTGCTAACATAGTACGATGTCGCTATTACCCAGAAAACAAAGCGGTAAACGTTTTGTAAATCAATCTTATATTAAGCTTGCATAAATAGGTTACTGCAAGCTTATTAAACCAAGCTAAAAATAAGCTTAAATGAATAAGGCTTTTGCAAGCATTAAGAGTTCGACATTTACAAATAACTGTGGAATGTAAGTGTTTTGTGAATGTCGTTTACATTTCGCTTGCTAATGCGATCGCTTTGTAAATGTTTACTTCTAAATTTACAGTTATGAATACATTTTATTCATTATTGTTTCGTTTTCTGAAAGTGGCAGAAGTAAAAATTGTGGTTTTAATAAAAAAAATAAAGAAAATAATAATAAAAGTGTAAATTTACAGTGAAGAATTGAAAAAGTAAGTGCATTGGTTAATATTACATAAATGTCGGCTGTCAAAAGGTCAAAAAGTGTTGTGCGAAGCAGCAACGAAATTTTTCAGCATTTATGGAATAGCGAGGTACCAAATTTCAACCAATTTGGAGTTCCTGGCCAAGGGAGTGTTTCGGAAGCCAGCAGTTCCACAGAAAGCGCGTTTAATGTTTCAGGACAAGAGAATTTCTCTCAAAATAGTTTTAATTGTCTATTGACAAACCATGAAATGTATTCTTCAAGTGAAAGTGCGGACTCGGTAGATGAGTCCAGTACTCCCTTTAATGAAGCATTGGCTGCTTGGTTTGATAGATCATGCAGCAGAGCGGTTTCAGTTATGAAACCCAAGACTCTCCTCTTTCTCCTCTCGAGCCGGAGACCACATCCCAAACTCTGTTTGTATTACAGCCAAGTCCAAGTACAGCAACTTCTTTGGGCAGTGTAACTTTATATGGTAAGCTATTAATTATCATATGTTAGTTGCTATTTTTAACATAAATATCAAACAATAAGACGCAAGCCCAATTATTTAATACTAGTATATACCCGCGGCCTTGCCCGCCCCTACGAAGTACCTACCCTTTCAACATTGTAGATAAGACCTCGGTTGTCGAAGTTCACCAAATTAGGTAGATTGAAAAATAAAAAACTGTTGGAAGATCAACGTACTAAACTTCGAACATTGCTAGAGTTTTGAAAAAAATGCATTGAAAAAAGGGTTTCAAAAATTTTATTCACATGTATCCTTAAAATCGATTGTAAGTGAGGTTTTTAAAGTTAAATATTGCTTTGGCTGTAAGCATTGATATTTATGTTTATCGCATAGCTCATCTAAACTTCAAACTTTGATATTTTTATAATAGACTTGAATTTTGTGAAGTGAGCCACTTTTTTTCGTAGTTGTACTATCTTTCTGAAACTTTTTTGTATGGTTCACAACAACAAGAAAAAAATACGTTTGGGCCAGTTTTTCGAAATTCGAATTATTTTCAAAGTTATAGCTATTAACACTTTTCGAAATTCCTCACTTTTGATGAATTTGATGAATGACATTTTTTTTCTCTACGTACTGTGTACTATGAAGGTAAAAAATTTAAATAACTTCCGCTCCCTTAGAGTGCCAACAAATTTTTTTTTGCTAATAGTTACTAATGGAATGCGGAACAACATCATACAAAAGCGACATCTGACCACGATGGAGAAGTTGAAAATTGCGAAAAATGTTTGCAAAAAATTTTTTTTTGGCAGAAATTTTAGTCGTCGTTTGGAAGAAGATACCATCTTTTATATATATTTAAAAAATTAACAAAATCGGTTTAACCAATCGTGAGAAATTCATCAAAAAGTGAGGAATTTCGAAAAGTGTTGATAGCTATAACTTTGAAAATAATTCGAATTTAGAAAAATTGTTATATATGTATTTTTGTTTAATAGTTTTGAACCACACTACCAACTTTCATTAAAATACATGTCCGTCGAAAAAATTGTAGGTGGCTCAGTTCACAAAATTCAAGTCAATATTATTGACTACTGAAGCATTTATCGAATAGTACATAGTTCCATCGACAATCGTTTGATACCCATATTGTACGGCAATTTTAAGGTTTTTAGGCAATCATATTTTCACCGATAACTCAGTTATCGAAAAATTTATCCAAATATACCGAAGTCCAAATGAAACCTGGGGCCTTACCCTTTCCTTTGATACCCATACTGTACGGTAATTTTAAGGTTTTTGGCCTATCACATTTTCAACGATAACTCAGTTATAGATAAATTTATAGAAATATATCGAAGTCAAAATGAAACCTGGGCCTTACTCTTTCGTTTGATACCCATATTGTACGGTAATTTTAAGGTTTTTTGGGCAATCGCATTTTGACCGATAACTCAGTGATCGATAAGTTTATCGAATGTATCGAAGTGCAAATAAGACCTGGGGCCATCTCCTTTCGTTTGATACCTATATTGTACGATAATTTTTTGGTTTTTGGCAATCACATTTTCACCGATAACTCAGTTACCATTAAGTTTATCGAAATATATCGTATTCCAAATGAAACCTGGGGCCACCCCCTTTAGTTTGATATCCCAATTGTAGGGTAATATTAAGGTTTTTGGGCAAGCGCATTTTGACCGATAACTCAGTTATCGATAAATTCATCGAAATATATCGAGGTGCAAATGAAACTTGGGGTCTCCTCCTTCTGGTTGATACCCATATTGTAGGGCAATTTTAAGGTTTTTGGGCAATCGAATTTCGACCGCTAACTCAGTTATCGATAAATTTATCGAAATAAATTGAAGTCTAAAGAGAGAGTTGTTCGAAGTTTCTATAGTAATAATATAGAAATAATAGAAGCAATGCGGTATCGACCTGCTTCAATCAATGCTAGCATAAAACTGAATAAAATTTGATTCTTTTCTGCTCTGCTTGTTGACGTTCGTGCTGTGTGCGTGTAATTACGAACTGTGTACGTGAGATGGCCGAACATACTTCGACTCCCAGGAAAATATCTGCCGCCTTTGTTCTATAGTATAGAAGGTTTCGTAGGGCAGTTAGGAAAGCATAGCATTAATTTTAACTCCTTCCATTGCATTATACACCAACTGACTCTTGCTTCCAAATTTTTGAGCACGCTTTCCTACATGAAAACTGCAGAGCAAATAATTAATAAAATAAGGGGTGGTCATCATTCACTTACCCATCGCAAATTTAAGGAGTTTTTAGAAGCTTCAAAGGCTGAATACAACGACCTTAAAATGTTCACCGAAGTCCGATGGTTAAGCCGGGGTGAATGTCTGAAAAGATTGTTTGCTCTGCGGAATGAAGTGCTACAGTTTTTAAAAGTGGAGAACTTGCATGAAACAAAGGAATTGACACAGGCCTTAGAAGATAGCGAATTTATTTTTAATTTGGCGTTTCTTTCTGACTTATGTAATTATTTAAATGAGCTTAATTTGAAATTACAAGGAAAGGAAAAAACGTTACCAACATTATTTAGAGAAGTTATTCATTTTCAAACTGTTTTATTTTTACTGCTTTCTGAAGTCAAAGGTGGGGACTATTCCAGTTTTCCCAAAACCTACACCTTAATTAATAGCATTGATATTTTGAAAGTAAACAATGAACACACGCAGTTATTGGAGACTCTTTTTTTCAACTTTGAAGACAGATTTCAAGACTTTCGAAAACATAAGCCTTTAATTGACTTATTTGAAAGTCCGTTAACCTGTGACATAACCCAATATTCATTTGAAATTCAAAATGAATTGTTACTTCTAAGAAACGAAATGCCAGTTAATGATGAACCAGACATTACCAATTTCTGGAGAAACTTAGATAGCGAATTTTATAAAAACCTTAAGGAAATTTCCCTCAAGATTTTATCATTTTTCCCATCAACATTCTTCTGTGAGCACATTTTTTCTGACATGAAATTCATCTGTTCAAAACAGAGGAACAGATTGACTTCAAGAAATTTGTCAAATGCACTACTAACAAGAAATTGCCATAAATCTATATATGATAATGAGATCATTCAAAATTGAATTAAGAATTCCATTTTTTTCGTCATTTTCCAAAACCCATTCCTTATACTTTTGTAAAAGTATATTCTTTTTTTCCGAAAAAATTCTTTTTCCCATTTATTTTTGCGTTACATTTTAATCCAGCTATCTGAAATCGCTTTCATTAATTTAAAATCGCGCATAATTTACTACCGCATGAAACAATCAACAAAGCGGCGACACATGTTACCCCTTTGCTGTCTACGCCAAGACTGGCAGGAAAATGATTTTTTAACACCACTGTGGCTAACTTGATTTTTTGCTCTCAACAGCAACTGAAATTAAGAGCGTAAGATTACATGTACACGCACGCACACATGCGTGCTGCTCATTTGAGTTAGGAATGCCTATCAGTGCTCTAAAACCAATCTGATGTCCCGGCCTTAAAAAGTTAGTGGAGGTCGGTCATACATTTTAACACGATTGGGGCACTCTAAATGAGTCAACTTAGGATTTTTCAAACTTTGGCGCTCAAAGTCAAAAGTACAAAGGGACATCAGATTTGGTTTTAGAGTTATGCTTCCTTCGCCAAAGTATCTTATTTTGATCTCTAAAACACGATTTTCCTTGTCACTTGGGTGAATTTCAAACCGCCAAATTGAACACAGTACCCCTGTAGGGCGCTTGAGACCAAAAAATTTGATGTTGGAATATGCTCCATATCTTGAAAACTTGAAGTCCTTTCTAAAAATGAAAACTGGTATAATTAAGTAGTGAATGCGTCTCGATGACACATGCCCAATGAGGTTCATTCATTGTCAATTAGTGGCAAAAAATGGCGTCAAAACCGAAAAAATTCAAAAAAAAAATACAACTTCTCGCGTGAAAAACATGTCATAACCTTTTTAAATGAACAAAAGACTATACATAAGTCTCAACAATTCTCTACCCAAAAGTATGAGTTGAGTATTTCGAAATCGGTTGAAAGCTTGATTTTTAATAATTTTTTTTCAACGAAAACTCTGAAAAACGGTTTTTCGGCCCTAAAACCAGATTTTGGGGGTGTTACAAATCGTTTGAAGGTTGTTTCGTGTATAACTCGACCAGATGAACAATCTCTACTAGGTCGCTTCAAAAGTGTATTCCCCCTTTTTTTTTGTCGCACTGTGTTATTAACAGATATGCCAGTTGTGTTGCCAACTAGTACTGTTGAATGTACAGACTTGATTATTTTTAACAGATTTAACAGTTATTTCAACAGCGAATGAACTGTCATTTGAAAAACAACAAACTTCTGCAGTGAATATAACAGAAGATACTGTCATTACTATCATAGAACAAAGCTGCAATTCGACATCATCAGGCATAAGTACCCGATGGCCTGATGGTTAACAACTCCGTTCAGCAGTCAAAGCTGGGTGAGCTCGATTCTCGGTGGAGGCAACAAAGCAACGTGGGAGTGTCATTTAAAACAAAGCTGTAATTAGACGCAGGCAAGCATAAGTAAGCGATGGCATATCCTCCAAAAATCGTTGTATTATGTAATCCAAATTTTTGATATTGGAGTACTCCTATAGTAATCCTTTGTATACCTCATCGGACCACGTTCACCTTTTTAAAAGGCGATCACTGCTCGTGCCTTATCGACGAAAATTACGACACTATCGCGCTGGCAGTATATACTCCAAGGAGTAACAACTTTGGAGTACATTGCAAACTACTCTGACAGTAGGTACTCCATGGAGCAGCAGAAACAAAGCGAAGGTTGGAGTAGGTAGTCCAGTCCTAGCACATCGCAATGTTAATTGGAGCACAATTTTTATATGAAAAAGGATTACATTTGGAGTACTCTGATGCTCCAATTGGAGTACTCTTTGGATAGGAAATAGAGTACTCTCGATTTTTGCAGAGTTATGGTAATGGTTAGACAGTACGCACCTAGGTTGAGCGTTCAAGAGCCCTGAGTTCAATTCTCGGTGAAGTCACAATATTAAGAACTCGGAAAAAAAATTTGGTTTTGTTTTTTACTTATTTTGGTTATTTTAAAACCACTTATTTTAGTTATATATAAAAAAATTATATTGACCTCACCGAGAATCGAACTCAGAATACCTAAATTAACAAAATTGTCTGTTAAAGTAACAGCTTAACTGTTGACTTAACAGCATAAACATACAAATCTGGCATACGAACAGTCCCGTTTATTAAGAATTAACAGAGAAAGTTCAATTGGACAGAAATTCTGTAAACTCGACAGTAAAATCTGGCAAATCAACTGTCACGGTTGTTAACACTTAACAGAAAACTATTGAAGCAACGAATTAATTATAGTCGATTGGACAGAAATTTGTTATATTAAACAGTAAAATTGTTAAAATTTTAACGAATGAACAGCATCTGTTGCTTCAACAGATATATCGTGTGGATGGTTTTTGGCTGTGAAATCTGTTGTTTTAACCTGTAATCCAGTTCATTCTACCGTATTTTTCCCCTGAGTGTAGTTCAATATCGAATGCGAAATCTTCGGGAGTGCAGTTTATCAAACATAACGACCCGTGCTTCACCTATAGGAAAGTTTTTGGCATATTTCGTTGGTGTAGAAAACTTAACGATTATAAAAATTTACAGATCCCAGCTCAAGGGGAAGTTATGGTCACGGCTTAAAGTTTTATACCCAATTTTAAACTTTTTTGGGCTACTTATATGGTCAAACCAAATTTGGATTCATATTTAAGATAGAACAGATTTCAAGAAAATTGGTGAAATGAAAAGGTTTTAAATTTGAAACCAGAAATGTCTTAACATTTTTTAAAAGAAAAACATTTTTTTTTCTTTGTTAGCAGGGATTCGATCCAAGACTCGCCGCAGCAAACCCCAATGCTCTACCACTGAGTGTGGAAGGCGATAATTTTTAATATAAACAGGCGTTGTGTCTGAAAGTCGAAGTCTTTGTTAAGCGCAAAAATATCAGAATACTCTAAACATAAATCAAGCAAAGCACAAGGGTCGGTTTCCGTTCCGTGAAGGATTGGAAGTGAGACCTGTTCACAGTTTAACCGAAAAGAAATACTATTTGTCGCGTAGCTAATTTCGCATTAATTTTGTTTCAAAAAGTCTTTACCTATTATACCATCCGACGGAATATTGAAATCGTCATTTACCACATGCAATGTATGCTTAATAAAAAATTTTGAAAAATGTAAATTTGTTGAGAAAATCCCCAAAGTAGAGAATACATCAGATGTAACTCCAGTAATAGTAGTTATATCATTATCATTAATTGATAAATTTTTGTTAATGCATGAAATTCGGCTTGAGTGTCGACTGAAAAGGTGCAACATTTGTTAGATCCGGTTAAGTTTAATTGGATAAAGTCAGTCAGAGTTGTTGCTCAGTTTGTTCGTTAATAACAAAAATAGAATAATTTAAAAATAAGTTATTCGATCGGTCAAATAGTCTATGAAAATTTTCTACTGTACAATAACATGACCATATCATCAAGCTTTCATATTCTAGCCAAGGACCCGTGGCGCTGTAAAAACTCGTAACAAAGGATGCAGCTTAAAAGCCCTAGTCACACATCGCAAGCTACAGATGTCACTGCTGTGTGATCTAAAAGGCAAAGAGATATGTATTCATACATATACAACAAAAAAAATACACGTATTAACGAACATAGTAGCAATTATCCCACGAAATCAAACAAGCAGTGTTGGTGTAACTAGTATGACACGCTGCGGTTAGAAATTACTAATTTCTCCTCGGTTCAATGACCCCTATAAAGGGAAAAATGAAAAATTTCTAACAACAAATACAAAGCCGTACGTCTAGTTCCTTAGCAAGAACGAAATTGCAATCACGGTAGCTGGTATTGTTTGTTTGTGAGTTGTTGCTCAGTTTGTTCGTTAATAACAAAAATAGAATAATTTAAAAATAAATTATTCGATCGGTCAAATAGTCCATGAAAATTTTCTAAAGTCAGAGCAATTTAGATTTAAACAATAAATTGTTTTCGGAGAAACATTTTTGGAAGAATCGGTTAATCGTAAATCTCTTGATCCCCCAGTGTTCGCTCCTGAGGGGCATGAGCGTTTAAATTACGCACGTTTGCGTTGTTATTACTCCTAGGAGTGGAAGTTCTTCGATTCATATTATTCGCGCGATCGTTATTGTTACTACTACTATTGTTGTTACCCTGATACCGGTTACTATTTCCCGAACGAAAGTTTTGACGCTGATTGGCACGGTTTGAATTGTTAAAGTTACTGTAATTTGGCCTATTTTGTCTATAACCATTAAAATTACGACTATTTTGATTGGAAAAGCTACGACCCCGATTGCCACCTTGAAAACTTCGAAAATTGCTGTTACCGCGCGATCTAAAAGCAAGTACTTGCTGTTCCTTAACTTCGTTAGACTGTTCAACTATGAATCAGTAAATGAAGTAGAAGCGAGAATTGACTTAACAAGGCTTGACTTTGCGTTCAACCGCAAACGTTTACAGTTTGCTCAACTGCCATTTCATGCGCTTTCGTTTGGGTTATACCTACGGTGACCATCCGTTCTGTTTTTGGCAGAACAGTTCTGTTTTTAAGGAGCTTGTTCTGCGTATTTTTTTTTTTCTAAGGAAAATAACAGAAATGTTCTGTTTTTAAGCAAATGTTCTGTTTTTGTTCTGCTTTTTTGTGCCGGCAACCTCTTTTAACAAATGTAATGAGTGGCCCTTAGTTAGTTTGCTCAATAATTTCAAAACTTTATGGAAAATTTAAAATCTTTCAAAATATTTTAAAAATAATTTAGTTCATTAGAAAATTTTTCATGGACTATTTGACCGATCGAATAATTTATTTTTCTTAAATTATTCTATTTTTTGTTATTAACGAACAAACTGAGCAACAACTCACAAACAAACAATATCAGCTACCGTTGTTTGTTTGTGAGTTGTTGCTCAGTTTGTTCGTTAATAACAAAAAATAGAATAATTTAAGAAAAATAAATTATTCGATCGGTCAAATAGTCCATGAAAAATTTTCTACTGTACAATAACATGACCATAACATCAAAGCTTTAATTTAGTTCATGTTTAACGCGGTCAAGTGCTTCAGCGAAAACAAAAATTGAGTACGTTAAAATGCAAAAACGTACCAAATTTGGAAGTTTCGTTCCCGGAAAAAATTCGTACCAAAAATGGTACATTTCGGCCAAAACGGCAACCGTGGTTATGGTAAGTTTTAAATTAACAAGGAAATGTCTCTCACCATCAAGAAAAATGAAAAGTATACTTAAAAAAATGACTTTCAATTGATGCACTTTGGTTGAAATTATTTAATTTTACAATTTTAAAGTTTCGAAGACGTTGGCAACATTTTTTACTGCAAAGAGATGATTACGCCATGAAAAACACTATTTTATTCCAAATATTGAGAGTGTACCCCCAAATAGTTTATAGCCGGGTACCGAAATTTTCACGTGAAGGCAAGACCAAGCCTTAAGTAAAAAGAGTTCTGTTTTATGAAAAAAATGTATGGTCACCGTAGTTATACCCTCTATAATTAACGAACGCTCTAAAGAGTCAGCCAATTCCTCAATACGTCTATCAGTGTAGTTGTTGTTATTTACTTGTAACGTGGAAATTTTTCCAGCAACAACTTTCGAGTTGTCTGGTTTGATACGATTTCTCAAGGCGACTTTTATGTCGTTAATGATTTTTACTTGTGTACACAGAGCCAAAGGTACCTAATAAAATAGAACAAAAATGATAAGATATCTGTATAGTTTTTCTTCAAGAAGATGTGCTTCTTATTATTGTGGGGACAGTCTTTTAAATGTTATTAAGAAGATTTTCTTTTTAATGTTTTAAATGAAAAATAAAATGAGGAGCTTCAAACCAAAACGCAATAAGTTACACATAAAAAGTTCATAGATAAATGAGAAAATATGATTACCGAGAAATGGATAGATATTTTCAAAAAACATTTATGACATTATACCAGTTATATAATAAGAAACATACGTCGAAAAAAATAAATTTATCGGATAACTACACTGAACCAAAAAAGTTCATGGGTCCAATGAAAAAGTACATAGATTTTAAGAATTGTTCGTTAAAACCTCTCCAAAGAACTTTTTCGTAGAAATTTAAGAACATTTCGTAGAATATAAGTACTTTTTGGTAAAATATGTAAACAAATCTATAGAAAGCATGTATACATTCATAAATTGTAAGAAAACTTTCTTAGATTCTATGAATTTTTTCTTATATTTTAAGAAAAACCAGCGTGAACATCTATGAAACTTTGTTCGTAAAAAATATGTACGTTTTTGGTTCAGTGTAGATTTAAAGTTAAAGCAGAAAGTTGTTTGGATTTATTTCGTTTTGGTGTGAAAATTTATATTTATTGCGTTTTAGTTTGAATGCTATTGAAGTTATTGCATTTTGGTTTGAACGTTTTTGGATAATCAGAGATTGGGGCTTGTGGAGCCATTTTGATAACTACATATATATCAATTTGTGATTAGTTCCAGATAAAAATACCAGTTTTAAAGCAATTTATCATACTTTTTGTCAATAGCCATTGGGTTGGGAAAACACCACAGTATCATGTTAAAGTAAGTAATTTATTTAACAAACAAGATGCTACTATTGTCTTATTCAGTTTACCAAACATGCTTTCATTCGTGTAGAATCTTTACTTTATACTAAGTAATGACAATGCAAAAAATCGCAATATTTTGCAAAAATTACCTAGTATAAAAAAAATTAGGATACCCTCATAATCTACGGCCAAAAATAGAGTTTACGTGTTTCAGCGTTTTTAAGTATCATTTCAAAATAAAAAATTCTATATATAGTTTAGTTTTCACTTTAGTAAATATAAAAATCGTATGGAGTTATTGCGTTTTGTTGTGAATCGTATTATTAAGGGCGATAAAGAATGGCTAAATTGCCAGTTTTTTTACAGCTAAAATATGTTGTTAGATGGATTTCAGAAGGGGAAGTCGAGTACCATCAGTATCTCAAAAAAAATTAGGTGGTAATTTATTGCGCTTTGGTTTAAAGCTCCTCAAATGATATTGCCCTCACCGAGAATCGAACTTACAATTTCCGGAATGATAAGCCCAGTTGTTAACCATCAGGCCATCGTTCACTTTTGATTGCTAGCGTCTAATTACTGATATGTGTATAGTTGTTAATGTTTCAAAGGAAAATCACATAAATATAATTGAGAAGATTTCTTTTTAACATTTCTAATTAGGAAAAAAAGAGAGAGAATCGAACTTACAATTTTTCGAATCCTAACCCCAGCTGCTAACCATCCGGCCATCGTATAATAATAATTGCCAGCGTCTAACTACACCTTTGTACAAAAAGGTAAAGTTTTTTAATAAGAATTTCTTCTTAAAACCAAAGAGATTTCCCTATAGTTTTTTCTTCGTTTCCACCGTTGCGACTACCCCTTTGCCCAAAAACTGATCACGAAGACAATCTTATTAATTTTACTAGGCATTTTTGGCTCTGTGTAGGGATCGCTTCTCGAGCTTTGCCCTCGAGTTTAGATTTTACAAATGAAATAAAAGTGTCGTTTAGACTATCATCGCTTAAACCTTCAATTAAATTTATCTTGTCTATGAAAGATTCCAAAACCAACGGATCGCCGTTGTAATTTTCACGAATTATTGAAGCACAGAGACTGATAAAACTTTTCTTTTGATCTAACGTGGCCATTTCAAAAAGTTGATCAAGACCGAAAAAAATATTTGGGTATCAAAAGAAAGGGGAAGTGCCCAGGTTTCATCTGGGCTTATAGTACATTTACACTGCACCAAATTTGGCGAATTCAAATGTGCCAGCTCGACACCGTTAACATTCGCAAATTTGCATTTGGCTTCACCTTCCCTGCAAGAATCTTCTACCAGGACAAAAAACCAACGAAAGAAAATGCACTACCGTGATGTTTTAAACACCTGTATAGTAATAATAATTTAAGTGTCAAGAAGGCTTCTGTCTTTTCCTGGTACAATTGGCTCATTTTGTTAAACAAAACTAGTTGAAATTGTTACTTACAGCTGTCCATAGTGCATGAGTTATCACACGTCATTAAAGCCCCAATTACATACCACTTTGCAGGTTCCACTTTCATACAATGTTTGTGATGGAATTCCAAATTTACTAAATGAGATTTGTATGGTAAAAAGCGCTCGAATTGCATTTTTTCGCAAAATTTGCCTAATTTGGTGCGGTGTAAATGTACTATTAAACTTTGAAGGATCCACATTTAGAGCCGATTTACATAAAACTTTGCACACACTTTGACAGATGACCGTCTCATATATTAAAAATTGTTTAACTTTTTGCGGCGCTTTACGTTCCACAAACTTTGTATGGAAGTGGATCCTTTGAAGTTTTATGTAAATCAGGCATTAGGCTACGCTCACACTGCCATCGACTTTTTCATCCGATATCATCAGAGAAATTCGAGCGCGTTCTATTTTATCGGGCAGCCAAAGTTGGTTTACATTCGGGTGAAATCGGATGGAATCGTGTAGCTCATTTAAAACACATGTGTGCGGATGTGAATTTGCTGCTGGACGGCAAAAGTCGGTTTCAGTGTGAGCGTAGCCTTATAGTACATTTACACCGCACCAAATTTGGCGATTTCAAAGGAGCCAGTTCGACACCGTTTACACTGCCAAATTTACATTTGGCTTTACCTTCCCTGCAAGAATCTTCTACCAGGACAAAAAGCCACCGAAAGAAAATGCACAATCGTGTTGTTTTAAACACCTGTAGAGTAATAATAAAATAAAAGTCAAAAAGGCTTCTGCTTATATGTAACTCTACTTCAGTCTACCCGATAGTGGCCTTTGACTGTCCCAAAAACCTTGCAATGTGCCTTTAATATGGGTATCAAACGATAAGGGGGTTTCATTTGGACTTCGATATATTTATCGATAACTGAGTTATCGGTCATAATGTCTTTACCCAAAAATTTAAACTTGCCTACAATATGGGTATCAAACGAAAGTGGAGGCCCAGTGGTTTCGTTTGGGTCGCGGTATATTTTGATATATTTATCGGTAACTTCATAGCACAATCAACTAAAAAGTAGAAAAAATAGAGTTTGAAAAACTAAAACACACGCTTTTAAAGAATATTGCAGTAAAAATTTAAAAATATTTTAAACTAGTAATACCCGACGTGCGTTGCTACGCCAAAGAAAAACACCTGAATAAGATTTTACCATTTAAGGACTTTTATTTATCTTAATGCTAAAGGATAAACAATATTTTTGGTTTTTTCATTAGGTGTGTAAACAAATAAATTTTTTGGGGATCCAACTCGTGAACAGGCGACGTATAATTGACCATGTGAAAAACACGCATTTCTCAAATCTAGTCCAGCGATAGTAAGTGATTGTCCTTGTGCTTTATTTATGGTTACAGCAAATGCAAGACGAACGGGAATTGAAGCCGCCTGAATTCGAATGGTAAATCATTGGAAATCATCGGTATGCGTGGAATCAGCACGTCTTCCCCTTTGAATTTACGAAACACATTAGTTAGTATACATTCTTTAAGAACACCCATTCTATAAAAATTATAGGTATTATTGTAGCAAATTGTAAAAACTGAAAAATATCGCATTCAAAAATGATGATTTACCCCCCGCTTTCTGGTTCAATTCCCAGAAGAAAAATTATTCTATGTATCAAACTAAGCAGAATTCTATCTCCATACGAATTGGTCGGTCTCTGACCTACTTCTCGGAAGCTGGGTCCACTTTCCGGAAGAAAAATCATCCTATACTTTGACATAAGCATAACGTTACCTACATACCAAATTTTAAGTAAATGCAACCATTTTTACGATAGTTTAGAATAAGTCAGCCCTGGGTCCACTTTCCGGAAGAAAATTTATTCTATATATTAATCTGAGCATATAGCTACCTACATACCAAGTTTGAAGCAATTCGAGCCATAAATTTTAAGAACAGATCGGTCCCTGGTCCACTTCCCGGGAGAAAAATCATCCTATACTTTAACCTAAGCATAACGCTACCTACATACCAAATTTCAAGTAAATCCAGCCATTTTAAGTAAATGCAACCATTTTTACGATAGTTTAGAATAAGTCAGCCCTGGGTCCACTTTCCGGAAGAAAATTTATTCTATATATTAATCTGAGCATATAGCTACCTACATACCAAGTTTCAAGCAATTCGAGCCATAAATTTTAAGAACAGATCGGTCCCTGGTCCACTTCCCGGAAGAAAAATCATCCTATACTTTAACCTAAGCATAACGCTACCTACATACCAAATTTCAAGTAAATCCAGCCATTTATACGATATTTTCGAATAACGCGGGCCCGGGTCCACTTCCCATAAAAAAAAATTTACAGAAACACTCTCCAGGCTCCTACTAATCTATCTCCAATTAATTTGATGTTTTTGGACGATCACGTTTTGACCGATAACTCAGTTATCGATAAATATATCGAAATACATATATCGAAGTCCAAATCAAACCTTGTGTCATCCCTTTTCGTTTGATAGCCATATTGTGAAAACTGGGGCCATCCCCTTTAGTTTTATACCCATATTGTAGGGCAATTTTAAGGAGTTTTCACCGATAACTCAGTTATCGATAAATTTATCGAAATATATTAAAGTCCAGATGAAACCTTTCTTTTGATACCCATATTGTAAGGAAATTTTAAGGTTTTTTGACAATCATATTTTCACCGATAAATCAGTTATCGATACATTTATCGAAATATATGGAAGTCCAAATGAAACCTGTGGTCATGCTCTTTCATTTGATACCCATATTGTCGGGCAATTTTAAGGCTTTTGAGCCATCTCGTTTTCACCGGTAACTCAGTTATCGAAAAATTTATCGAAATTTTTTACTTGTCTTCCTATTTTTATGTTCATATTTACATCTACGTTTTAATAATTTCTGTATAACTTTAAGAAAAATTTGTAACTTTTCTCTTTCTCTTCTAATCTTGTTTTCTTGTTTTCCTCAATTAACTATTTTCTTTGTTGTGTTCGGTAATATTTCCTTTCTAGTTGTTCTGAGATACAATGTTCTCTCACTTTGTCAGTGATGGGTGATTGTCAAAATAGTAATAGTATCAATAGCGGAGTTTCAGCGTTCAATATGATTAGGGTACTATGTAAGCAAAAAACTGGTTTGAAAATTTGTCATATTAATGCCCAGAGTCTTCCTTCAAAAATCGATGAGTTTAGATATATGTTTGAGTCTTCGGATGTGGATGTTATTTGTGTGTCTGAGACATGGTTTTCTACGTGGCATAACGATGATATGTTTAGTGTTAGTGGCTACAAAATGTTTCGCTCGGATAGAGCTACGCTGGGCGGTGGTGTTGCAGTGTTTGTCAAAAATAGTTTAAATTGTAGCCTTAAATGTACTTCAGAGTCAAACAATTCTATGGAGTACATTTTTATAGAAATAACATCTAGTCATCAAAAAATTCTTATTGGTTGCGTGTACAGACCAAATAAACACATTGCCTACTCATCTTTTGTTGAATTTGTTGGATACTTCAACAGCGACCTGCTTTGCGAAAGTAACTTCGCTTTTGCTATGCAGCAGCTGGGTCTATCCCCTGCTAACAGTACTATGCCCACACATTTCACCCAAACTAGTAGTACTCTGCTGGACATTTTGTTTGTAAATAATACCTCTAAAATTCTCCTTTTTGATCAGCTGTCTGCTCCGTGTTTTTCCAAGCACGACCTAATTTTCTTGACTTTTGACTTTCAATTGACCTTTGATGATGTTGCATATTCTTACCGCGACTTTTTACACATTGAATACGACCGCCTTGAAGAAGCTGTTGAGAACGTTGACTGGTTTTCTATATATGACTTAGTCTCCAGTACCGATCAAATTAATTTCCTGGAAGCTAACATAAGTTCCCTCTTTGAACAGTTTGTGCCAATTGTGTACAAGTCAGTCAATGCTAAAAAACGGCCATGGTTTAATAGATATATTAGAAATTTGATTTCCAAACGTAACATCGCTTTTCTCAACTGGAAACGGGTCAAAAGTCAAGATAATTTCAATATGTTTAAAGCCTGCAGACGGGATGTCACGAAGGCGATCAAATTAAGGAAGTTAGAGTACTACGAACAGCAGTTTAGTATGGCTATGGGGTCTAAGCAGACGTGGCCAAAAATTCGGGAGATCGGGATTGGCAACAAAACCCAACCTGCTTCAGAGTCAGTCGACGTAAATGAGTTGAACGAGAAATTTGCTCGCCCGCCCGTTTCTGTGAGTAATGTATGTTGTGGCAGCTACAGTGGTAGTATAAACAATGCGTTGTCCAGTTTTAGTTTTGAATGTGATGTGGTCCAGTCCATACTCAGTATAAAATCGAATGCCGCTGGTCTGGATGGTATTAATCCTAAGTTTTTCAAGTGTTTGCTTCCAAAAATCATAAAATACATTACTTATGCTTTTAATACAATCTTGACCACTTCAGTATTTCCCGAATCTTGGAAAAAGGTCAAGATTATCCCATTAAAGAAAGCAAACGGCGATTATCGGCCAATTGCAATACTGCCATATCTGTCAAAGGTTCTTGAGCACATTTTGCATGGTCAGATTAACTCTTTTATTCACAACAACTCTCTTATACATCCGCTACAATCTGGCTTTAGATCCAACAAAAGTTGTATAACAGCGCTCTTGAAAGTTGCAGACGATATTAGGCTCAACATAGTTAATAACCGTATTACTTTTCTAACCTTTCTGGACCATTCTAAAGCGTTCGACTCCGTGGATCACAAAACTCTAATATTAAAACTAAAAAACATTTTTAATTTCTCTTTACCGGCATCAACCCTTATAAAAACATACCTTACGGATCGTGTGCAAGCTGTTTGTGTCGGAGCATATCCGACTGGCTACCCATAACTAGAGGTGTTCCACAAGGTTCTATTTTAGGCCCCCTGCTTTTTGTGTTATTTATCAATGATTTGTTTAGTGTTATTAAATATAGTGATGTGCATGTTTATGCAGATGATGTTCAGTTATATGTTAGTTGTCCCCTTGATTCCGTCAATGTATGGATTTGCAATTTAAACTCGGACTTAAATTCTATCAACAAGTGGGCTTCCGACAATAGATTAATCCTTAATCCTGATAAATCACAATGTATTTTTAAGAAAATTATTAAGCTTGACGACTATATGGAAATTAAGCTAAACAACTCTGTGATAAAATATGTTGACACGGTTAAAAACTTAGGGGTTATATTTAATAGAACTTTGACGTGGAATAACCATATCTCCTGCATCATTGGTAAAGCATATGGCATGCTACGAAGTCTTTGGGGTACTCAGCATTTTACACCTGCGAAAATACGACTGCATCTAGCTAAAACGTACTTGTTACCGGCGTTGTTGTATGGTTGTGAGTTGTACTCCAGTTGTGATTGTATATGTCGTAGTAAACTAAATGTTTTGTATAATAATATAGCAAGATATGTGTACAGCAAAAAGCGTTATGATCACATTTCTGTGTTCTCTAAGCAAATAGCTTCTGTGTCTTTTGATAATTTGTTAAAATTTAAATGTTTAGTTTTGCTTCATAAAATCATAACAACAAATGAGACCCGTTATCTAAAAGATCGACTGGAATCATCCAGATCCACGCGCTCGCATAACTTAGACCCTGTCAGATTTAGTTTTCTGGTGACCGAACGCCAATTTTTTGTGTCCTCCATCCGCTATTGGAATACTCTGCCCCCAAAACTCAAAGCAATTAGGGGAGCTTTGCGTTTCAGACAAGAGCTACTCACGTACCTCGCCGAATACTGCTGAACACACTCTTTTCTTCTTCCCCATGTACCTTTCTTTTTTCACTACTTCTTTCCCATCATCAGTGTTTTTCTCCTGCCTAATCCTCTATCATTTCTGTATCTATCTGTTCATTATGTCCTGTTGTTTAGTTTAAGGATTTTATTGTTAGTTTAAGGATTTTATTTTTAGTTTAAGTTTTTTATATGTAATTTCAAATTTTATATGTAATTTCAAATTAAACGGCAAGCACGGTAAATATAACTTATGGTTGTGTGCTTGGCCGAAATAAATAAATACTAAATCCTAAATACTAAATATATTGAAGTCGAAATGAAAACTGGGGCCATCACCTTTCGTTTGATACCCATATTGTAGGACAATTTTAAGTTTTTTGGGCAATCACATTTTCACCGATAACTCAGTTATCGATAAATTTATCGAAATACGCTGAAGTCCAAATAAAACCTGGGGTTTCACATTTCGTTTGATAACCATATTGTAGGGCAATTTTAAGATTTTTATTCAATGACATTTTCACCGATAACTCAGTTATCGATTAATTTATCGAAATATATCGAAGTTCAAATGAAACTTGTGGCCATCCCTTTTTGTTTAATACCCATGTTGCGGAAAATTGTATGGTTTTTTGGGCAATCACATTTTCACCGGTAGCTCAGTTATCGATAAATTTATCGAAATATATCGAAGTCCAAATGAAACCTGGTGTCATGCCCTTTCGTTTGATACCCATATTGTGGGCAATTTTAAGGTTTTGGGCAATCACATTTCCACCGATAACTCAGCTATCGGTGAATTTATCGAAATATATCGAAGTCCAATTGAAACCTGGGACCATCCCCTTTCGTTTAGTACCCATATTGTAGGGCAATTTTAAGGTTTTTGGGCAACCACATTTTCACCGATAACTCAGTTATCGATTAATTTATCGAAATATATCGAGGTCCAAATGAAACCTGGGGCCATTCCCTTTCGTTTGATACCCATATTGTAGGGAATATTTAAAGTTTTTGAGCAACCACATTATCAACGATAACTCAGTTATCGATTAATTTATCGAAATATATTGAGGTCCAAATGAAACCTGGGGCCATTCCCTTTCGCTGATACCCATATTGTAAGGTAATTTTAAGGGTTTTGTTCAATAACATTTTCACCGATAATTCAGTTATGGATAAATTTATCGAAATATATCGAAGTCCAAATGAAACCTGGGGTCATCCCCTTTCGTTTGATACCCATATTGTAGGGAAAATTTAAGGTTTCTGGGCAATCTCATTTCGACTGATAACTCAGTTATCGATAAATTTATCGAAATATATCGAAGTCCAAATGAGACCTGCCACCTTCCAGTTTCGTTTGATACCCATATTGTTCGAAGTTTCTACACCTGTATGCGAAATATCATAAGTTTGGGTCAAGTGTACTCAGAGTTATATGGAAAAACAAAAAAATTTAAAAGTGTCGGTCCCTGGCATGGCCGGACCCCCCAAAATTAAAAAAAAAAAAAAAAATAGCCTATACCTCCTCCAGACTATTAGCTGTCTGCCTACTAAATTTCAACAAAATCCGTCTTGCCATTCTCACGCTATTGAGGAACAGAAGTTAACGTCTGGACATCCAAACATACAAATATCCAAACCTCGCCACATTCACATTTATAACATTAGTAAGATAAAAAACGAAAATTGTGAAATAAAGCGGAAGACGCTTTTTTGCACAATCTAATATGTAGGGTTTTTAAAATTATTTTCAACTTTTTAGTTCAATACTCTCTAAAAGCGTGAGTTTTATGTTTTTTAAACTATATTTATTATTGGTGAAAAAGCTTTGGTGCAGAGAAGAACGGTTGGAATCAGCGGTTTTGTAGGCTAAGGTAAGAAAACTGTAACCTAGAATTTTTCACAAAATTCGCAGATTTTATAGAAGTAAATTACTGCTAATATTGAAGAAAAGAAAATATTAGGGTAGAAGGGGCACATTCGCCACCCCCTGCTTTCTCGAAACTATCAGTGCTGTCAATATTTAATAAATGACAGAATGTTCTTCAGTGGAGCACCTCTCTTTCAACTTTCCTTGACATTTAAAAATTACCACTGATCGTAAACAATCGTGAAGTCCTCTTTTCTGCCTAGGTGTGTACACTTCCACATGTGAGTTTTAATTGTAATAACCTGATAAATTAAGATAATACCAAAAAAAAAAATAGTTTATTATTAATTTGTGTTATTTAAAATCATCAGTTTAGCCAAAGTGCTGTTGAAGCAAAATTAAAACTAGTTTTACAAGAGTAGATGCACGTGGGCCGCATTCGCCAGGCCAATACAAAACCGCTCTATCTCAGCTGAAAATGAATTGAATTTTATTTGATATAGAACATTTTGAAAACTCATTCTAGAATATGTCACCAAATAAGCACATATTTTAAAAAATTGGTTTTTTGAAAAAAATCTGAGATGGAGACTTATTCCAAGAAATTCTAGATTGGTCTTCTTTGATAAATATTTTCAATAATTTCACTCACCCGTCGGTATACATTACTTACATCAAAATAAAGGATTTGGGTTCTATTAGAACGGTTGATTATAAAACCTGTTATTATAACCTTTTACAAAATAATTTTTACGACGTGGCGATTGTAATGGAGTGTGGTTGCTAAGTGACCTTGCTCAATCCCGACTCTTGCGTCCTCGTTCGTGCACTCTGGGCAACGGGAGCTACCTAGGCTCGCGGCAGAAAGAGAGGGAGGCCCGGTGGGGCCACTCTGACATACTTGGTTTAAGGGCTCACCGAGGTTTTTGCGCAGCGTCTGTTCACCATGAGGTGCGGCTGCAAGCAGGCGTCTGTCTTGAAGCAAGCGGTTCGCTATATAAATGTGTAAATATTTTCCAAAAACCCCGAAACGGGTTGTGCGCTGGGTTTGGGACCCGCCACGTAAAAAATTTAGTCCAATGAAAAATGTATTAAAGCCTCGGATGAGAACCCCCTTTAATGTTGACGACCCGGCAAAACGAATAAGGCATAATGATTTGGATATTAGGGCATGTACCGGGAATGTCCGGACCCTTTCAAGGGACGGTACCGTTGCCCGACTGGTTGATGTCCTCGTTAACGCAAAGGCTGACATCACCGCCCTGCAGGAAATGCGATGGACGGGACAAGGAAAGACGACCATCGGACCTTGTGACGTATACTACAGTGGCCAGACACGCGGCAAAGCGCGTGGTGTAGGATTCGTGGTGGGAAAGAGACTTCGCCGCCAAGTACTAGCGTTCACCCCCGTGGACGAGCGTCTCGCTGCGATCCGCATCAAAGCGAAATTTTTCAACATAACATTTATCTGCGCCTATGCGCCGACTGAGGAGACGGACGACGCAGAGAAGGACTCCTTCTACGATAAACTTGAACAGACTTATGATCGCTGCCCCCAACATGATATCAAAATCGTGCTCGGCGACTTTAATGCGAAGGTGGGCAAGGAAGGAGTCTTTGGTCCAACAGTTGGAAAATTTAGTCTCCATGATATAACATCCCCCAACGGCACTAGGTTGATTGATTTCGCCGCTGCTCGCAATATGGTCATCAGTAGTACCAGGTTCCAGCATAAACGAATACACCAAGCCACATGGCTGTCTCCTGATCAAAGAACAAGAAACCAGATTGATCATGTCATGATCGACGGCAGACATAGCTCCACCGTTCTGGACGTGCGTACCCTTCGTGGTCCCAATATCGACTCGGACCATTATCTTGTTGCAGCCAAGATACGCACACGCCTCTGTGTAGCAAAGAAAGTGCGCACAGTAACGGAAGGAAAGTTTGACGTCGAGAAGCTGCGCACGACACAGACAGCTGACAATTTCTCCACTCGACTCTCACACCTGCTATCGGAGAGCAATCCTCGACCTAACGATGCAACCGAGCAATGGAAGCATATCTCTCACTCATTACGTACCGCCGCTGAGGCCACTATAGGGTTCCAGCGAGCCCGCAAAAACAACTGGTACGATGAGGAATGCAGCACTGCCTCGGACAAAAAGGACGCTGCCTACAGGGAGACGTTGCGAACGGGCGCAACCCGCAGTGTATGGCAACGCTATCGTGAGGCAAAGAAGGAAGAGAGACGCCTTTTCAGAAAAAAGAAACGTGAGGCCGAAAGGCGTGAGTGTGAGGAGCTTGAGATGCTGGCTGACAGGAATGATGCCCGAAAATTCTATGAAAAGATCCGGCGGATGACGGAAGGTTTTAAGACCGGGGCAAGTTCCTGTAAGGACAATAATGGCGACCTGGTAACCGACGTACAGAGTGTACTTAAATTATGGAGGGAGCACTTCTCCTCACTGCTAAATTGCGAGGGAGACGTCGAACCCGATACCCCAATCCCTGACGATGGAAAAGTCGTCCCCCCACCTGACTATGATGAAGTGAGGATAGCTATATCCCGGCTCAAAAACAACAAAGCGCCTGGAAAAGACGGACTACCCGCCGAGCTGTTCAAACACGGAGGCGAAGAGCTGGTAAAAAGCATGCATCAGCTCTTATGCAGAATATGGTCAGACGAGAGCATGCCTCCAGATTGGAATTTAAGTGTGCTCTGCCCAATCCACAAGAAAGGCGATCCCGCTAACCGCACCAACTACCGCGGAATCAGCCTTCTTAATATCGCATATAAGGTTCTTTCTAGCGTATTGTGTGAAAGACTGAAGCCCATCGTAGACAAGCTGATTGGACCTTATCAGTGTGGCTTTAGACCTGGTAAGTCTACCATCGACCAGATTTTCACGATACGCCAAATCCTGGAGAAGACCCATGATAAAAGAATAGACACACACCATCTCTTTGTCGATTTCAAAGCCGCTTTTGACAGCGCAAAAAGGAGTTGCCTGTATGCCGCCATGTCTGAATTTGACTTCCCTGCAAAGCTTATACGGCTTTGCCAAATGACGTTGAGCAATACTAACAGCTCCGTCAGAGTCGGGAAGGACTTCTCTGAGCCATTTGAAACCAAACGAGGCTTCAGATAGGGCGACTCCCTTTCGTGCGATTTCTTCAACCTGATGCTGGAGAAGATAATTCGAGCTGCAGAGCTAAACCGCAATGATACAATCTTTTACAAGAGCGTGCAATTGCTGGCGTATGCCGATGATATTGATATCATTGGCCTTAACAACCGCGCCGTAAGTGCTGCCTTCTCTGGACTGGATAAAGAAGCGAAAAAAGTGGGTCTTGCGGTCAACGAGGACAAGACGAAGTATTTGCTGTCATCAAAGAAAGAATCGGCGCACCTGCGCCTTGGCAGCCACGTCACTGTTGATAGTTACAAATTTGAAACTGTGGGGGACTTCGTCTATTTGGGAACCAGCATTAACACCGAAAATAATATCAGTCTAGAAATCCAACGGAGAATCACTCTTGCGAACAAGTGCTACTTTGGACTGAGTAGGCAATTGAGAAGTAAAGTCCTCTCTCGAAGAACAAAGATCGCGCTCTATAAGTCTCTCATCATACCTGTCCTGATGTATGGCTCAGATTCATGGACAATGTCAAGAGAAGATGAGATGGCCCTTGGAGTATTTGAGAGAAAAGTTCTCCGGAAGATTTATGGTCCTTCCCGTGATGCCGACGGCGAGTATCGAAGGAGATTTAACGATGAGCTGTACGAGCATTACGCAGATCTGACCATAGTCCAGCGAATTAAAGCCCAAAGGCTCCGCTGGCTGGGTCACGTCATGCGAATGGACAAAGAAGCTCCAGCCCAGAAGGTTTTCCAATCGTCACCCGAATTCGGCAGCAGAGGAAGGGGGAGGCCTCGACTGAGATGGAAACAACAGGTGGAGGATAACTTGAACTCCCTTGGGGTTTCCAATTGGCGTCAGTTATCGCTAAAAAGGAATGACTGGCGTGCTTTGATAGGCGACGGCCAAAATCGCTTAGGCGGTTAAGCGCCAATAAATGATGATGATGACGTGGCGATTGTACCCCATACCTTTGGCGTATGCGCCCCATGGGAGTGGCAGTTTAGCCAAAAAAGGTAAGCTCATATGAGTTGCTCGGTGCCATCCTTGCCTAACCCTCAATTTAGTAATTTCCTAATAATTAGTGACAAAGTTAATAGAAAATTAAAAATTAAACAGCCTACACACAGAATAATTTTCATGTTGAATCAACACTTTTTTAACACTTTTTCAGGTTAATATTTTTCAACACTATCGCTCAGGTTGTTTTAACATGAAGCTGGTTTTTAACTGTTCCTACATGTTAGATCAACATGAAGGAACAGTGTGAATTTAACATGATCACAAAGGTTTGAATCAACATGATTTCCTGTTGATACAACATTATTTTTCTTGTTAAATCAACACGATCAGACATGTTAAATTAACACTATACTATACACGATCTATCATGTTAATTTAACAGGATTTTATTGTTAAATTAACACGATCATCATGTTAAATTAACACGATCATCATGTTAAATTAACACGATCATCATGTTAAATTAACACGATCATCATGTTAAATTAACACGATCATCATGTTAAATTAACACGATCATCATGTTGAATTAACACGATCTATCATGTTAAATTAACACGATCATCATGTTAAATTAACACGATCATCATTTTAAATAATAAAAGTACACATATGTACATACATATACATATACTTATTTTAATCCAATCATTGGCAGCTTCTGCATCGAAAACAGCAACAACAAGCCCCAATCTGAAAATTAAATAAAAATTGTTTCATTGAAAGCTCTTTAAATTATCCAAGCGATTGTAAAACTGGTAGCACACGTCCAATTAATGTAGGGATAAGTATCAAACGACGCCTTTTCTACCCGGTATCCATAATCCTAAAGCGCTTCCATGGTATTTATGTATGTATAGTGCGTGTTGTTTTTAACCTACCCCGACATTTTTGGACGTGTTTTACCAGGAAGCGTTTACAGAATATGAAAAACAACACAAATTACTTACCCAAAACTTTTTGCAAAACTTCACAACTTATTCACAAGTTAAGAAACTATAAATTTCACAATATATTAATTATTTATAATATCTAGAACTTTTCATCAAGTCAGTATCTACACACTGACTTAAATTCTGTTCTTTTCAGAACAATTCTGTTCACAAGCTTTGATGGGGAACAGATGGCAGTCGAAAACAACACTTGTTCATGTTAAAACAAACCGAATTTAGTGTAAGGGATACACACTAATGTAAATCTAATGCAGAAGTACTTCATGTTATTTTAACCATACGCTTCATGTTAAAATGTTCGTGTTGATTTTCCGAAATTGTTTTTGACGTACAAGAGGTGTTCATGTTGATTTAACATGAATCATGTTAACTAAAAATGTAAGAAATTTTTCTGTGTGTAAGGCCAGAAATACTTAACCCTCACAATCTTTATTATGCGGAAAAAAAACAATATTTAAAGAATCTATTCTCTCTCTTTGGAGTATTTCTAAGTAGTATAGCATAATAACTCCATATAAAAAATTTCGAGGGTTAGGCAAGGATGGCACTGAGCCACTCATATAATCGTTAAGAAAAAAGTCCGAAAGCGTTAAAAAAACGGACGGATAAAAAATTAAAGATGAAATATGTATATTTGTAGAGAAAAAAAATGCAAGCGAAAAAAATTACTGGTTTGACTTTTATAGCACCACAAAGGGCTAATTCATTTGTTTACATTCGTCTGACATAATAGTCCCCTAGAAAATAAAAATATTTAACTGTCAATCACACTTTATTAAATACATTACAGAAAGTTTTTTAAATCGTGCTGGGAGCTTGGATGTTTGAGTTCTCCCTTCTTAAGTTAAGAAGCTGGACTAATGTGCTTGGGCCAGACGGGATTTTCCCCGCACAACTCATAAACACGTTGGAAACATCGGCTAAATGGCTGGTATTTATCTTTTCAGCCTGCCTGGCTCTCAACTACATTCCGCACTCCTGGAGAAGCGCCAAGGTAGTCTTTATTCCTAAGGCTGGGAAGGCCTCACACTATGAGCCTAAGGACTACAGACCGATCAGTCTCTCGTCCTTTGCACTCAAAACCTTCGAGAGGATAATTAGCGATTATCTCTCCTCTACTATTGAAAGCAACCTTATCTCTAGCTATCAACATGCATACACCAAAGGTAAATCAACGGAAACTGCGCTTCACAGCCTTGTCTCTGTTATTGAAAAATCGTTGTATGAAAAAGATTACTGTCTCGTGGCCTTCCTAGACATTGAAGGTGCCTTCAACAATATAAGCCCGGAGGCTATTAACACCGCTCTAACTAATCTGGGCATAAGCAGGTCTCTTATTGGACTAATTGATAAGCTACTAAAGGGAAGGAAAATAGTTTCTACACTGGGCACAGTTGATTTCTCACGCTATGTCACAAGAGGAACGCCTCAGGGTGGTGTTCTCTCTCCGCTTTTATGGAACCTCACTGTAAACTCGTTGCTACGAGACACAAGCTGGGGGGGCGGGAGGATAGTTGCATATGCAGACGATTTAGCTATTGCATACGGGGGCAAATTCCCACAAACCCTGTGTGACTTGATGCAAGTAGCACTGCGAGCAGTTTCCTCGTGGTCATCTCGCTGCGGACTTAATATCAACCCGGGAAAAGTGGAGCTTGTCCTTTATACTAACCGGTACAAAATACCAACGCTAAGCCTACCAGAACTAAATGGCGTGCGCCTGAACTTGGCTGACAAAGCCAAATTCCTAGGCATAGTTCTGGATAGAAAGCTTAACTGGAAGGAGAATGTCATCCAGCGCCAGAGGAAAGCGTGCATTGCACTTTACACCTGTAAAAGAGCCATTGGCAAAAAATGGGGCTCAGTCCCAAAATCTGCAGATGGATTTACACTGCGATAATCCGGCCAATTATGCTGTATGGAGTCGTGGTATGGTGGCCTGCGCTAAGCAAGGCAGCCAACCTAAACCTCTTAGGTAAAGTCCACAGATCTAGCATGATCTGTATAAGCGGCGCGTTGAGAACAACGCCCAACGAAGCTCTCCAGGCCATTCTTGGCATTTTGCCACTCGATCTGGAAGGGTACCGGGCAGCGGCAGCATCGGCTCTGCGTCTAAGGGAAACTTCCGGCTGGGGCGCAGGCACTACTGGACACTCCGGTATTCTGGAGCACGGACCGTTGTGCAACCACAACAGTCGGAGATAGCTGGTTCAGAATAAACATTCCCAGCAGGGAAGACTGGGAGAGGACGGATCGGTGTCCTGCTACTAATGGCGGCATTTCCATATACACCGACGGTTCGAAGTTGGACGGCAGAGTTGGAGGAGGGATTTATTCCAAGGATCTGGACCTTGAGCTTTCCTTCAGACTGCCTGATCATTGCAGCGTCTTCCAGGCTGAGGTCTCAGCAATCATGGACGCCGCGGCTTGGATAGGGCAACACGCTATGGGACAGAATATCGTTATTTTCAGCGATAGCCAAGCGGCAGTCAAATCCCTTGGCTCTTACTTGTTCAACTCTGAACTGACGCTCAGCTGTCGTCGATCTCTTCAGGAGATGACCCAACAGAACCGCGTGAGCCTCACATGGGTCCCGGGACACAGGGACATTGAGGGAAACTGTAGGGCAGACGAACTTGCTAGGCAGGGCACGACCAAGCAGGTTCTTCAGGATAAAGAACGCTTAGGTATGCCCTTTGCCACATGCAAGCTAATGCTGAAGGAGCATACACTCCGACAAGCCAATGAAAGATGGCTTTTATCGCCAGGGTGCCGAGTATCCAAACAATCCTGGCCAAAATGGGATATTAAAAGATCTAAATATATTTACACCCTAAGAAGAAGGGATATATCTATATTAATAGGGGTTTTAACCGGGCACTGCCTTATTGGAAGGCACGCAGCAAGGCTGGGTGTACCCTACCGACGATGCTGTAGGAGTTGCAAAGATGATGAGGAGGAGGAAACGGTGGAGCATCTCATCTGCAACTGCCCGGCTTTAAGCGGCGCGAGAAGGCGCTTTTTCGGAGTTCCCTTTCTGGATAGCCTACGCCAGGTAGCGGAGCTGGACATAAAGGACTTGGTGGCTTTCATCAAGTCATCTAAATGGTTCGAGGAGGTGTAACGGTGTCGGTTTTAGGAGTGTCAGCCCCGGGATTCTGCTATGTGGAGAGTCCCAATAGCACTGGGATTTTCCATATGGCCGGGTCCCGGGACTGACTTTCCTAGTGTTGATGGTATCACAACGGGCCTTTTAATACTGGCCTAGGTGTGCCTTTGCGGCAGCCACTTCTACCTAACCTAATGTGCTTGGTGTGTGCTGTAAGCAGAGTTTGATTAGTGTTTTTCAAAATTTTACCTTTTTAAATTTATTTTGCAGGCCTGAAACCGGTTTTAAACCAAACCGCCCCATTTTTCAGTCCTTGAACAGAACAACGCACCGGACAGTTTTTAAATTTAATTTTTTAATTTTTCTATAATTTATGTCTTTACCAAACAGCTGATATACGAATATGTCGTTTACACAAAAACTTAGCAAGGGCGTTCGTATAAGAACTGAGATAAACTAAATGTAAATATACACGCTTTGCCAACTTAAATATTTGAACGAATACCCTTAAAAGCTTTTGGAGAAATTTTTTGAACATTGGACGAAATTATTAACTATTTACTTTACTTACCATAGCTATTAGCAATAAAATCATCCTTACAACTAAATCGAAAGCCATGTGCGTAGCAATGGCCAAGATCATGCCGTTGATATTATGACTTCCACGATCTTTTTGGGGCTTAATATATACATGTACATAAATATGCAGTGTATGTTTCCTGTAACCTTGAAATTTTTTCGCTTTTGTTTTGCAAATATTCTTTATTTCACTTGGCGAAATGTTTTTCATATTTTCTTTGTCAATTGCTACACTGATTTCAATTTCTCTTTGCCATTAGTTTCCCCTTTTTAATATTATCAACACTGTTTTACATATGGATATGTTTTTGTTTGCACTATCTCCGGAGCAGTGCCGATGACGACAGACGGGCGTATACGCGACACAACATTTACGCGAATGAACTTACACGCACCGAAGGTTAAATAGAAATCACTTCTGTGCATTTGTATAAGCAGCAGCAGTGTACAAAGTACATCTGGACATGTATGTATACGTAGTAGGTTTTCCTCCGTAATATTTATTAGATTGAATTTATGTACTTTGTACTGATGATCACCCGGTGCTATTGTGAGGTTAAGTAGGCTTTTCAGACGTATGCCCACTTGTTTTGGCGTATTGACATAATTATCGAAGTAGGTATGTACGTATGTACATATGTGTTCAAGTTAACAAATCATGCAGATAAACTTTTTAAGAGTTCTAAGGTACTGCCACCACTCCACATTCAATGATGGACAATGTACATATCAAACAAAACAACGTAACATACAAGTGCAAAATCACGTAAGGGACAGTTTGGTCCAAAATGAGATTTGCTTACCAGGGCTTCTGAGTAACCGGATCCATTCATCAGTAACAAAAAATTCGGGGTTGTGAAATAGAATGCCACCACATAGTGGCTCGTACAAAAGTAAAACAGTTTTTTGTCTCTCCTGTAAAATTTGAGTGACTGGTCTTGCATTTCTTCGTTACGTTTTTTGCATAAACACCGACGTTTTTTAATGGCAGTTTGTTTTGTTTAACATTTACACACATATGTACATATGTATAAACCTCATGTACTTTCACAAATGAAATATTTTCGTTTCACACGATTATTTTTATTATGTACATACATATCTATGTGTAGATATGACATACATCTTTAAGCTTTTCCCGTTGACTGCTACGTACGTTTTACTTGTCTAGAGAGATTTTTGAAGTTCAAGCAAATTTCGTTACGAAAGTTTTACGATTACCATTCCACATCAGCAATGGAATACGAATGATTGGGACCGGGACTGGTTAGAAACTTCAAACATATAATGAATATGTATGCGCGTAGCAGAACCCAAAACAAAATTAACAAAAATATATGCATCAGTATGGTATGGGGCTAGGTTTATAGGTATGCATGTGAGTGACGGAAACGAAGTTCCCAAACCGAATACCCAAAAACGATTGCCAGTAAATTAAGTATACGTAGATGTAGATTTCGAACTGTTCTTGCTTCTTGAGCAATAGGCGACCGTTTCGCGAATGAATGGCTAGACATGAAGTAATGGTTTGTGAACCGAAATCAAAACTGTAAAATGCTTGTGCACAATGAACTTCTAGTCGAATCTAATATGCTCTCAGTAATGTTCGCTAGGTACATATGTATGTATGTACAAATTTATGGATACTATGTGTACTAGATAACTATACAACTAAAAAGTCTCAGAGATGCCAGTACAACATTGAGAGCTTTGAGAAAACTGAATGAAACAAAAACAAAGGAATGAACATTTGCAATTTAACATTGCCTTTAACAAAATTTGTGATGATTGGGGTGAGAGGTGGCCGTCGTAGAACCCAAATATTTCAATTTCAATACGCAGTAGATTTACATGAGCAAGTGTATTCCCTTATATGTACCTATGTATACTAGAGTGGTTCAAAATTTTTTTTTTTTAAAATCTAAAACGCTACCCCGAAATATGGTTCCTTGTGACAAAAAAAGAGGCTGCTATTTTTTTTTTTTTTTTTTTTTAAAGGTGCTTTAGAGGTCGCGCTACTCGTTTTATAAAAAAAGTTTGATGCTTGCAAATTTAATGTAATTTTAACATGTTTAAGTGCAGTAAAAATTTGCGTTTTTGCGTTTTTGCGTGTTGTTATTCTGTTTTCATTGAGGAATATTCCTGCCTTCTTGCCTTCTTGGATGAGTATAAAGCGTTTAACTCCTGAAAGTATGTTGCGAAATTGAAAACGGTGCAACGGTGCAAAATGCCTACGCTGACCCCATTGCGCATTGGTTTTTTGGATATATTTCGCATCTAGAAGGTTTATGACATCGCTGATTATGAATCCGATGTCAGTCTTTTTAAATTCAAAATGGCGGGTCCAATAGGCGGTGATTTTTTTTGAAAACTAATTGGATTTTATTGAAACTTGGTACTCGGGGGTCTATGAGTTGTCTGATTACGAATCCGATATCGGTTTTTTTTTTAAATCAATATATTCAGGGGCGTCCCCGAAATTTAAAAATGGGGGTACGGGGCTAGCGACCCCTCGACCCTCTAAAGTTTTTATTGGTCGAATTTTCGATCACAAGCGATACTAGTTCATATAAATCGATGTCATAAATCCATCAGTGACGAGTTTCACACAGTCGAATTAGTTTTCAAAAATGAACCGCCATATTGGATCCACCATTTTGAATTAAAAAAAAACGATATCGGATTCGTAATCAGACAACTCATAAACCCCCGAGTACCAAGTTTCAATAAAATCCAATTAGTTTTCGAAAAAATCACCGCCATATTGGACCCGCCATTTTGAATTTAAAAAAACTGACATCGAATTCATAATCAGCGATGTCATAAACCTTCTAGATGCGAAATATATCCAAAATACCAATGCGCAATGAGATCAGTGTAGGCGTTTTAGTTGCACCGTTTTCTATTTCGGAACATATTTTCAGGAGTTAAACCCTTTCTACTCATCCAAGAAGGCTATTGAATTGCAAGAATATTCGCCAATGAAAACAGAATAACAACACACAAAAACTCAAAACATGTTACATGCACTTAAACATGTTAAAATGAAATTAAAATTGCAAGTATCTCATTTAAAAAAAAAACGAGTAGCGCGACCTCTAAACCACCTTTAAAACAAAAAAAAAAAAACAAAAATAGCAGCCTCTTTTTTTGTCATAAGGAATTTCCAAAAAGTCCATATTTGTGAACCACTCTAATGTATACATGTATGTATTCTAGGGTGGGCCAAAAAAAAACATTTTCGTTTTTTTACCACGCTTTTATTAGGTTCACTTGTATGTTTGTTTGTTTGCTTGCTTGCTTGTATGTATGTAACTCTCGTTCGGTTTAACCCAGCAAACCAGCTTCGGAGCGCTCTTAAATCTGAGCTCTAATATGAGCCTTTTTATGAGTTTTTTCAGAACATGCCCATAATTGAAGACATGCATGGATGAAGGGGGTATCTCGCATTTTGAGTGAAACGAGAAAATCCACTTTAAAGTTTTGCTTAAACATTTGAGGTTTTTTCGAATCTTTATGGAAAACTGACAAAAAAATTATGCAAAGCCATAAAAGACATTGCATAATATGCAATAAAAAGCATAAGTTTATATTTAGTGTTTTATATGAAAAAATAGAAATATACCCCCTTCTTCCACAAATAATATTGAAAAGTTGTGTACATACCCCCTTCATCCATGAATTATCTTCTACAATTTTGACGATAGGCAGATTCTGATAAGACAGAAATATAGATCTGCATAAACATTATTCACCAATGCCAAAAACAGAAATTGAGTGAGAATGCGACATACCTCCTTCATCCATGCATGTCTTCAATTATGATCGTTATGTGAGCTTTTATGAGCGTGTACATAAATATGATTGTTTTATGAGTTTTTCTGAGTGTGCCCCTATAAATACCTTTTACTTTCATTATTTGGATTCAAGTACGTTATGATTTTTCTTTTTGAAATAAGTTTTTGTAAGAAAATAAATAATGAACAATATTTGAATGTTAGATATGCAATGAATGTTTACCTATTTGTTTCTACATATTTAAAAGGAAAATTTAAAGTGCAAGGGATAGGAAAAGGGAATGGGAGAAGTCATGAGAAAGGAAAGGAAAAATTAAAATTGGAAAGAAATTAATAAAAATTAGGAAGAAAAGGAAACTCTTAATTCGTACAAAAAATCATTCGAAAAATACTCTTTCATGCGCTCTTTTCAGAGCTCATAAAAACATTCGAAAAAAAATCTTTTATACATAAGACTGAGAGCTCATTTATGAATGACCAGTTTCATAGGAAAAGCCACTCAAATACGAGCATTTTATGACTGTTTATGATTGTTTTATGAACTCATTATGAATGTGAGCGCTCAGATGAAATAGTCCCATATGCGCTCATTTAGAGCTCTTATGGTTTGCTGGGAAGCCCCAGTGGCCCAAAAACCGTAAAATGTATGGGTATCAAACGAAAGGGGAACGCCCCAGGATTCATTTGGACTTCGATATATTTCGATAAATTTATCGATAACTGAGTTATCGGTCAAAATATGATTGTCCAAAAACCTAAAAAATCCCTACAATATGGGTATCAAACGAAAGGTGAAGTCCCCAGGTTTCACTTGGACATCGACATATTTCGATAAATTTATCGATAACTGAGTTATCGGTCAAAATGTGGTTGCCCGAAAACCTAAAAAAATCCCTACAATATGGGCATCAAACGAAAGGGGAGGGCCCCAGGTTTCATTTGGACATCGACATATTTCGATAAATTTATCGATAACTGAGTTATCGGTCAAAATATGATTGCCCAAAAACCTAAAAAATTCACTACTATATGGGTATCAAACGAAAGGTGAAGGCCCCAGGTCTCTTTTGGACATCGACATATTTCGATAAATTTATCGATAACTGAGTTAACGGTCTAAATATGATTGCCCAAAAACCTAAAAAATTCACTACTATATGGGTATCAAACGAAAGGTGAAGGCCCCAGGTCTCTTTTGGACATCGACATATTTCGATAAATTTATCGATAACTGAGTTATCGGTCAAAATATGAAGGCCCGAAAACCTAAAAAAATCTCTACAATATGGGTATCAAACGAAAGGTGAAGGCCCCAGGTTTCACTTGGACATCGACATATCAAAATATGAAGGCCCAAAGGCCTAAAAAATTCCCTACAATATGGGTATCAAACGAAAGGTGAAGCCCCCATGTTTCACTTGGACATCGACATATTTCGATAAATTTATCGATAACTGAGTTATCGGTCAAAATGTGGGCCCCAGGTTTCATTTGGACTTCGATATATTTCGATAAATTTATCGATAACTGAGTTATCGGTCAAAATATGATTGCCCAAAAAGCTAAAAAAATCCCTACAATATGGGTATCAAACGAAAGGTGAAGGCCCCAGGTTTCATTTGGACTTCGATATATTTCGATAAATTTATCGATAACTGAGTTATCGGTCAAAATATGATTGCCCAAAAACCTAAAAAAATCCCTACAATATGGGTATCAAACGAAAGGGGAGGGCCCCAGGTTTCATTTGGACATCGACATATTTCGATAAATTTATCGATAACTGAGTTATCGGTCAAAATATGATTGCCCAAAAACCTAAAAAACCCCTACAATATGGCTATCAAACGAAAGGTGAAGGCCCCAGGTTTCACTTGGACATCGACATATTTCGATAAATTTATCGATAACTGAGTTATCGGTCAAAATGTGGTTGCCCGAAAACCTTAAAATTTCCCTACAATATGGGTATCAAACGAAAGGGGAAGGCCCCAGGTTTCATTTGGAATTCGATAAATTTCGATAAATTGATCGATAACTGAGTTATTGTCAAAATCTGAGGCCAAATGCCTTAAAATTCCCTAACAATATGGGTATCAAACGAAAGTGGAAGTCCAGAGGTTTCGTTTGGACTGCTGTATTTTTCGATATATTTATCGATAATTTCCTAGGACATTTGACTAAAAAGTAAAAAATAAATATAGTTTAAAAAAACTAAAACTCACGCTTTTAGAGAGTATTGAACTAAAAATTTGAAAATAATTTTAAAAACCCTACACAGTAGTATTGTGGAAAAAGCGTGGTCCCATAATTTTCGTATATCGAGCGCTCGACGCTTTTCCCACATAATGCTAGTTTCATTACTGCGGTTTCATTAGCTTTACTTGTACATACATTCATATGTAATTTTGCTTGTTTGTATGTAACTCTACCACAGTCTACCCGATAGTGGCATATGACTGTCACAAAAACCTTGAAATGTGCCTTCAATGTGGGTGTCAAACGATAGGAGGTTGCATTTGGACTTCGATATATTTATCAATAACTAAGTTATCGGTCATAATGCCTACCACCTATATCAAACGAAAGGGAAGGTCCACAGGTTTCTATTATTTAAACCAAGGAATATTTCGATATATTTATCGATAACTGACTTATCGGTCAAAATGAGGTTGTCCAATAATATTGAAAATTGCCTACAATATGGGTATCAAACGAAAATGGAGGCCCAGAAGTTTCGTTTGCACTGCGGTATACTTCGATATACATATATATCGATTACTTCATAACACACTTAACTAAAAAGTAAAAATAAATATAGTTTAAAAAGCGAAAACACGCGCTTTTAAAGAATATTGCACTAAAAAGGTAAAAATAATTTAAATAAAAAACGAAGATTATGGAACAAAGCGGACCACGCTTTTTCCACAATACTACTGTGTAGGGTTTTTAAAATTATTTTCAAGTTTTTAGTTCAATACTCTCTAAAAGCGTGAGTTTTAGTTTTTTTTAAACTATATTTATTTATATTTTTGATCATAGAATAATAAGAGTGAGAAAATCCGCATAGTTATAGCTGAGGCTCCTTGCTTATGCGCGAGTATATGTATAAAGGCGCAAAGGTACGGGCATATACACACAAACTCTTTCACAGTTGCGTGTTTGCCTGTATATTTGGTAATTTTTATACATTTCATGAACATGAAATGGTATTATAACTTTGGTCCGATGTTTGTAAGTATGAGAAGAAGAAGAGATAGACCCACTAATAAGTATACCGTTATGATCAGGACGATGAGCTGATTCCATTTAGCCATGTCCGTCTGTCCGTCCGTCTGTTTGTACGCAAACTAGTCTCTCAATTTTAGAGATATATCGATGCAATTTGGTATGGAGACGTTATTTTATATGAGAATAATCATTTGTCGGAACCAGCAAGATCGGACCAAAATTACTCATAGCTCCCATACAATCGATTGTTCCGATAAACGGTTTTTGGGCTATAACTTCTGTAATTAAAGAGCTATTAACATGAAATTTTGTAAGTATTGCTATTTTTATATATGAAATATCGATGTTGAAAATCATTGAGATGGGATAAATATTTCATATAGCTCCCATACAATCGATTGTTCCGATAAACGGATTTTGGGCTATAATTCCTGCAATTATAGAGGTAGGAACGTGAAATTTTGTAAGTATTACTATTTTTATATGTGAAATATCGATGTTGAAAATCATTGAGATGGTATAAATATTTCACATAGTCCCCATACAATCGATTGTTCCGATAAACGGATTTTGGGCTATAACTCCTGTAATTATATAGGTAGGGTCGTGAAATTTCGTAACTAGTGCTCTGTTAGAATGTGGAATATCGTTGTTAAAAATCAATGAGATTTGACCAATAAAACACATCGATAAATGGTAAGATAAATAAAAAAGTTGTTTGTAGACCGTTAAATTTATTATCTAAGTAACTTAAGTTCATTTAATAGAATTTTACTGTTTTTGAGCTACACAACTTTACGCAAAACCTTAAGGGTTTCAGAAATTAGTAAATTTTCGATCTCGACTTTGTAATGGGCACAAATGAAAAAAGTTTATACGACCATGTTCATAGAGCGTTGAATTCCCTGCAAATACTGGTGTAAAAGTTGGCTGTACGATTTTTGGGTGAGAGGATATGTTCATTTACATAGAAGCTTTTCACGAAAACAAAAAACGGCGATGAGACACGCTTTCCAAATAACATAAAAAACTCATATTTGGGCATTATACTAAATTTATTGTCAGGATTCAAATTTCTGTATGCCTTTCGAAAAATCGAAAATTGATTTTTTTGGCCTACTCTAATGTATACTCATAATTCTGTAAAAAAAATAAAATCAGCATGAAGCTATGGTGAGAGCTAAGTAAAGCTATTTACTGAGTGTAGTTTTCCTCATATGGAATTGGAAACAAATAAGTTCATACTGTTGCTGAGAGCATGTGTAGGTCGTTTAAAGGCCGTTTACGAACCAAACGAGTATTACCTTTATGCCCATATCATGCTTGTATGGACATATGTACATACATACATATGTTTAAACGTTTTGCGATGAGTTAACCGCATATTGTAGTGAGATCTTTCGGTTTGGTTTCACTACCAAAACTGGACGAAGTATAACTGGTAATTTGTATGCTCACTATATCTCACTAACTCTCACAGTCGCTCTTTATTCTCTTCTGCAATGTACTCGTATATATGCACGCTTCCCCACTAAAGAATGTGGGTTGTTCTGAATTCAGTATAACTGTATATTTTCAATATATCTCTTAATAAAGAAAGCTCAATCTCTCACTCAAATTGTCGCCTCACTGGATTTACAACGCTATGGAAAGCGAGTACCGCAAAACAAAGTCGAGGTCGTTGTACGACTGATGAAATGTTAGGTATGTATTGTATGCCATCACACACACCGGCTGCCGTCGATCTCACCCTCTTCTAAACCGTTAGCGCTATGGCTGTCATACCGATGACGATACCGTAGTCATTCTCTTGTAAAGATGTAGCTACCAATGAAGTCTTATAGTTGGTGGCGTGGTTTTTGTTATTGTTGATGATGCTGTGGTGACTCGCTGCAAGAGCAGTGCATTGCCATTTAGAGCTGTCAAACTAGGCGAATTCTCTAGACGATGACGAATGGGTTTGACCAATTGAATGCGCGTCTCAAATAACCCACATTTTTTTCAAAATGCGTTTTTTGTGGATTCTTATTCTAACGGCAGGTTTTCATAGTTCAAAAAAAAAGAAAGCTATTTTGAGTATTTTTCTGGCTCCACACTCAAAAAGAGGGCTTTTTTGAGAACTTTTTTGCTCTCCAAGCAGATATATGTACCAATACCAAGTTCAGAAGAAAGCAGAGTGTTTCAGTGGAATAACGTTGTATCCACCAACATAATGATGCTGATAGAGCGAAATAACATTGTCCATTCGAATGAATTGCATACAAGGTTATTCCACTAAACAAATTTTGGAATCCATTTATTGGCTATAGAGTACGTATGTATTATTTAATTATTTTGCATATTTCAGTTCCAGTAAGGCCCCTCGTGAAGGGTGGATACCTTGCCGCGGTACGAGGGCTTAAGTCGATAGCCACAGGGCTACGCTGCCCTTGTGATCATAGGTCCGTACGGCACTTCATCACGAGAGCAGCCTAGCCTCTCTGGCGCGACGACAAAGATCTTCCCCCTCCCACTCCAGGGTGTTATGCGAAACCGTGCCCATTGGACGTTTGCAGCCGGGAGGCAAATCGTGGCTGTATTTGAACGGAGCCTCTCTGATACCGGGTCGCCTCAGAGAGTAAGCATGGCCTTACCGCGGTACGGGGCTCTGCCGCGGCGGACGACACATTTTCCCCTACTCTTCCCTTGACCCTAAGCTGGCCGTGTCCGGCGATGGGTCGTACGAACAAGATGAACTCAAATAACCCAAATAAAAACGATAAACCTAAAAAACAAACAACGCCAAATTTCACTCCTCAGCAAAGGAGAGCTATGGAGGAACAGGCGAGAAAGCAACAACAACGCCGGAGGACAACCACCGTTCCACAATCAAGGGGGGGATCGACAGCGATGGCAACTACGAGTCGGTCAACCAACCCTCTATCGACTAAGATTGACTTGATGGGAGCTAGCACCAGTGCGGTTGCCAACGCAACTAAGCGGACAACGGCGGATGCTAAACTCCCATCAACCTCTGATATGAAAACCAGTATCTTTACGTCTGTGGCAGCGGTCTCACGACCTGGCCTCGGAGTTCCGAAGGGGAAGGAAGCTGCAACTGAGATTTCGGCAAGGGGAGCGACCGCGATGGCAACTACGGGTCCGCACTCCCGGGAGACATCTCCCCGCCGCTTCACATACCACGAGAAAAGATTGGCTGCAAAGATCCTGAAGAGGTATGAAGGGGTACCGCAGGAGTCGCTGTCGCCGAATTCCAGTAAATCGGTAGAGCTAGCGAAAGCTGTGATACCGGATTTCCAAAATTCTTACATGCCAAAGAGGTTAAAAGTTAACCCTTTCAAGCGCCAGAGATCGGACCTGGAGTTAAATCCCCCTCCCAAGCGGCATCAGAATACCTCTGGAGCGGGCAAACTAAGCTTTGCTGAGGTAACCAAGGACAGGATCCTTATAGGCGTCCTTGACCGAGGCAATGACCGTCTGGCCATCCCCAAGGACCGGTGGCGTTACGTGCGAAATGAACTCGGCAACATTCTTCTCAACGTTGCTCCGGAGTTTCCGGGTAGTTCGGCGCGAGTAACGGATGCGGGTTGGCACCAGGGTCAGATCAAATTACTCGCTTGCGAGGATGCAAAAACCGTAGCACTGTATAAGGCAGCAGCTGCTAAACTGGGTGAAGTCTACAAGGGCGCAAAGATAGAGGTCGTCGACTGGAAGGACATTCCAGCTCGTCCAAGGGCAAGGGCGTGGATTCCGGCCATCCCTGACGAACCCGACAGAATTCTCGGGATGCTACGGCTAATGAATCCGTCCCTCCCAACGCATGACTGGAGTGTCAATCTGGTCGGGGATGCGGTGGGGCCCGACAGACAGGTGGTGTTCACCATGAATAAAGAGTCAATTGAGCCCCTCAAAAGATGCAATGGCCTAGTACACTACAGCGTAGGCCAGATCGTTATCCACGTATATCGTGGTGATGCTCAGCGCGCTGCCTTCTCGGATGCTCCGGGGGAACCGGAAAACGAATTACCAGAAGAGGAAGCGGAGGATTCTGATGCGGAAAGCATGTTATCCGCCACGTCCCTTGCCGATAGTGCTGTGAACAACTCGGAGATGGAGGACAGCTTACAGGACGAGCGATTAACATCTAACGCTACAGGCAACAGGACTCTTGCCACGCCACATCGGGCAGTTAATCGGAACAACTCGTCGTTGATAGGCAACCTCCGGGATGGGGCAAACCTCGACGACATGGGGACGGCAGGGAAGTCTGTGCGCTCTCATGTTGGTGGTGCTTCAGATTAATCTGCACAAATCTAAAGTGGATTCGGCTGCTCTAAGTAGTCGTCTTTCTAAAGGCGACGTGGATGTGGTCCTCATCCAAGAACCCTGGGTCAATAGCTCGAGAATCTGCGGATTGGGGACTAAGGGCTTCAAGCTCATTCGAGCCAGCGAGGAAAGCAAAGTCCGAACGTGTATTTTGGTCAAGTCTGAGTTGAACTCCTTTCTCCTACCTAACTACACCAATGGTGATATTACCGCTATCAGTCTAACGGTCGACAGCACCCGCCTGACGGCGGCGTCGGTCTATATGCCCTACGACGCCGAAGAACCCCCACCACAAACGGAGGTGAAAGACCTGGTGTCAAATTTCTGCACGGGTAATCTTATTATTGGAGCGGACGCTAATGCTCACCATGTCCAATGGGGGAGTTCCGATATCAATGCCAGGGGCGAGTCTCTGTTTGATTACCTCTTAACAACCAACCTGGTAATTTGCAACGTGGGTAATGAGCCTACTTTTATCACTAAGACCCGTAGGGAGGTCATAGACCTCACTATCTGTAGTGAAGGCGCTTATGGGTGGGTCAGAAAATGGCGGGTTCTGGAAGAACATTCATTCTCCGACCACCGTTACATAGAAATGGTTTTAGACTTTATTGTAGAACAACCAATCATGAAGCGCAATCCACGTAACACAAATTGGCAGTTACACAATGAAATATTAGACAGAGACCTCCAAGTACTGCCCTCACAAGCCCCCTCATCAGTAGAGGAGCTGGAGGATCTTGTTACTACATTTACATCGGTGCTCTCAAATGCTCTAGGACAGGCTTGTCCAGGGCCAAAACCACGCGGTAAACACAGGCCACATTGGTGGTCCTATGATTTGGACTCGTTCCGCTCTGAGCCTCATTGGCACGAATATAAAGCTAAACTTAGGGCCTACAAAAACGCTCTGAGACAGGCGAAGAGAACTTCGTGGAGAAATTTCTGCACTGGCGTCGAAAAGGTCGACGACACAGCGAGACTTAGACGAGTCCTCTCGAAAAGTCAAACAGCCATCAGCTATTTGCGAAAAACTGACGGATCCTGGACCAGCACGGAAGAGGAAACCCTTGAGCTGCTCTTGAATACACATTTTCCGGGGAACCTGCATGACGCACCACTAGTACCTGCAACAAACCTGGCAGTAAAAATACCCATCACTGAGGAAAGGGTAAGGTGGGCAGTTAAGAGCTTTGAACCGTATAAGGCTGCCGGGCCGGACGGGATTATCCCCGCGCAACTTATAAACACGCTGGAGACATCAGCTAAATGGCTGGTATTTCTCTTCACAGTCTGCCTGGCTCTCAACCACATTCCGGGCTCCTGGAGAAGCGCCACGATAGTGTTTATCCCTAAGGCTGGGAAGGCATCCCACTACGAGCCAAAAGACTACAGACCGATCAGTCTCTCGTCCTTTGTACTCAAAACCTTTGAGAGGATACTAAGCGACTACCTCTCAACGACTATTGATAGCAACCTAATCTCTAGCTATCAGCATGCATACACCAAGGGTAAATCAACAGAAACCGCTCTGCACAGCCTAGTATCTGTCATTGAGAAATCGCTGTGTGAAAAGGACTACTGTCTCGTGGCCTTCCTAGACATTGAGGGGGCTTTCAACAATATAAGCCCGGAGGCTATCAACTCCGCTCTAACTAATCTGGGCGTAGATAGACCTCTAACTGGTTTAATTGACCAACTTTTAAGGGGAAGGAAAATAGCTTCTTCACTTGGTACGGTTGAGTTATCACGCTATGTCACAAGGGGAACACCCCAGGGTGGTGTTCTTTCCCCGCTTTTATGGAACCTCACAGTCAACTCGTTGCTACGTGACACAAGCTGGGGGGCGGGAAGATAGTGGCATACGCGGACGATTTAGCTATTGCATTCAGAGGCAAGTTCCCACAAACTCTGTGTGACCAGATGCAAGTAGCACTGCGAGAAGTTTCGACGTGGTCCTCTCGCTGCGGACTTAGTATCAACCCGGGGAAAGTGGAACTAGATGGCACGCGCCTGGGCTTGTCGGATAAGGCCAAGTTTCTAGGCATAGTTCTGGATAGGAAACTGAATTGGAAGGAGAATGTTCTTCAGCGCCAGAAGAAAGCTTGCATCGCTCTTTACACATGCAAAAGAGCCATTGGCAAAAATTGGGGGCTCAGCCCTAGAGTATGCAGTTGGATCTACACGGCCATCATTCGTCCAATCATGCTATATGGAGTCGTTGTATGGTGGCCTGCGCTGAGCAAGGCAACATACCTGAATCTGTTGCGGAAAGTCCATAGATCCAATATGATCTGTATAAGCGGTGCGCTAAGGACAACGCCCAACGAAGCCCTCCAGGTCATTCTGGGCATTTTGCCACTTGATCTGGAAGGGTTTCGGTCAGCAGCGGCATCAGCTCTGCGCCTAAGAGAAACCTCCAGTTGGGGTGCGGGTACTATTGGACACTCCAGTATTCTGGAATCTTACAGCTTTCTCCCTCTAAGCACAGATCGTTGTGCGACCACTACAGTCGGTGATAGCTGTTTCAAAATAAACATTCCCAGCAGAGAAGACTGGGAGAGGACGGATTGGTGTCCCGAAACAAATAGTGACACTTCCATATACACCGACGGTTCGAAGTTGGACGGCAGAGTTGGAGGAGGGGTTTATTCAAGGGATTTGGACCTTGATCTCTCCTTCAGACTACCTGATCATTGTAGCGTCTTCCAGGCGGAAGTCTCGGCAATCCTATACGCCGCGGCCTGGTTAAGCAAACGTGTTATCGGAGAAGATATCGCTATTTTCAGCGATAGCCAAGCGGCCATCAAATCCCTTGGCTCATACACGTTCAACTCTGAACTGACGCTCAGCTGTCGTCGATCTCTTTAGGAGATGGCCCAACAGAACCGCGTAAACCTCACATGGGTCCCGGGACATAGGGACATTGAGGGAAACTGTAAGGCAGACGAGCTTGCCAGGCAGGGCACGACCAAGCAGGTTCTTCAGGATAAAGAGCGCTTAGGTATGCCGTTTTTCACATGCAAACTAATGCTGAAGGAGCACACACTCCGTCAAGCCAACGAAAGATGGCTGCAATCCCCAGGGTGTCGGATATCGAAACAAACCTGACCAAAATGGGATCTTAAAAGGTCTAGACGCATTTATGCCCTAACTAGGAGGGAAATCTGCATATTGATAGGGGTATTAACCGGTCACTGCCTCATTGGTAGGCATGCAGAAAGGCTAGGTGTGCCCTACCAACGATGCTGCAGGAGTTGCAAATATGATGAGGAGGAGGAAACAGTGGAACACCTCATCTGCAACTGTCCGGCTTTAAGCGGCGCGAGAACGCGCTTTTTGGGAGTTCCGTTCCTGGATAGCCTAAGCCAGATCGCGGAACTGGACATAAAGGACTTGATGGCCTTCATAAAGTCATCTAAGTGTTTCGAGGAGGAGTAACGGTGTCGGTATAGGAAAGTCAGTCCCGGGATTCTGCTATGTGGAAAATCCCAACAACTCAGGGATTTTCCATTTGGCTGGGTCCCGGGACTGACTTTCCTTGTGTTGGTGGTATCACAACGGGCCTTTCAAAACTGGCCTAAGTGGCCCTCTGCGGCAGCCACTTGAACCTAACCTAACCTAAGGCCCTAGTTTAATAAAAGTTTAAAACATTAAAAAAAATATCTGGCGACTTAAAAATGTTATTTTCTCCTACTAAACAGTTTATATTTTTTCGTTTACAACTTTATTTGAGGCATGCATTCAATTGATGGCACTTTTCACAGCTCATTTAAGAATTTTCTGCCAAGTTTACCTATGTAAAATTTGCATATTGGTTTATATGCATATGTATATTGAATAAAATTTGAAAACAACATCGCAATTAAATTAATTGTAAAAATATACTCCATAAAAATCAACAGTCAAAGAAATTTACTGTTAAGCACAAAATTTCATAGAACTTTGAAACTTCTTTAGCAATTAACGTTTGTGAATCTTGCTTACTTATAAATAAAATTTTTTAACCGTTATTTATTTTAAGTATGCAGATACTAGCTTTTTTAATTTCGAATTGTGGGGAATTTCACGCTCTTCGCAACTGCTTTTGAGTTTTTTCTTGTATCTCGCACCGGTTCACTAGGACAGTATTCAAAATTCACTTAAAAAACCCATGTTCGCAAAGATTTTTTTTTTTGGAAAACCACTAGAGGTGCGATAAAATACAAAATTTTGATTGCGAGAGCTTAAATAAATATTATTGGTTCATGCATCTCAATTTTTAGTAAGGTCAGACATTTCGTCGATGCCTATGCAAAATCACCCATCTTCCAGATGCCAAACCTCCCAAATGACGAAAGTGGCAAAAATTAGATTCGGTAACCCTGGGTTCCAGGCATCGAGTTTCATAAATAAAGATAACAAATTTCGCATTCCAACAAAAAATTACCCAAAAAACCGAAAACAGTCTAGCGAATGTAGGGGGTATATTTGAAAAACTACCTATCGCTTAGTAAAAAAAAAGAACTTTAGTAAAATTATTTGCAAAACCGTCTATATGCAAACTAATTTCACAAAAACAGTTAACTACTTGATAATTTAGTTCAATTCTAGGTTATTCAGATAATATCATCTTTTAAAAACAGAAACAAAAATTCAGTTGTAAGATTATAGATACGATTAAAAGGTAATTCGTTTTTTTGCTTTTCTGTAAAATTTGATTGATTTCAGATAGGTGGTTTTGCATAGGCATTGACGATATGTAAATTTTTACACAGTGAGAAATAAGAGTTTAAATTTAAAATCAACGACTGAACCGCAACCGAAACCGTAACCGATTAAAACCGAATAATTTTTCAAAACCAATACTGAAACCGTAACCGTTATTTTGATCTGAAAACGAAAGAAATCGTAACCGTTTCAAAATCCGGAAGCGGTTCCAAACGGTTTTTAATTTTTTTCATGTCTTGCTTCTTTCAGTGAACACATACGTATTTTCGAGCAAGGTTGCCTAATGCTATGGATACACACACGGAGATTATCTCCAATAAATCTTCTTTAATCAGATCCAAATTTTACCCTGATACACACAAAAATGAAGATTAACAGCATTGAGAATTACTACTTTGGCTGTTATTGCACTATATTCTTACTTACCTCAGCGACATCTAGTTGTCGAAAGTCGGATCTTATAAACCAGCGCGACGCCTATCTGTCAGCTAACCTTAATTTCCTAGTGTTTCTTGGTGTTGTTGTCTATTTTTGTACAGAGTGTTGCCAGTGCAAATTTTTTAAAACTGATCAAATCTTCTTAATTTTTGGGAGTTTATAATGAAGATTATGCTCAAGTTAACTCCCAAACGCGCAGTTAATTCGGAATTTGCGCTAATGTATCAGCCGTATAAGGCAGTATCAAAATTCTGGCAGAGGATATTTGAATAAAGTTCAATGAAGCCATCGAAGAAAGTTTAAGAGGTGCTGTAACTTTTTAACCACGTTCGTTATACAAAAATCGATAAATTTGACACAATTTTCTGTACAAAATTTGTCAAAATCGATGTTAACGACAGTAACAAATTTCGTTAAAAAATTACAGTTGCAGAAAAAAAAGTTATGAAAATTCAGACCTATTTTCAAGCTACATACATACTTGAGTTTTTTTAGTAGTAACATTTGTTTGTGCTCGTGTTTATATTTGGAAACCGAAACCGGAACGAAACCGAAATAAATGTTGAAAAACTAAACCGGAACAGGTTTTTTTTTTGCATATAACATTATGTATTGCTCGCTTGCATTGTCCAGATAACAAATTTTATAATATTTGACACAATTTTGAAAAAGTAGGTTAATTTAAAGTAACATACATTATTTTGCATAGAGGATTCGAAAGTGATTCGTAACGGCACTGGAAGATCATAAGGAAGGTGTAAAAGTAATATGAAAGATATAAAAGAAAAAGTTAAGAATACAGATGTGAAAAATAAGTTTAAAAAATATGACTTTAGCATTTTTTTGCTTTCCTGACAAATGCTGATTTTGTAACTTAGAACGTTATTCGCGATGATGCCTGATTTATAGATAAACTTGTTACTTCGCATAGATACAGTGAACCAAAAAAAACTGGGACATCTAGGAAATGGTTTTAGTCGTAACACATATGGCACATTCTACAGAAACTGATATATGTATTTGTGTTCACAGACTTTAATGTCAAAAATATAAAGAAAGTGCAAAATTTAATTATTTAATCGGATGGAGTACTTTTAAAAACGCAAAAAATAAATAAAAAATGCCACAATTTATGGTGTCTTTTTGCTGAGGTCATGTACTTTTATTGGCATTGTATGCTATAAATTGTGAATAAAACAAAATTTGCAAAAGCATGCTTTGAATTTGAGTAAGATATTACCCACACAATTTGTATGGAAAATTGAAAGTGCGCTGCGGTATTGAAGACTCCTAATAAGCACGATAAACGATCAGGTATAGTAAAAAGTTTAGGAAAAGCTTAAAAAAACTTTTTACAACTATGTACCTCTGTACATATATAAGTAACTGTTAACTATTTTGTTTGCTTACCTTTCTGCACGCATTCTTCAAATGTTTACTAGAGCTGGAAAACAATCGATGGCACTATCGATACTATCGATAGTTTTTTTGCTGAGGCATTATCGATGGTTTTTTTTCGATAGCGATATATCGACCATGTTGAAAGTATGCACATTTCTAGAGTCACTTGTTGGAATTTAAAAAGTTTCACAAATGAAGGTCAAATTTTGTGAAAAAATTATTATTTTTTTAAAAAGAATTATTTATTAAGTCTTCTTAACACTACTGCTAAAAAATTTGTTAAAATTGTGGGAGAACACCTTTCTGAGTTGGCGACCTTCAGCCGGTCCAACACCGGCTACGCCATCCCCAGTATTCCTCCGCAGAACACCTTTTTGCAAATATCTCTTCACAGGAGCAAAATATTAAAAAGCGCTTCCGGATTCGTAATCATGAGGCCAAAACACGTATTTTGATCCCTCTCCCATAATTTTATCCAGTTTTTTTAACAGTTGGGTGCTAAAGGAAAGCAATACCTGTTGTCGATATTTGAATTGCTATTTATACGGTGTCACGACAAAAAAGTCGTTATTTGAAGCCATTTGAATTTTGTCGATACTATCGATAGTCAATATCGATAGTTTTCCAGCTCTATGTTCACATCTAAATATAGTTCATCGTGCAGATAGAATTTTAAAATTGTATGTATGTTTGCTTGTCTTTAGGTACGCACGTATTTGAATTCACTAGCGCATGCACACATTATTTAACAGTTTTTGTACTATCGGTGGAATTTAGAAAGCTATTTAGCTTTAAAATTTTGCCAACACAAGTTAGTTGATTGAATACTCAAATATCACAATACACTAAAGCGTTCAACAGAATCAGTCCGTCAGTACATTGAAACAACTGACAGCAAAGTAGACTGCGGGTGTTTGTATGCGTAACGCCAGATACGTCAAAATAGAATTTGCTCTAAAATTGACGTACGTCACGCAACTGACGTATTGGCGGACTGATTCTGTTTGAGCTATAAAGCAGCACTCACGATCACCACATGTACATATGTACCATGTAGCTAGACCCTTTTTTTGAGCGAAGATTTTATAGATCTATAACTAACAACAACACTAAAAAGAAATAGTCTAGAGTTTACCTGAGCCTTGTCAATGACTGTGGTAGAGTAAGCTATACATAAAATGTAGCAATATTGGCAATTTTTTTCTCTTTTGTGATAATAGCCTTTTTCTATGATAGTTAGAAACGCCGAGTTACATACACGCGTTGCAATTATGACTGATGTGAAACTGCGACGTTCAACGAGCAATGAGCGAATGAGCCAAGCCAAAGCAAACGTCCGCCGATTAAGCCATAAACTTGATGAAATGCATGAATAATAGCAGCCAGAATATGCGAATAGTTGGCAGGTCGCTCGTCTGCTAGTAGTGCTAATAGTCTAGTTAGACTGCTTTTTAAGTTGTTGGCTGGGCTCGGTAACGGACGAGGCTAGCAGCGAATGCATTGCAACGGCATACGACGTGGCGTCTCGTGAAGATAGTTTGGAGTAGCAAAGCACACTATAATGCAGATAACGGTTATAACCGAGTAGTGAAAGAGCGTGTCAATTACGTATAACAAAATAGTAAGAGAAATAGTACATCGGAGAGCTGCGACGACTATTAGTATATACCCTGTGACTTCTTATGGTGATTAAAGCTTCTCGAATGCACTGTTTAACTTCATGGTCAGTATGTTTGCGATTAACAATTTGAATATTACCAGCGAAGGGTATGTGCATATGCACATGAATATGTCACTATGTGACGCTAATGTTATATGTCACACAATTAAAACACGCGAAATTTATCACAACTGGAATTTGAAGCATAATTTTAGTTTTTTTCATATATGTATGTAGATCATTCGGTCAGTTATTTTGAAGTCTTCTCCATAAAACGCATGAAATACGAGCATACAATAGTAGCTACTGTGTTATTTCAAATTGTAGATATATCACAACAGTTCCGGCTCTTCTTTATCCAACCAATTTTTATTAAAAACTTTTCTAGTGAAACGTGAGCAGCAAAACGAGTACCTAAATACAGTTAGACGCGCCAATACATCTGCAAAGGAACCGCTTGCAACGAATGCTCCGTTTTAACTGAATTCCAAGTAAGCCTTACTACTACCGTTTTGGACTATACCAATGTAAAATAACGTGTACATATTGCTACGAACAAATAACAAGGAAGCCAACTATGAAAGTCAAGTATACGTGTTCCGCACGTAAGTATAAACGAATATGTGCTTAAGTGCATAGATTCACGAGCGTGGACTGCAATCGACAGACTACAACAGTCAGCTGCTGTTCAATTGTCAGTGGATGGTAGTTGGTAGACGCCGTTTGTTACTTCTGCTGCCTCTTCTTTTGATTTTGATTTTGGGCTTAGGTCTTATGTCGATAGTAGAGACGATACCCTTTGCAGTACCCGGCACTAGCTGCCGAAATTGGTTTCCATTTGAAGCGGTTGCGGCAGGTATGAGAATGTTTGTGAGTGTGGTGTTGTAGTATTTTCATTTCGGGGATTGGGGGTTTCTTTTAGTGAGCATGCGCAAGTCAAAGTTATGCAAATATATATTTAAAAAAATACAGAGAGCTATGGTTACCTATGTATTTTTAGTATTCAGTAACTATGTAGCGAAATAAAATGTTGCGCTCTCAGGTATGGTATTCTCTATAAGAGGCATTACACTTTCTTGCCGTCTTCCCCATTGACCATCTATAGGTACTTCCTGCACATTACTAACTTATCGGTTTGTTGTGTCATTTAGACCGTTACTACGTTTGGTGCCCGCATTCTGTCGCATCCTGCGAATGCAGGCGATCATTCAGGAACTCCCCGTATTAAACGGCTATTAAATAGGCTATTTATTTCTATGTGCAGTAAGTATGTACATATGGATTTACGGAGTGTTGGGGGTTTTCTCTTTTTTGTTACATGTATTTGTTTAGCATCGCAAATTCGGACAATATGATTCCAGTAGCCAGACACGAAATTAATATCGGCACGTGCCGAGTTTTCTGATTTTGTGCATTTACTATGCGCTCTTTTTATTTGTAGCTCTCACCTATCTGGCTTTATTTCATTATTGTATTACAAAACACCCTTTACATGGAAAAGCTCTGGGATTTGTTGGCATGTTGCCAATAAGAAATATAAGGCCTACCTCAATGCAATTTAATTATTTATGTAGCGCTTTAAATTTTCCATATTTTCCGCTTTCTATCTCCGATAACTTACTTTATCAAGCTTTGATTTGATATCCTTATAAATGATTTTATCTTGAACGATTTGTTTCTGAACCTTTACCGACTTTTTGACAAGTACCAATGCCATAAATATAGCTCAGAACAATACATTCTTTTTTTTAAGACTACACCTTTTCCACCCAAAAATGAGAAAACGTAAACTAAAATGAGAAATAGTAAATTAAAATGAGAAGACAATAAGAAAATAAAAATTATAATGAGAAAAAGGAAATTTTATTGAGAAAACATAAGTTGTAATGAGAATACGTAAACTTGTAATGAGAAATCGTAAATTAGAAATGAGAAAATATAAACCCAGTGGGAAAGTAGGTAATGCATTACCTTTTTCATCCATGAAAAGAAGCATGAGCAAAGTAACGCATGAAAAAATATTTGAAAAAGCTTCCCATGTAATGTATTTCGTAAGGTTTTATTTTTCAAAAACATTACTTTCCCTATGACATTGCTGTACAAAAAGTAATTCGTGAATTCCACTATACATAAAAAATGTTATAGGGGATATACATTACTTTATACATTACCAAACATTACCTTTTCCCACTGGGAATTTATATTGAATGAAAAATTTCCCATTACTAATTTACGCTTTCTCATTGCAAGTTTACGTATTCTCATTACAACTTATGTTTTCTTAATACAAGTGCTATTTTCTCGATACAATTACTTTTTTCTCATTTAGTAGTTTATATGTTCTCATTATAGTTCTTGTTTTCTCATTTTAATTTATAAAAAGCCGAGGTGTACCATATACGAAAATATGCACAGACGAACTATCTTCAGCATACGGCTTGACGTGAAAAAAGAACTATGTACATTAGATGAGTTTATTTCTTCATAAAATTCTCGTAGTTTTCCAAATCCTACCTCCGAGCCAGATTATGAAAATAGGATGATGTAGAAGAGATATAAAAAAAAGTTTGACTTTGAACTGAGAGCGCTACTCCGAAAACCGCGATTTTTAAAAATATTTTATGATGGATTTAGTTCCGTAAACCTAAAAATTTATGGTTTTTCCAGAACAAAAATATGATTGCCCAAAAACGTAAAAAATTCCCTACAATATGGGTAACGAACGAAAGGTGAAGGCCGCAGGTTTCATTTGGACATCGACATATTTCGATAAATTTATCGATAACTGAGTTATCGGTCAAAATATGATTGCCCAAAAACCTAAAAAATTCACTACTATATGGGTATCAAACGAAAGGTGAAGGCCCCAGGTCTCTTTTGGACATCGACATATTTCTATAAATTTATCGATAACTGAGTTATCGGTCAAAATATGATTGTCCAAAAACCTGAAAAATTCCCTACAATATGGGTATCAAACGAAAGGGGAGGGCCCCAGGTTTCATTTGGACATCGACATATTTCGATAAATTTATCTTGGACATCGACATATCAAAATATGAAGGCCCAAAGGCCTAAAAAATTCCATACAATATGGGTATCAAACGAAAGGTGAAGTCCCCATGTTTCACTTGGACATCGACATATTTCGATGAATTTATCGATAACTGAGTTATCGGCCAAAATGTGGGCCCCAGGTTTCATTTGGACTTCGATATATTTCGATAAATTTATCGATAACTGAGTTATCGGTCAAAATATGATTGCCCAAAAACCTAAAAAAATCCCTACAATATGGGTATCAAACGAAAGGTGAAGTCCCCATGTTTCACTTGGACATCGACATATTTCGATAAATTTATCGATAACTGAGTTATCGGTCAAAATGTGGGCCCCAGGTTTCATTTGGACTTCGATAAATTTATCGATAACTGAGTTATCGGTCAAAATATGATTGCCCAAAAACCTAAAAAAATCCCTACAATATGGGTATCAAACGAAAGGTGAAGTCCCCATGTTTCACTTGGACATCGACATATTTCGATAGATTTATCGATAACTGAGTTATCGGTCAAAATGTGGGCCCCAGGTTTCATTTGGACTTCGATATATTTCGATAAATTTATCGATAACTGAGTTATCGGTCAAAATGTGGTTGCCCGAAAACCTTAAAGTTTCCCTACAATATGGGTATCAAACGAAAGGGGAAGGCCCCAGGTTTCATTTGGACTTCGATATATTTCGATAGATTTATCGATAACTGAGTTATCGGTCAAAATATGATTGCCCAAAAACGTAAAAAATTCCCTACAATAAGGATATCAAACGAAAGGTGAAGGCCGCAGGTTTCATTTGGACATCGACATATTTCGATAAATTTATCGATAACTGAGTTATCGGTCAAAATATGATTGCCCAAAAACCTAAAAAATTCACTACTATATGGGTATCAAACGAAAGGGGAAGGCCCCAGGTTTCATTTGGACTTCGATATATTTCGATAGATTTATCGATAACTGAGTTATCGGTCAAAATATGATTGCCCAAAAACGTAAAAAATTCCCTACAATATGGGTATCAAACGAAAGGTGAAGGCCGCAGGTTTCATTTGGACATCGACATATTTCCCCAGGTCTCTTTTGGACAACGACATATTTCGATAAATTTATCGATAACTGAGTTATCGGTTAAAATATGATTGCCCAAAAACCTGAAAAATTCCCTACAATATGGGTATCAAACGAAAGGGGAGGGCCCCAGGTTTCATTTGGACATCGACATATTTCGATAAATTTATCTTGGACATCAACATATCAAAATATGAAGGCCCAAAGGCCTAAAAAATTCCCTACAATGTGGGTATCAAACGAAAGGTGAAGTCCCCATGTTTCACTTGGACATCGACATATTTCGATAAATTTATCGATAACTGAGTTATCGGTCAAAATATGATTGCCCAAAAACCTAAAAAAATCCCTACAATATGGGTATCAAACGAAAGGTGAAGTCCCCATGTTTCACTTGGACATCGACATATTTCGATAAATTTATCGATAACTGAGTTATCGGTCAAAATGTGGGTCCCAGGTTTCATTTGGACTTCAATATATTTCGATAAATTTATCGATAACTGAGTTATCGGTCAAAATATGAAGGCCCAAAAACCTAAAAAAATCCCTACAATATGGTTTCACTTGGACATCGACATATTTCGATAAATTTATCGATAACTGAGTTATCGGTCAAAATGTGGTTGCCCGAAAACCTTAAAATTTCCCTACAATATGGGTATCAAACGAAAGGTGAAGGCCCCAGGTTTCACTTGGACATCGACATATTTAGATAAATTTATCGATAACTGAGTTATCGGTCAAAATGTGGTTGCCCGAAAACCTTAAAATTTCCCTACAATATGGGTATCAAACGAAAGGTGAAGGCCCCAGGTTTCATTTGGACATCGACATATTTCGATAAATTTACCGATAACTGAGTTATCGGTCAAAATATGATTGCCCAAAAACCTGAAAAATTCCCTACAATATGGGTATCAAACGAAAGGGGAGGGCCCCAGGTTTCATTTGGACATCGACATATTTCGATAAATTAATCGATAACTGAGTTATCGGTCAAAATGTGGTTGCCCGAAAACCTTAAAATTTCTCTACAATATGGGTATCAAACGAAAGGTGAAGGCCCCAGGTTTCACTTGGACATCGACATATTTAGATAAATTTATCGATAACTGAGTTATCGGTCAAAATGTGGTTGCCCGAAAACCTTAAAATTTCCCTACAATATGTGCATCAAACGAAAGGTGAAGGCCCCAGGTTTCATTTGGACATCGACATATTTCGATAAATTTATCGATAACTGAGTTATCGGTCAAAATATGATTGCCCAAAAACCTGAAAAATTCCCTACAATATGGGTATCAAACGAAAGGGGAGGGCCCCAGGTTTCATTTGGACATCGACATATTTCGATAAATTTATCGATAACTGAGTTATCGGTCAAAATGTGGTTGCCCGAAAACCTTAAAATTTCCCTACAATATGGGTATCAAACGAAAGGTGAAGGCCCCAGGTTACACTTGGACATCGACATATTTCGATAAATTGATCGATAACTGAGTTATCGGTCAAAATGTGGTTGCCCGAAAACCTTAAAATTTCCCTACAATATGGGTATCAAACGAAAGGGGAAGGCCCCAGGTTTCATTTGGAATTCGATATATTTCGATAAATTGATCGATAACTGAGTTATCGGTCAAAATATAAATGCCCAAAAACCTAAAAAGTTCCCTACAATATGGGTATCAAACGAAAGGTGAAGGCCCCAGGTCTCATTTGGACTTCGATAAATTTATCGATAACTGAGTTATCGGTCAAAATATGATTGCCCAAAAACCTTAAAAATTCCCCACAATATGGGTATCAAACGAAAGGTGAGGGTCCCAGGTTTCACTTGGACATCGACATATTTCGATAAATTTATCGATTACTGAGTTATCGGTCAAAATATAATTGACCAAAAACCTAAAAAATTCCCTACAATATGGGTATCAGGTCTCATTTGGACTTCGATATATTTCGATAAATTTATCGATAACTGAGTTATCGGTCAAAATATGATTGCCCAAAAACCTAAAAAATTCCCTACAATATGGGTATCAAACGAAAGGGAAAGGCCCCAGGTTTCATTTGGACCTCGATATATATCGATAAATTTATCGATAACTGAGTTATTGTCAAAATCTGAGGCCAAATGCCTTAAAATTCCCTAACAATATGGGTATCAAACGAAAGTGGAAGTCCAGAGGTTTCGTTTGGACTGCTGTATTTTTCGATATATTTATCGATAATTTCCTAGGACATTTGACTAAAAAGTAAAAAATAAATATAGTTTAAAAAAACTAAAACTCACGCTTTTAGAGAGTATTGAACTAAAAATTTGAAAATAATTTTAAAAACCCTACACAGTAGTATTGTGGAAAAAGCGTGGTCCGCTTTGTCCCATAATTTCCGTATATCGAGCGCTCGACGCTTTTCCCACATAATGCTAGTTTCTTTACTGCGCTTTCATTAGCTTTACTTGTACATACATTCATATGTATTTTTCTTGTTTGTATGTAACTCTACTTCAGTCTACCCGATAGTGGCATATGACTGTCACAAAAACCTTGAAATGTGCCTTCAATGTGGGTGTCAAACGATAGGAGGTTGCATTTGGACTTATATATATATTTATCGATAACTAAGTTATCGGTCATAATGCCTACTACCTATATCAAACGAAAGGGAAGGTCCACAGGTTTCTATTATTTAAACCAAGGAATATTTCGATATATTTATCGATAACTGACTTATCGGTCAAAATGAGGTTGTCCAATAATATTGAAAATTGCCTACAATATGGATATCAAACGAAAGTGGAGGGCCAGAGGTTTCGTTTGCACTTTGGTATACTTCGATATACATATATGTATATCGATTACTTCATAACACACTTAACTAAAAAGTAAAAATAAATATAGTTTAAAAAGCGAAAACACGCGCTTTTAAAGAATATTGCACTAAAAAGGTAAAAATAATTTAAATAAAAAACGAAGATTATGGAACAAAGCGGACCACGCTTTTTCCACAATACTACTGTGTAGGGTTTTTAAAATTATTTTAACATTTTTAGTTCAATACTCTCTAAAAGCGTGAGTTTTAGTTTTTTTAAACTATATTTATTTTAAGTTATATTCGAAAAGAACGGAAAAAAACTGCGTGTAGCCAGTACACGTGAAAGAAGTTAACTTCTTAAGTTCAGAAATAAGGAAATATGAAAAGATGTATTCGAGAATGGTTTAGATTCACAATATCTTACTTCCGGGAAGTGGACCAGGGAAACGATCCATTGGAAAATATCTTATATATAGTGCGTTTTCCTTAAAATTTGGTGCATGGGTATAATTGGGTCTAAATTAACAGGGGCCAATACGAATGCGATATAGAACAAGAGGGGCGTGGTAGAAGGAAAGAGGGCAATGAAGAGCAAAAGGGAGGGAGATAGGAAAGATATTTGTACGAAGAAAGATAGGCAGACTTGGTGGCAAGCCTGCTTGAAATTTAAATATTTGGAACACGGTCGCAAATTCCTTTCACTTGATACCCATATAAGCATATCTTGCTCAATATTAAAAAAAAAATATATAGGTGGCAACCATTTCAACCGCCCCAAGTGGCAACCGCCATGTATATGGTCTTAGAATGAATCATACTACTAATAATGCCAAATTTAATACGAAACAGCAAAGCGATACCCGAGATATAAGGAAAAATAAATAAAATACGGTTTGGGGGCAACCATAGCTGGCAACCCTGCTGTATGAAAATGTGTTTTTTGAGAAAAATTTACCTACGCGCTGCAGGAACCAGACAAGCCGACATATGTTTCGATGATACTGGAGCTACATCTCTTCAAGGACTTTTCTTCCCGGCATTGTGAGAGTCGAACTCACAACACTGTAGTGACTTGTATGCTAGAAGGTCTGGCACCTTAGGCCACTACCCAGCTCAATATTTAAAAAAAATTGAGTTAGGTTGCAACCCTGTGAACAGCCTTAAATGGAAACACCCACGCATATAATCTTAGAATTAATCATACTATCTATAATGCGAAACTTTATCCACATCGGCTAAGCTGTTCCCGAGATATTAATAAAAATAAATAAAATGCGGTTAGGTGGCCACCCTAGGTGACAACCCTGCTTGAAATTTACGTATTTGGAATACGGTCGAAAATACCTTTCATTTGATACCCATATTGGCATTTCTTGCTCAATATAAAAAAAAAAATTAGACATTTGGCAACCCTGTGAACCGCCCCAAGTGGCCACACCCACGCATATAATCCTAGAATGAATCATACTATCTATAATGCCAAACTTTATCCACATCGGTCAAGCGGTTCCCGAGATATCAATACAAATAAATAAAATGCGGTTAGGTGGCAACCCTGCTTGAGATTTGAGTATTTAGAATACGGTCGATAATACCTTTCATGTGATACCCATATTGGGATATCTTGCTCAATATTTAAAAAAATTGAGATAGGTGGCAACCCTGTGAGCCGCTCCAAGTGGCAACACTCATGCACATAATCTTAGAATGAATCATACTATCTATAATGTCAAAAATATAAAAAATGCGGTTAGGTGGCAACCCTGTTTGAGGTTTACATATTTGGAATACGGTCGAAAATACCTTTCATTCGATACCAATATTGGCATATCTTGCTCAATATTTAAAAAAATGGAGATAAGTGGCAACCCTGTGAACTGCCCCAAGTGACAACACCCACGCATATGATCTCAGAATGAATCATACTATCTATAATGCCAAATTTTATCCAAATCGGTTGAGCGGTTCCCAAGATATAAGAAAAACGCCTACGCCTGACAGTCTGCAACATATGCCTGAAAGTCGCCTACAATTTCTATTTCTACTTCCGTTTCATCGTCATCCATTTTCTCAAATTTTACTCTCAGTCAAAACTTCATATCGCCGCCTAAGAAGTTAACTTCAAAAATTGAGATAACTGGCATCCCTGTGAACCGCCCCAAGTGGCAACACCCACGCATATAATCTTAGAATGAATCATACTATCTATAATGCCAAACTTTATCGACATCGGTCAAGCGGTTCCCGAGATATCAATAAAAATAAATAAAATGCGGTTAGGTGGCAACCCTAGGTGGCAACCCTGCTTGAGATTTACATATTTGGAATACGGTCGAAAATACCTTTCATTTGATGCCCATATTGACATATCTTGCTAAATAGTTAAAAAAAATTGAGACAGGTGGCTACCCTGTGACCCGCCCCAAGTGGCAACACCCACGCATATAATCATAGAATGAATCATACTATCTATATTGCCAAATTTTATCCACACCGGTCAAGCGGTTCCCGAGATATCAATAAAAATAAATAAAATGCGGTTAGGTGACAACCCGGCTTAAGATTTAAGTAATTGGAATACGGTCGATAATACCTTTCATTTGATACCCATATTGGCATATCTTGCTCAATATTTAAAAAAATCGAGATAGGTGGCAACCCTGTGAACCGCCGCAAGTGGCAACGCCCACGCATATAATAATACAATGAATCATACTATCTATAATGCCAAATGTTATCCAAATCGAGATATAAGAAAAACGCCTACGCCTGAAAGTCTGCAACATATGCCTGAAAGTCAGCTACAATTTCTATTTCCGTGTCATAACTTCCGTTTCATTGTCATCCATTTTCTCAAATTTTACTCTCAGTCAAAACTTCATATCGCCGCCTAAGAAGTTAACTTCAAAAATCTTTAGAAAACGGTTTCCATGTTCCTTCTTATCATGTCAATTACATGTCCTCTAATTTAAAGAAAAAAGCCTTACACACAAAAAATTGTGAATTCAAACCCGTATTTCTCTGTAACCATCCAATATTTTCACGCGACTTTTGGTGATACATATTTTGTTTTTTACATAGCAGACCACTTTCACCAAATATCATTAAAATCGAATTTTTAGGGGTCCGCTTGAGGAATTTTAACCCATATGTAGACAGCGATAGTGATCGGGATGGAGATACAACGTCTGCCGGGACAGCTAGCAATTTAGAAACATGCTAGGACGATTTTTATAGTGAATTTTCAGGTGTACAGCTTGGGCGAAGGTAATTTTGCCCCCAAATAACTTTTTTACCACACACGATATTAATGGGGACTTTTGAAGTTTTCTTTCTTTACCAAAGTTTGGCTTTGTCGCAATTTTTATTATTTCAAATGTCTAATTTGAGCGGAAATCGAAAAATTTTATTTTTTTACAGTCACAGACAAAAAAATTGCATTAAATTGCGCATTTCAGGGGGTGTCCGGACACCCCTCTAAATACGCGCCTGGCGAGCTAAATCCAAATCCGTGATCAGAATTAGCCTAACAGGTCGCAGTGTTTCTCTAACCTCACAAAAATATCACAAAATAATATTGGATTTTTTTGCAAGGTTAGGGCCGAACATCGGGCCCGTTGTTGAATTATGATATCGAATTCGGATTCAGCAGCAAATTTTCTGTAAGAACAGGTATTCAGCTCAATTCTATGTTGATTTTTTCATGTTTAGTAAATTTTCAAACCATAATCGGGAAATCCAAAAAACATGCCAATGTTTGAGGCTAGAATACTAGGAAACGGCTAGTCTGAGAAAATTTCAATCTAGGCAGCTTTTGTAGGGAATTCAATTTCCTACAAAAATGTGTTCGCCACAATGGTTTGTCGTTTTTACACCAAATTGGAGGTTAAGCCTGTAAAATCTAAACTAGCGATGATAGACCTCTAGACTTTAATTCAGGGCCTGGCAGAATTGGAAGCGAGTGTGTGTTAGAGAAAGAGTGGCCATCGCACCAATCAAATTATGTTATCTCTGTTTTCTCCGTAGCTCACTTGCAAGTACCGAGGCAAGAGCGTATGTTGTTGATTTGTTGGTTACAAGTGAAAAAACTGGGCATAACCAACGACATTCATTGATTGATCAATGTGATCACAGCGCTCTCAAAGCGCAATAAGCGCTAAGCAAAAAGCGTAATAATCTGTGTGAATTCTGAACCTGCTTTAATTTAAAAATCTGAAAAAATTACAGTAATTTTTTCTCACCTTTCTTAAAAAGAAAATCAATATAATTTTTGAAAAAACTAAAGATTTTTCAGACTTAACCTTCAATTTGGTAAAAAAACGACAAATCATTGTTGACAAACACCATTTACCTGAACATATATTTGTAGGAAATTGAATTCCCTACAAAAGCTGCCTAGACTGAAATTTTCTCAGACTAGCCGTTTTCTAGTATTCTAGTCTCGAACTATGTCATGTTTTTTTGGATTTCCCGATTTTGGTTTGAAAATTTGCGAATCATGAAAAAACCAACATCGAATAAAGCTAGATACATATTCTTAAGGGAAATTGGCTGCTGAATCCGAATTCGATATCAGAATTCAACAAGGGGCCGAAGGTTTGGCCCTAACCTTGCAAGAAAGTCCAATATTATTTTGTGATGGTTTTGTTAGGTTAAGGAAAACTGCGACCTGCTAGGCTATTTCTGATCACGAATTTGGATTTAGCTCGCCAACATACATGCAAATTAATGTATTGGGTTCACAGATCCGTCAACTTTTGGTTTTTTGTGGATGCGCCATTTGAAGACTGTAAAACTACACCTTCGCATATATTAAGCAAAAATATGTTTGAACGTACATGAGAAATGTATATTTTTGGTTATAATATTGATCATATAATGATAATTAATCATGTAGAATATAAATAAACAAAATTTAGTAAAAAAATTGTCATCAAAAACACCAAAAAAAGACGGAAATATGATTTTTTTTTATTTAATTATGTATAAATGCGCAATGCTTAACAGTTTTCTTCCTTTTTTTCAATAACCACAATTCTAAGGTATATAAAATTTGGTATGTATCGATATGTCTCGCCGAGCAGGGTGTGCGACAGCAAACCAAAAATTAAAAAAAAATTAATTATAATATGATTTGAAAATCACACCACTACAAGTGCTAAACACGCATTCACTTTATAGAGCCGCTGTTATGTGTGCATGTAGGTATGACCACTTACATTGTTGTGTTTGCATTCATTGCAGCTGGGAGAGTCCGAGTGTGAGTTATTTTGTTGGCAGCAAAAATTTAATGAGTGAAGAAAATCTGTGAGTGGGTATTCATAGAAGGAAATGCTTGCTCAGACATGATGTTTTGAAAAAAAGCACAAATAAGCTAGATCATGCACAAGGCCCTTCGTGGCTAGGCTTAGTGAAATAAAATAAAATTGACAAAATTAAAAAAAAAGTAAAATAAGAAATAGAAACGTGATTGAAAGTAAATAAATATAGTTTAAAAAAACTAAAACTCACGCTTTTAGAGAGTATTAAACTAAAAATTTGAAAAAATTTTAAAAACCCTACACAGTAGTATTGTGGAAAAAGCGTGGTCCGCTTTGTTCCATAATCTTCGTTTTTTATTTAAATTATTTTTACCTTTTTAGTGCAATATTCTTTAAAAGCGCGTGTTTTCGCTTTTTAAACTATATTTATTTTTACTTTTTACCACGCTTTTATTAGGTTCACTTGTATGTTTGTTTGTTTGCTTGCTTGCTTGTATGTATGTAACTCTCGTTCGGTTTTATCCCCAGTGGCCCAAAAACCGTAAAATGTCCCTAAAATATGGGTATCAAACGAAAGGTGAAGGCCCCAGGTCTCTTTTGGACATCGACATATTTCGATAAATTTATCGATAACTGAGTTATCGGTCAAAATATGATTGCCCCAAAAACCTGAAAAATTCCCTACAATATGGATATCAAACGAAAGGGGAAGGCCCCGGGTTTCATTTGGACATCGACATATTTCGATAAATTTATCTTGGATATCGACATATCAAAATATGAAGGCCCAAAGGCCTAAAAAATTCCCTACAATATGGGTATCAAACGAAAGGTGAAGTCCCCATGTTTCACTTGGACATCGACATATTTCGATAAATTTATCGATAACTGAGTTATCGGTCAAAATGTGGGCCCCAGGTTTCATTTGGACTTCGATATATTTCGATAAATTTATCGATAACTGGGTTATCGGTTAAAATATGATTGCCCAAAAACCTGAAAAATTCCCTACAATATGGGTATCAAACGAAAGGGGAGGGCCCCAGGTTTCATTTGGACATCGACATATTTCGATAAATTTATCGATAACTGAGTTATCGGTCAAAATATGAAGGCCCAAAAACCTAAAAAAATCCCTACAATATGGGTATCAAACGAAAGGTGAAGGTCCCAGGTTTCACTTGGAGATCGACATATTTCGATAAATTTATCGATTACTGAGTTATCGGTCAAAATATAATTGGCCAAAAACCAAAAAAATTCCCTACAATATGGGTATCAAACGAAAGGGGAAGGCCCCAGGTTTCATTTGGACTTCGATATATTTCCATAGATTTATCGATAACTGAGTTATCGGTCAAAATATGATTGCCCAAAAACCTAAAAAATTCCCTACAATATGGGTATCAAACGAAAGGTGAAGGCCCCAGGTCTCATTTGGACTTCGATATATTTCGATAAATTTATCGGTCAAAATATGATTGCCCAAAAACGTAAAAAATTCCCTACAATAAGGGTATCAAACGAAAGGTGAAGGCCGCAGGTTTCATTTGGACATCGACATATTTCGATAAATTTATCGATAACTGAGTTATCGGTCAAAATATGGTTGCCCAAAAACATAAAAAATTCACTACTATATGGGTATCAAACGAAAGGGGAAGGCCCCAGGTTTTATTTGGACTTCGATATATTTCGATAGATTTATCGATAACTGAGTTATCGGTCAAAATATGATTTCCCAAAAACGTAAAAAATTCCCTACAATATGGGTATCATACGAAAGGTGAAGGCCGCAGGTTTCATTTGGACATCGACATATTTCCCCAGGTCTCTTTTGGACATCGACATATTTCGATAAATTTATCGATAACTGAGTTATCGGTTAAAATATGATTGCCCAAAAACCTGAAAAATTCCGTACAATATGGGTATCAAACGAAAGGGGAGGGCCCCAGGTTTCATTTGGACATCGACATATTTCGATAAATTTATCTTGGACATCGACATATCAAAATATGAAGGCCCAAAGGCCTAAAAAATTCCCTACAATATGGGTATCAGACGAAAGGTGAAGTCCCCATGTTTCACTTGGACATCGACATATTTCGATAAATTTATCGATAACTGAGTTATCCGTCAAAATGTGGGCCCCAGGTTTCATTTGGACTTCGATATATTTCGATAAATTTATCGATAACTGAGTTATCGGTCAAAATATGAATGCCCAAAAACCTAAAAAAATCCCTACAATATGGGTATCAAACGAAAGGTGAAGTCCCCATGTTTCACTTGGACATCGACATATTTCGATAAATTTATCGATAACTGAGTTATCGGTCAAAATGTGGGTCCTAGGTTTCATTTGGACTTCGATATATTTCGATAAATTTATCGATAACTTAGTTATCGGTCAAAATGTGGTTGCCCGAAAACCTTAAAATTTCCCTACAATATGGGTATCAAATGAAAGGTGAAGGCCCCAGGATTCACTTGGACATCGACATATTTCGATAAATGTATCGATAACTGAGTTATCGGTCAAAATATGATTGCCCAAAAACCTGAAAAATTCCCTACAATATGGGTATCAAACGAAAGGGGAGGGCCCCAGGTTTCATTTGGACATCGACATATTTCGATAAATTTATCGATAACTGAGTTATCGGTCAAAATATGAAGGCCCAAAAACCTAACAAAATCCCTACAATATGGGTATCAAACGAAAGGTGAAGGCCCCAGGTTTCACTTGGACATCGACATATTTCGATAAATTTATCGATAACTGAGTTATCGGTCAAAATGTGGTTGTCCGAAAACCTTAAAATTTCCCTACAATATGGGTATCAAAGGAAAGGTGAAGGCCCCAGGTCTCATTTGGACTTCGATAAATTTATCGATAACTGAGTTATCGGTCAAAATATGATTGCCCAAAAACCTTAAAAATTCCCCACAATATGGGTATCAAACGAAAGGTGAGGGTCCCAGGTTTCACTTGGACATCGACATATTTCGATAAATTTATCGATTACTGAGTTATCGGTCAAAATATAATTGCCCAAAAACCTAAAAAATTCCCTACAATATGGGTATCAAACGAAAGGTGAAGGCCCCAGGTCTCATTTGGACTTCGATATATTTCGATAAATTTATCGATAACTGAGTTATCGGTCAAAATATGATTGCCCAAAAACCTAAAAAATTCCCTACAATATGGGTATCAAACGAAAGGGGAAGGCCCCAGGTTTCATTTGGACTTCGATATATTTCCATAGATTTATCGATAACTGAGTTATCGGTCAAAATATGATTGCCCAAAAACCTAAAAAATTCCCTACAATATGGGTATCAAACGAAAGGTGAAGGCCCCAGGTCTCATTTGGACTTCGATATATTTCGATAAATTTATCGATAACTGGGTTATCGGTCAAAATATGATTGCCCAAAAACCTAAAAAGTTCCCTACAATATGGGTATCAAACGAAAGGGAAAGGCCAGAGGTTTCGTTTGCACTTTGGTATACTTCGATATACATATATATCGATTACTTCATAACACACTTAACTAAAAAGTAAAAATAAATATAGTTTAAAAAGCGAAAACACGCGCTTTTAAAGAATATTGCACTAAAAAGGTAAAAATAATTTAAATAAAAAACGAAGATTATGGAACAAAGCGGACCACGCTTTTTCCACAATACTACTGTGTAGGGTTTTTAAAATTATTTTCAAATTTTTAGTTCAATACTCTCTAAAAGCGTGAGTTTTAGTTTTTTTAAACTATATTTATTAGTTAAGTGTGTTATGAAGTAATCGATATATATGTATATCGAAGTATACCAAAGTGCAAACGAAACCTCTGGCCCTCCACTTTCGTTTGATACCCATATTGTAGGCAATTTTCAATATTATTGGACAACCTCATTTTGACCGATAAGTCAGTTATCGATAAATATATCGAAATATTCCTTGGTTTAAATAATAGAAACCTGTGGACCTTCCCTTTCGTTTGATATAGGTAGTAGGCATTATGACCGATAACTTAGTTATCGATAAATATATATATAAGTCCAAATGCAACCTCCTATCGTTTGACACCCACATTGAAGGCACATTTCAAGGTTTTTGTGACAGTCATATGCCACTATCGGGTAGACTGAAGTAGAGTTACATACAAACAAACAAAAATACATATGAATGTATGTACAAGTAAAGCTAATGAAAGCGCAGTAAAGAAACTAGCATTATGTGGGAAAAGCGTCGACCGCTCGATATACGGAAATTATGGGACAAAGCGGACCACGCTTTTTCCACAATACTACTGTGTAGGGTTTTTGAAATTATTTTCAAATTTTTAGTTCAATACTCTCTAAAAGCGTGAGTTTTAGTTTTTTTAAACTATATTTATTTTTTATTTTTTAGTCAAATGTCCTAGGAAATTATCGATAAATATATTTTCTCATAAAACACATTTTCATACAATCCCGAAAATTGCTTGTAAATACCGTCGGTACTTACAGCAATAGACTACAAGTCAAAAAAGCAACAAAGAGTTAAATGTTATAAATGGAAAAATATTCGTGCTTGATTAAGTATGAAAATTCTTTCATAGGTTTCACACCAAGTCCTAAAAATTCGCAAATCTTTCATATAAGTTAGCATTGAAATTAAAGAAATGTTCTATATGGAAGTATAAATATATGCATAAATGGACACTGAGAAGGGTTTACCTTCAAGCTGGGTAGTGGCCTAAGGTGCTAGACCTTCTAGCATACAAGTCACTACAGTGTTGTGAGTTCGACTCTCACAATGCCGGGAAGAAAAGTCCTTGAAGAGATGTAACTCCAGTATCATCGAAACATATGTCGGCTTGTCTGGTTCCTGCAGCGCGTAGGTAAATTTTTCTCAAAAAACACATTTTCATATATCGAAAAATACAGCAGTCCAAACGAAACCTCTGGACTTCCACTTTCGTTTGATACCCATATTGTTAGGGAATTTTAAGGCATTTGGCCTCAGATTTTGACAATAACTCAGTTATCGATATATATCGAAGTCCAAATGAAACCTGG